>WEKW01014822.1:978896-1378621 GCA_013389905.1 Sula dactylatra
TGTCTGTCTGTCTGTCTGTGTGTCTGTGCGAGGGGCTGCCCTGTGTCTGTCTGTCTGTCTGTGTGTCTGTGTGAGGGGCTGCCCTGTGTCTGTCTGTCTGTTTGTCTGTGTGTCTGTGCGAGCGGCCGCCCTGTGTCTGTCTGTCTGTCTGTGTGTCTGTGCGAGGGGCCGCCCTGTGTCTGTCTGTGAGTGCGAGGGGCCGCCCTGTGTGTGTCTGTCTGTCTGTGTGTCTGTGCGAGGGGCCGCCCTGTGTCTGTCTGTCTGTCTGTGTGTCTGTGCGAGGAGCCGCCCTGCGTCTGTCTGTGTGTCTGTGCGAGGGGCCGCCCAGTGTCTGTCTGTCTGTGTTTGCGAGGGGCCGCCCCACGTCTGTCTGTCTGTCTGTGCGAGGGGCCGCCCTGCGTGCGTGTATGAGCGTGTGCACATGAGGGACTCGTGTGCGATGAGTCTGCCAGCGAGGGGCTGCCGCCTGTGCGTGCGTACGTGAGGAGCCACCGCGTGTGCACGTGTGTGCGAGGGGCCGCAGTGCAAGGGCTGCCACGTGTGTGCGTGCATGAGGGCTGCCGTGTGTGTGTGTTCATGTGTGCAGGGCCACCGTGCCACGCGTGGGAAGGGCTGCCGTGCCGTGCATGTGAGGCTTGCCACGCGCTGTTCCCAGCCGCAGGCTCTTGCCCGGGTTTCGGCCCACCACAGGCAAGGATCTCCGCCGGCAAGGCCCTCCCGCCGCCCCGGCCGCGGTTTGGCAGCTGCAGGCAGGCAGGGCTGTGCTGCCAGAGCTGGGTGAGGTGCTGGCGGGTTTATTGCTCGAAGACTTTTGAAGGAAACCAGTCTCAAAAAGCAGAGATTCAACTTGGAGTGAAAGGCTGCTGCATGGTGTCCGTGCGGGATCCATAAGGGCTCCGAACTGACTGGAAGTGGTGCAAAATGCAGCGCGGCTTTGCAGTCATCGGTGTGCATATAAGTAAGTTTCCAGTTACAGCTCTTGTACCAAAAGATGTACAGTGAAGTGTTACATTAGTTTTCATGGCAGAGAATTTTGTGTAAAAGGCAAACAGTGCACATCTCCGAAAAACTTTTGGAGAAAGATGTTTCTTTGTGAACATCAGCCATTTCTTTCAGGTAGACCTGAATGATGCAAACCTTTCAAAAATAGAGGCCAGAAACAGACACGTGAAGCTAAAAAGCCCTGAGGACTATCGTGGCTTGTGGGAATTGTACTTGAACCTTGCAAGAGCAATCTCTGCTTAACTGAGATAATGATTGTTAGGATTTTTTTTTTCTGTGTGCTCTATGAAGTACCAAAGAAAGAATAATCTTAGTAGTGAAGAAGACTCTTCCAAAGGATTCACTTTGCCTAAATAAAAAAAGTTGTGGGTTGTTTGCCAGTTGCTTTTAATTTTTTTTTTCCTAATTTAAAAAAAAGTAAGGGAGAAAGAAGTCATTCACTAGGTATCATCTGGCTCTTGTTTTCAAAGCTGAAATGATGGGAAATGCTGAATGGTAATCCTCAGTGACCTGCCCCTGCCACCCAGTAACGTGCCATGCAGAATTCTTGGAAGGTCTGTTGTCTCATTAAACAAAATGTGAGAGCATTTCTCCAGGATGGTGTGACAAGTATGAAAGATTTACCCACGGCAGAGAGATTTGTTTTGTGAAGTAGAAGACACAGAGTGATGGGCGTCTGAAATCAAGAATGACAGTAAAGACCAGGTGTTCAAATCCTAGACACTGCAATATAGCCAGCTGTGCTACATCACCCCAAAATTTCCATGTTACACCATTTGGTTACCCACATTAAGTTGGTTTTGGTCAATAGCAGCTCTTGAATATTTCTACTAATTAATCATTCACTCAGATTTCTTAATGTCAGTGCTCAGAAAACTGTATTCCTCTTGCCTCTGCAGACCTGCTGACAGTTCCTCATGCCTTCTCCCTCCTACTCAGCTGTTCTGTGTGCTGGGTTCATTTTTCTCCTGCATGTACCGCAGGACTTCCGAGAGTTGGTTACCCAGAGGAATCGTGTTGGTAGTAATAATTCAGCAGGCTTAGCTTTAAGGAGATTCCTTGTGTGCTCACCTTTCTGGGATGTATCTGAAGCATGTCTCTGAATGGTTCATTCCTATTTGTCATGGTTTAACCCCAGCGGGCATCTAAGCCCCGCACAGCCGCTCGCTCGCTCCCCCGCAGTGGGGTGGGGGAGACAATCAGAAGGGCAAAAGTGAGAAAACTCATGGGCTGAGATAAAGACAGTTTAACAGGTAAAGCAAAAGCCGTGCACGCAAGCAAAGCAAAACAAGGAATTCATTCACTGCTTCCCACGGGCAGGCAGGTGTTCAGCCATCTCCAGGAAAGCAGGGCTCCATCACACGTAACGGTGACTTGGGAAGACAAAACAGCATAATTCCGAACATTCCCCCCCTTCTTTCTTCTTCCCCCAGCTCTATGTGCTGAGCATGACGCCATACGGTGTGGGACATCCCTTGGGTCCGTTGGGGTCAGCTGTCCCAGCCGTGTCCCCTCCCAACCCCTTGTGCCCCCCCAGGCCGCTCGCTGCTGGGGTGGGGTGAGGAGCCGCAAAGGCCTTGGCTCTGTGTAAGCCCTGCTCATCGATTCCGAGAACACCCCTGTGCTATCAACAGTGTTTTCAGCACAAATCCAAAATGCAGCCCCATACCAGGTACTGGGGAGAAAATGAACTCCATCCCAGCCAAACCAGCACACTGTTTTATTTAGTTTCTGTCTTCCTTTGCATATGGCTTTTCTGTTTCTGTTCTTCCCCTTCACCCAAGTTTGCTGTTAATGAAATTAATAAGAATAACTGAGGAAAGATACACAGACAAAATGCATTCTGAAAGAAGATCCGTAGACATAGTTCTTTTGACAGGAGGGGAGAGACCTGGACTGTAGTGCTGGCTGTATTTATGACGGAGCACAGGATATCCCTTCTGCAGAGAGCAGAGTTGCATTAAGTACACAGGGAAGCACGGTGCAATTGAACACCTTGCAGGTACAGGTGCAGGGCTGAGAAGAGCTAAGTTGGCTGATACTCCGGAGATGGCTCGGCGAGTCTCACACGTAACAGGGTCGCAGGAGGACTGAGAATTCAGATAGCAAGATTTTCTGGGTAACAAAATCTTAGGAGGCCAAAGGTGTTATCTGCTAGCTTGCTCCAAAGGGAAATAATTCATAGGCTGTCAGTGTTTCTGTTCTGTGGTGGAAGAACAGTTTAATTTCCAGCTGACCTGTGTCAGCTGTGCTAAAAATAGGAAACTGTCCTGTTTTGGTCAACCTAGTGCACTTGGAAATTAAAACGTCTGAACTAGACTAGGGGGAACAAGCTAACAAAAAGGGTACCTACATTCTGGCAATCTCTTTTCCTAACAAGCATCCCACTGGCTTTTCTCTTTGTAACGCTCACTTGGAGAATGAGGGAGATAATATATGTTTCTGCAGGCACTTGCATGTACAGGAATAAGAATATAGCTGCCATGTTCATTCAGGTGAGCGAGCTCCAACTGTCCCAAGGAGCCTCTCGCTGCTGCGGTGAAACTGAGCCCGGGGAGTCACAGTCCTGCCAGCTCCCGCTGACAAATGAGGAGATTCATTGTTCGCTCGAGTGGTGACTCACTTTCGTCAAGCCAAATACTGCTTAGAAAGTTGCTTAATTAGTCTTAATTGTCCATTGAGTCATTAGCTCACTGAGAACATTATACCTGGAAAAAACACTTTGTTTCTAAGCCCTGTGCAATTTAAATGAAATCCCAAGTGCTTCAAAGAGTTCAGTCAGAAGGAATCAGAGCTGACAGCACTTTTTTTTAATAAAAGAAGCTTTAATTGGCTGTTAACGTAAAGCTTTGAAGCTTTGATAGGAGAAGTGTTATAGGTTAAATTAATAGGGAAAATTGAGAAACAATTAGGGCAGCTTTAAATTAATTACTTACACTATTTATTTTGAGCTTATTGAACAATTGTGTTGAATGCGTAAGTGATTGAAATTAGCCATCTGTGCAAGATAGCTTTGACCTGAATTGACCTTCTTGGGTAAGTAAGTAGCTTGCCCTAATTCCTATACTGTATCCCTAATTTTACTGCCAGATAAGCTTAATTGGGAGTAAAGATGAACGTGCCTGAGAGGTTCCATAGTTTTCTGTTGAAACTAAAATCACCTGTGCAGACAGGTTAGCGAAGGCTTGCAAAGAGAGGCTGAGGAGATGGCAAATGACCTGAACTGTTTCTTGTTAACCCTAACCGCACCTCCTGAGTTCCGTTCTCCTGTGGTCAGCAGTGTAGCCGTACAATGTCCTATTTAGGCTCATGAAGCATAATCCTGTAGCTACTGTTTAGCCTGCTATTTGAGGAAAACCTAGGGAAGAACAGCAAATTTATTTGTACTATGTAGTAATCAGTTCTGTGGTACTGACGGGATCTTTTTATGCCCTGCTGCATTCTGCTGTGTTTTTTCAGGGAGCAATGTGGGGGGTGGGGGTGGTGCAAATTATTTGGAAGAAGAAAAATCCAAACAGAATATCTGAAATGCTTTTGACAAAATGGGAGGAAAAAGAAATGTTCAGTTTTGAAACTGAAGGGGTGAAAATATTCTTGGTGCTGATTTCTGAGGCATTGAAACATCCCCCCGCCCGCAGTTTCCCTGTTTCCAGCAGGCCCGTCCAGCAGTGCTCCAGCAGGACAAGCGGAGGCTCGGTGCAGCCGGCGGCCGTCAGAGGATGCGAGGCAGGAGCGGGGTCCCTGAGGTCCCCGGCGGCAGGGGTGCCTCTCCCGTGCGAGCACGCCGTCCCCGAGCCGATGCTCGGCTCTCCCTCCAGGGGTCAGCCTGGCACCGTGCTACGGCCCCGCCGCCCGGGGCTGCCTGTTCGCCCACCTGCTCATTAACAAAGGGCTGGCACCGGCACCTGGGTTCTCCTCCCGGCAGTGCCGCTCTTTGCAGACCTGTAGCAGTGCACGTCAGGCCAGTGCCAGCGTTCCCGAAGTAGCTGTGCCTCGGTGTTAGATCCTCTTCTTCTGAAGTGCCCGGCAAAACATCTCCTGATTTTTGTTCATGGGGTTCTGGCTTTTCAGATGTTTGTTGTAAGCAAAGAAACGGGAGGTGCCCTGGGACTCCTTTTCCCACTGTTGGAATCTGCTGCCCTGGAAGAATTGGGCTTGCTCCGAGTTTTGCAGAAAAGGCAGTTTAGTGCCCAGGAATGAAATCTGTCATCAGTCCGACCTTAGTTAAGAAAATATATTTGGGAACGTTGGGCACGTCTTCCTTTGCATCGTGCTTCGGGCTGTGTGTCAGTGTATAGGTCTGTTTTTCTTTGCCAGTGTATAAAACCGGGTGTGTTTTCCCTAGGGATGGGAAGAAGGAGGTGTATTTCGAAATACTGTGCTCAGGAGCATGTTTCAATGCAAAGCCTGTGAATAAGATACAGGCACTGGATTATGACCAGAGAGACCGTATATGTATTTGTGTGCATAAAGCACTTTTGGTTCTGTATCAGTGTGCAAAGAAAGCTTTCAAACAGCCAAGTATAGAATACATGTTTCCTGACACATCAGGAGATAGACACATTTAAAGCCCTTTGTCGTGTAAAACAGATCCCATCTCATCCTTTCTTGGAAGAAGCCAAAGCATCTGTGAAATTAACTGCTGCATGTTGATATGTGGTGGAGCTGCATGTAAGAACATAAGGTTTGTAGCTTTGTGGAAGTCAAAGAGGCTTTGAAAGATGCATGTGGGGGAAAGAATAGAAATCCCGGGACACCCCTGATCCACAAACTCCCTTCACGAGAGAGCATTAGGAATGCAAGTACCTGGTGTTTGATAATTACAGTGACCTTAATACTAAGAAAGCTTGATTTCAAAGCCCTCTTCCCTGAAGATTCATCTTTCTTTCTCGCACTGTCCCCGCTAGGTTTTTTGTGGTGAAGTTCTCCGTGGTTTCCCGTAGCGCGCTCCTCAGCTTAGAGCCTGAGCGGCTTCCAGGAGTACCCGAAACAGAACGGCTGACATCTGCCGTGGGGGTTCAGGCTCTCTTTCCTCTCCCTGTGGAGAGATGCATGTGCAATGTGTGCAGTGAAGTGACTTGTTTTGGTAGGGCTCTTCCTTCCTTTTTTTTTTTTTTTTTTTTTTTTTTTTTTTTTTTTTTTTTTTTTTTGCATTTTTGTTTTCTGATTCAATCCCGTTGGCTTTCAGCTCCGGCTTCTGAATCTCAGCATCTGTCAGTGGTGTGATAAATTCTCTTTGGTGATAAGAGAACAGCTGCCAATAGCAAGAGCAAGGATGGCATTTGGGCTTTTTTCCTGCCGTAATAGAGCTTACAGTCAGCAAAAATGTGCTGTGCACACAATGGAAGAAGGCACCTCTTCTGCCCAGCCTACTGTTTTTTTTTTCCAATTTAGCAGCATCCTTTTGCTCCGTATTAAAGCAGATGCACATGAACAATTGTGCAGTGTAATACAGTCCTGAACCTAAAGAACTGGAATTAATTGACGAACGGCTTTTTTCTGCATAGGTTCTGAAAGTGAAAGTGGTGAGGGGACAATATAGGAATTTTTCTGAGAAATTAGGGGATTTTCAGGGGAAGAAAGAATCTGTTTGGGAAGCTGTTTAATCATGTGGGATGGTGTTTCCTAGCACAACAACCTGCTCCAGTGAAATTGGTAGGGAAAAAAATGAACTCCTTTCTGTGGAGTCCTGAGTTTTAGGAGCATAGGGGTTGGGTTGGTTTTTGGTTGGGTTTTGTTTTGTTTTGTTTTGGTTTGGTTTGGTTTTTTTCATATTTAAAGGTCTCCCTAACTCCAGCTTGCCTATAAAATTTTATCACAGCTGGAATTCATGCCATGACAGAAGGCATTTCGAGACAAACTATTTTGACCACGGAGGTTTTGTTTCTCTAGTTGTGATGAGCTTAGCTGATTGATTTATAACGAGGGTGGAACTCTAGGAATTGTGGACAGCTTTGGTTGATATGCTAATTTTACTCTTGGACAACCATGTGGGTTTCTGACTTCGCTGAAGTAAGAACCAGACTGTTCCTTTGAAAGTCTGGGTCTACCCTCGCCTGGTCAAAGTCTGACAGCACATTTCCCAAAACGGGATCATGTTTCTGAGATGCTGTTAAAGGTCAAAATAGCCTTTCTGTAAAGTAGTCGTACAGCTGTGGTTTACACGATTGCAATTTCTTGAGTAGCTTCTCAGCAGAGCGTGCGAGAGAAGAGAGGCTGGATTTTCAGTGATGTTTCAGCATGTTTTGAGCTATGCGGACACTCAGAATGATTTCTTGGTGTCAGGGGGATTAGGGGCCTTTTCCAACATTTTTGTTGTAAATCCGTTCTGTTGTTGACTGACCTCTGTAGGTATTTGAATGTCATTGTAAACGTGACAGGAAACACACGTTCTCATTTGGTTCTGATGAGGATTTGTGTGCCTAAATAGAGTTGATCTTTTTCAAAATCCCTTCCAAAATTTTAATGTGCTCTTAAATTTGATCTGTGAAGTGCTGCTTCAATCCCAAACAAGGCCTGGGTACTTGGCATTTAGGATCATCTCAGTGCACTTACTTAGGTCTTGTTTTTCCTTCATCTGCTGAGACAAGCGCGTGCAAATCATGGGTTTTTTCCTGACTCTGTTGGTACGTGCCAAAATCTCTGCTAAGTAGCAGTGGTATATGGTTTGAAAATTGCCGTTTTCAAAATAAAGGTTTGCCTTGCCTCCACAAGTGCTCTGGGACGGAAAGATCTGGGAAGCGGGGAGGAAACGATTGTCTCATTTGCTGCACTGTGGATTTTGTTGCCTATCTGGCAGGACTGGGTTTTTCCCCTTGCTAGTTAGTTTGTCACACCATACAGTTCATCTTTCTTCTCTCATCCTCATTGTCTGTCTAGCTTCTTTAAATCATCGAGACCTTTAAGGGCAAAGATGTATGGAGGAGACAATGTTTTAGGAAGCGCTGGGAAGTCAGTGAAGAATGAAGTGCCATACAACTAGCAAACTCCTCCAGTTGGTTTTAATATATTATTTTGTAATGTCTTTCGTTTGTCTACTTCTTATGCTAGTAGATGTCCCAGTCCCATCTCGATGCGAGTCTGGCAACCCTAGAATGCTTCTTTTCAGCAATTACTTGGTCTAAAAATTCTCTGCAGAGGAGAGAGGGAAGGAGGGTCAGTAGCGTGCTTTCCTGCCTAATTTTCCCCTTTTTTCATCAAATTATTTGACCGTTGCATCAGTTAATTACATATATTTAAGCTAATGTGTTGATTTTTAAATTTTTTTGGTTATCCAACATCAAGCAAGGTTCGTACAAGATCGTTTCACAATCTTGGAAGCATTTATTAGAATTTTTCTCTGTTGTTGCACCTTCCTTGCCATTTCCTTTGGTTCACAAACCATGCTTTGTACCGTATCTTGTCGGTCATACAAGACTCATCAGCATATCCCAAAAGCGGCTGCAGAGCACTTGAATTTGACCAACCTTGAGAATTCCGTTATGCTTCTGCTCCTTTTTCTGTAACCTTGGAATAAAGATAATACAGTCTCTTCTTGCGATGCTGTACTTGGGTAAAATGAGGCAGTGATTTAACTCTCTATTCATGCTGTACCCATTAAGCCATAATGAGTTAGAGTTCTGTTTCTCTTGCCCAAAGCCTGTCTTTATTCTTTTTCATGTTTTCCTACAGCCTGCAAAACCGATGGATGCCTTCTGACGGTATTCCTGCCTTCCGAGTGACTGGTGGATTGAAACCCCTTTTACTCCGCAACAGGCATATCACTAGAGCTACTATTTTGTCAGCTTCTGCTGTGTCACTAGGAAGTAATCTGGCAAACGTTTGAAGCGTGCTTCTTCCCCTTCTAACATCTTTTGATTCCCGTAGACATGCTGAATGATATGAGTGAGCTAAGAAAGCTTGCAGTTAACCTGCTGATCTGTGCTGCTAGGGAGGGATTTTGAGTGGTAATTGGAGTGCAGCATGGATATTGTGGAGTGATAGGAAGTGGGCAGAATCGGGCTTGGCTATTACGGGTATTTCTGGCAAGCTAGGATTTTTTTCGGCAGCCTTGCAAGGAGCTGAACAGCCACAGATGCTTACTCCTGACTAGAGCTGGAAGTTTGAAGGGCAGCTGAATTTGCTAATGTTAGTGCTTTGATACAGAGTGTGAGAAATGTTGATGAGGCATGAGGCAGAACAGCTTGCTCTATTGCTGCTGTATTGACTCTGCAGAGCTGACAGTAGTTAAAAAAATGGCTTTTGTACATAAATGTAGTTAATATATAGAACTTGGAAGACAGCTAGGAACAGCTATGGGCAATGGCCACGGTCTCTCTCTGTCTCTCTCTTTTTAATAGAGTCGCTTCCCTGCCCAGAACTGCACTTTAATTTTCAATCACTTCAGTATCATTAGGAAAGGCTGACATTTTGGGAACATTTGTACAGTGTAAGTATGAATAACAGTATCCATGCTTTGTCATACAAGGGGATGCACAATGAGGTCAGGGTTATTTTCCCATTTGTTAGCAACGGTGACATTTTTGTTTCAAGCATAAAACATGGCGTTCTTCTTGCCGAAGAGTTATTCCAAAGCAAAGGCTTAGCTGGGGTCTTTTAAAGCCCAAGACCTACTGGATGGGATGCGCTTTCTTGGGTCCCCTGGGTAACGTATTTGTATGCATCCCCCCTTGAACTTCCCTGAGGAAACCTCTGCTGCAGCAGGAAAGCCATTTTAACAGCTGTTGAGTGAGTTCTGTCTGTTCTGTGCTTGGCCCTCTCTTCTGCGTATCGAGGAGGAAGAGCAGATAACTCTACCAACGGTGAGAAGTCTGGCTGGGCGTGACAGGGCAAAGACCAAACAGAACACGGTTGCCACCTCTGATCTGGGCACCCGCTACCCTCCTTGTATTCAGGTAGTCCAGCCTGCACTCTTTCTCACACCCCCAAGCTGCCCTTTGTTATCCAGAAGCCGTGTCAGTGGTTCAGGGAGCGAGACTCCTTAGTTCCTGCCTGGCCTCGTAGGCTGTGCTGCTGCAGCAGAGAAAAGCCCGACTGAAGCAGTGCCTGTCTGCAGCCGTGAATGGCTGTGGTGTTTCTCAGCTCAAGGAGAGACCTGCCGCTGCCAGCCAGAGCGAGAGGGAGTTGCAGGACGAGCAGCAAATAACCTGGGAGAACAGAATGCTTCAATAGCACGTCCATCTCTCTGTGTCCAAGTCATCTCAACTTTATGTCAGAGTTTTTCAGATAATTTTCTCAAACAGTGATTGCAGATACAGTAGCTGTTTCTAAGGTGGGATCTGATGGTGAACTCTGTCCCTCACATTAGTGATCAGTCATTCCCTTAGTAATCCCACTGACTGCAGTGGGAGTACTTGTTTGTGAGAGAGAGCTTCACCCATGAAAACAGGGATCCTTCCTGTGCAGTACCAAAGGCTGTCCTCGCACAACGCAGATGGGTGAATGGTAGAAGAGGCAGTGATTTGATTTTTTTGTTTAGCCTCGTAATTTTTGTCTTTGTGTTCGAAGTTAAGACATGCATCAGCTCAGGGAAGCAGATGCCAAATACTCATGGAATTGCTGAAAGAATATTTATCAGCATTTCTTTCTCTACCATTTTTCAAAAAAACCCCAAACAACCCAAAAAAGCAAGAGACCCACAGCCTCATTATTATTTCAATGTAACTTCTGACATGAAGAGATCAAGCAATTACCTCCTTTGTGAATGTCAGTCCCTGAGTGTCAGCGTGAAGAGAACAACTGTGGCTGCATGTGAGAGCAAGTTTCTGGGCATGCTACGTGAGGGGCACTGGTGAGTTTCTTTCAGGCTGCTGGAATCCTCGTTTTTCTTCTTTTTTTTTTTTCCTCTTATGGACTAGTACATTATTAGGATGTGGACTTGTCAAGCAGGCTTGCCAGGTTTTCAGCAGTCATCCCAAGTGGACTGCCTAAAAAAAGGCTGGCACTGCATCACATGGAATGACCGATGATATGTCATATATTTTTAATGGGCAAAATGTTTTAATAAACATTCTCCCTCCTAAAACACTGGATTTTAAAAAAGGTTTTAGCCTTGAGCCATGTAGCTACCCAGCTGTGAATTTTATAAGGCAACAATCTCCACATCATTAGATGTTATGACTGATACGCCAGCGATTGCAAGAGTAAGTATTTCCACACATTAAAAAAGTTTCCGATAACAGTTAAAGGAAGTGTGGCTCTACTTGGAAGATTTTCTCAGCTCAAAATTAAAGCAATTTTCTAAAATTATGAAGACAGGCACATACTGGCTTCTAGTGAACTGCAAGTATCTGTTTATTCAAGCCATGCTGATTTTTGCGCCTGACAGCTTTAATCACATTGCCTGACACTTTTGAAAATCAAAATTATTTTTCTTCTCATGCGATTTCTGCATCTTCAGCCAATCAAAATTCAGCTGAAGTGTTGTACAATGAGGCAGGTTAGACCGCAGCTAGATCTACCACAGTTGTATTGGTTCAAAGGAAATGCCTGCTTGGTTTATTTTTTTCTGGGTTACAACAGTTATCTTGTTTTATTTAGAAGCATGTGGGACCAAATCTAGAGTTGAAAGATGACCTAGTGACCCCTCTTCGGGAAACCCGAGTCCCTCCTCTACGGTGACTTCTGTGCAGTGGTCAGTTAAGTCACGTAGCCTTTTTGAGATCTGTTCTCCTCAGCCTAAAACTACTACCAAGTTAAACACTCTGTCCCTCTCAAAAATGGCATTTCTCTTAAAATGTCTTATATGTCGCTAAGCTGCAGAGAGTGAAATCATAGCGTCTATATGTCTGAAAGTTGGAGTTGGTAGAGGTGAGGTTCTGCTTTATCTTATACTTTCTTGCATCTTCTTTGGACTGTAATGGTCCTTTGCGCATGGGCTGAGAGAGTTTAAACAGTTGAAAAGAAGTGGTGTTGTTTCTGAGCTTTTTGCTATTTGTGGTGGGATAGAACAGATGTATTTTCTGTGATTATTTTTAAGTATTTATGTTCACCACTGGGGCTTTTATTTACTTTATAGAAAATCACCTTTTTTCCAAACAGAAGGCATTCTGTTATAATTCCAGTCATCATTCAGAAGTTCTGCACGATGTGATTCTTGCAACTGGTTTCAAGTGGTAGAAGTTGGCAACAGGCTTTCCATCCTGTTTCTGTAGGACAGAAAGAGAAGCACAAATGTTGCTTGAAAAATCTGAGCAGATTTAATTTCAGAACAATGTTAATCTTTTACAGCGTGCATAGTTTCATTCAACATCAGTGCTGTCAGCTAACTAATGAACTGGAGATACAGCTATATTGAACGCTGTAATTGTTGAGTTGCGTAATGTCAGGTTTTTCTTGTGGTGTCAGTCAAAGGTACCTGCATTTCAAGCAACGCGGGAAGAAACTTTTCTTTACTGGTCACATGGTGATTTGTTTTACCAGCGATTAGGTATCCCAGATAGTTAGATTTTTCTCTTCAGATTTGGCATGCCTCTATTTTTGGTGGCTAGACTGAATAAAGAGATCTTACTTTCACAAGTACAAATGTTTGCTCTGCAAGTACCAGTTCTTCCAGAACAAGTTAGCCCTCTTGAATACTCATACTCTTCCATCGTTACCCCTATGAATGGGGCAACTTCTGATGATGCATCGCGCTCTTATCTGAGGGGTTCAAATATAAAGACCCTGAATAACAGCTTTGGGGAATGGGGTCCTAGAGGGAACGCCGTGACGAGTTTCTGGTTTAGCAGTTGCTTGATACGATCAAGCTCACATGAAGAAATTGACCCTTAGGTCAATATCTCAAAAGAATTCTGAAAGAAGCTAAACCAGAAGAGCCGTGAAGAGAAATTTGAAAACTTCTTGTGCAGATTCACATATTTTCTGCATTTAGTCGGATGGTGGCCTCCCTTCCAGAGGTGAACATGTTGCTGTCACTCCACAGTTCTGGCATTTTCTATTACGGTGATGACCGGGCAGAAGAGAAACCAGGGATCCTGAGTGCTAGCTGCTGTAAGGGCAGATAGCAACCAGCAGCCTCTGTTCCACTGGGCTTTCAGTGCAAAAGACCTGCCACAACAAGAGCATTAAAAGAACGCCTTTAAATGACATGAGACAAAGTCACTGAATCAGGTCCCTGCTCCGGAGAAGACTGTTCAGTTCACCCGATGGTCTTTTCCTGCCCTTAACAAAGGAGTGAAAATAACTTTGCCTTACACTGTGGTACAGGGGAAGACGTTGGAAAAGCACGTCCAGATGTGCCTGTTGGTTTCCATTTCTCTTTTCAGTTAATTCCTTTTATCTTGTATTTCAGAGCTGGTGACAGCACAGCCACAGACCTAAAGCACTGTGGTCTCTCAGCCTCTCCCAGGGACTCGTGCAGCCTTATCACCTTAAATCATGAGAAGGCTTAGCGGTCTGTAGGACTGGATTTGGCACTCACCAGTATAAAGCCTTCCTGCAGGTTATCTCTTATGATGGGATCTTATTCTTGCCACTAGCCAGGTGTCACTCGGTCCCACATCGTTGCTCTCCCCGTCCCTCGCATGATGTCTGTAAGGAGCAGTTAGTTAAATGGCAAATAAATCTGATTCCTTTTAGATTAAAAAATGAGTCAGGTAAGTTGCTGCTTGTTTTTGCTTTGATGGTTGCGTCTATTAAGCAGTGATTTCTAGCACTTCCTCCTTGCTGCTGTCACCCCTCATAAATTCCATTCCCAGGGGCCTGACAAACTTGTGGGGCACTTGAGAGCAGCGTGGCCTCTCTGCCGCAGGAGGGTATTCCTGCCCCGGCTGCCTCACCTCGTGATGTGCCTGCCCCCTCTGGAGCTTTGGGCCAGGGCAAGAGCTGAAGAGCTGGTTGCTCTGCTCTGGCATTGCATCGAGGGCTAGAGTGGCTGGTGGGGGAGCGCGGGATCGCAGGGTGGGGAGCGAGCGGGAGCGATGGGGAGGAGAGGCTGTGCTTTTGCTTCTGCTGCCCTATGTCGAAACCAGCTTGGGGGTGGAGAGAGAAGGGGCAACGTGCCGGGTGAGATGGACAGTAACCTCCCCGCATGGTTCCTTGTGCGGTCACACAACCCTATGGGCTGAGGAGAGCTGTTTGATCTTGAAGACAAGGGCAGAGGGACCCCGTGGTTAGGGAAGTATTCATAAGCAACCATCTTTTCCTCTCTAGCACATAAAGTAGGGATGGGTGAATTCACTTCCTCCCCGGAGGAAGAGGAGCTGTGCAAGCACCTCCTTTACCTTCCGTTTTATGGCACGCGAATACCCGATTTCCCGGGTGGAACCAGGGTGGCATATGCTTCCTAGTGCACTGTTTTGATACCTGGAGGGGAGCACTGCAAACCGTAGCGCAATATTTGCACAACCTGTGCGTGGATTCAGTTAAGTCTTGAAAGACTTTGTGGGTTATGACATTCCCCTAAATGTGCTGAGCTTTCTTTAACCTTTCATAAAACATTGTGATCTTTATGGACTGTATCATATTGTGCAGTAATGTGCTTTATTGTCCACAGAATAAGCTTTTCTTAAAGATAATTGGAAAGCTGGAAATGGCTGCTATCGGCTGATTTTTTTTTTAATACATTATTTCTGAAATGGGCCTGGTGTAATAATGACCCTATCTGTTCAAGATTTAAGATTTGTCTTGGCAGAGAAAATTGATCCATTTCACCTTTGTCTAATGGAAATTTTTATCTGGGATTATCTGTTTATGTAAATGAATGTTCCTCTGAAAAGAGAACTTGAGGGGGCTGTAAATCTCAGTGACACTTTAGTTTCATGGGGGGAAAATTGGAAAGGATTCTAGTATTTATCTGACTGAAATTGGTTATAAAAACAAAATTATCTTCATGTACCTGCTGCATCTGATGTTTCCTGGAATTTCATTACCTTTTTGAATAATGCAACGTTACCCTATATACAGGACTCTCTGTGATTAGCCCCGAAATTGTTGGGGGGTCGCTTCCCAGCGTTATAATTATCAGGAAAAGGCAGCCTGTTTGGGGCAGTGGGATTCTGATTCAGTGCCCTAATGGGTACCAATTAGCACAGCCACATTATTCATGGCGCTCTGTGTAGAGCAGTGACAATAAACCACATGACTTTTTTTCCTTACGAGTTTTTTTTTTTTTCTGTAGGTTTGTTTTTTTTTTTTTAAACTGTGGAGAGAATCTGATTACAGGGGAATATGTCTTTGGCTAATCAGCTTTTGTTTACAGTTTGCAGAGCAGGACTGTGAATGTAGCATTTAAACTACATGATATTTTAAACATCTTTCAAAGCAGTTTCACTATTCAAGAGACAGACTCAGTTCTATGCCAAGTTTCCTCTTGAGATGTAGGTGACACAGAACTGACCAGACTAGATCCTTGCTGGAGTAGCCATGCCGAAACACGAAATTTGCCTTGTGCGTGCTAGCGGTGAACATGGTTGTCTAACAAAGCTGCTGTAAATACTCCCTCGTTTCTGGCGCTTGGGGGGACTGACGAAGAATAGAGAGCTGAGTTGATTTTGTACCTATTATTGTATTAAAAAAGGCACTATACAAGAATATGCAACATTTTGGTTATTTCAAAATTAAACAAGATGAAAACCCCATGTGTTTTCACACGAAGCAAAGCTACTTTGTAGGTATCTAATCCTTGCCATCTTTGGCAAACCAAAAAAGCATTTCGACGCTATAACGGCGTGATAGTGTCCATTTTACATGCCCAGAGGGAGCAGAAGAACACACGCTAGACGTAAACATGCATTTAACATACGAAACTTCTGGTTGCTATCGCTTGCGATCAAATTGCTGCTTTCCTGGAGCAGAGAAAAAACAGTTTGTATCTTCAAGCCATGAAAGAAATGACATGCACTTCAAAGTACACTTCAAGGTATAAAATGGTGCCCCACATTTTTACATCTATTTAAGTGGCCTAATTTTCAAGCATCTTTCAGAGCTGCTGGTTGCTCAGAGCCTTCGAAAATCAAACCTCTCACCTATCTGCCCAAGTTAAAGATAAAAGCCTAGCTTTGGAGACTCAGCATCTAAGTCTTCCCAGGCTGATTTCAATGGGAGCTGGGCCAAAGGCTTTAATGGAGGGGATTTCCCCTCTGCAATTAGAAATCATAGCTGTAATTGATGCTGTACTGAGGTGCCTCAAGACTTCTTCAACGGTCCAGCCTAGTATAGCAATTAGTACTAAGAATAAAGGAAAAAGTGTTAAAAAAGGAGAAACGGCACTTAACCATGGCTGTCACTCTGTGGTATCTGGCAGATTTCTCTTGAATCTTCCATGTCTTAGTGTTGCTTAATTTTATTTCCATAAAACTTCAGGCAGCAATGTTCCCTCCCCAAGTTTTTCACTTTTGTGACTTTCTGCTCCGCATTTCAGGCAGTCATTTCAGCTGGAAATATACATTATTACCAGCTCATTAAATCCAAAACAAATGAAGTGGAAAATTACAGAACTCCATGGATTACAGTGCACCCAACTCAAAATAGAAGTGTGTGATTAAAAACAAAGTGGTCTGCATTTTAAAAATGGATTAATAGTTTTGGGCCCAGCTGGCGAAGTATCACATGAAATGTGTTTTTAGAGTTGGACTAATGTAAATTAAACGTCAGTAAGGGTGCTCACGGTGGGCCTCTACAACTGCAGGTTTTCCCAGTATACATGCTCAAAAAAAAAATGATGAAGGAAAAGAAGGAAAAGATATATTTGTAGTATAAAGGAAAACAATATGCAAGAGCCGCTTGAAAAATGTAGCTCAGTAATGGCAGTGGCACCCTGCAATAAGAAGTATGCACGGAGATCATTGCAAATTCATCTTGCTCCGGAGTGAAAGAGGGGCAAGCACGTAGCAAGGCAGGGCTGGTTCTGGAAAATGTATTGTCAAAATCCAACTGCTGAGAAACAAAATACAAGGCATAGCCTTACCTGCTAGGCTGGAAAGTGATCGGGTAGTCTGCGGAACTCAGAAGGTCTCACAAAAGCTGTTGTGGACCCCGACATGGCTAGATGGGGTCAGGACTGCAGGGGGTGCTTCCCTCCTGAAGCGTGACCCCCCGCAGAGCTTGGTGCCTCTGAGCACAGACACAGCATGTGGATTTGGGTTGTACAGGAAAAAAATATGCCATGCCTGGTGCTACTGCCCTGACGCTGAAGCATTTAGGTACTGCAGTCCCAAACATCGTAGAAAAATCTTAACCAGTCCAGAGGTCATGATCGTCTGTGTATCTGCTCACATGCTTGGTGTTACACAGAGGGGAGTGTTTAAAGCTAATACAGGACCCCAGCTCAAAGCTGAGGGAGGAGAAGACTTTCCTTTGCCTTGGTTCAGATGTAAACGCATGTCTAGTTCTTTGCATAATGGGAGCGTGGTTAGGCTCTGAATCCTTATTTGTCTTCTCTGAAGTTAACAATAATAACAACAATGAAAAATAACAACAAATAAATGCCTAGGCAAAAGCCCTGCCTCTTCAGAACAGTTTGGATGCCTAACTAACAGTCCAGCATTAAATACTAACATACAGGTAAATTATCTCCTCCTTTCAGAAGAAGCAGTTTGAAAGAAGCAGTGTATGTGCGAGTATATGTGTATGCAGAGAAGGTTTCTTTAATCCTCTCTATTTAACTTGTTTCCCCTGGTTTTGGTCCAGTTTCGCTAGAGCTTAAGCAAAATGAAACCGGATGAGTGGTGAAACGGGTCTCTTCCGTCTTGTGTGTCACTGTTTAATAGTGAGGAAGAAAATAGAGAGTTAGGAATGGAGAAATGTGAAAGGATGGGGAGATATTTTGCAGCACAAATAAAACTGGAGCTCAATTTCCTTGTGGCCTTTCACCAGTTCTTCCAGGCTTTGTAAAGTATTCCCAGGTTTGGGTAAATCTTATCATTCCTCATGAGGTGCAGAAAAAAGAAAATATTTCACAAAGTCTGGAATTAAGTATATTAAATGCTAAAGTAAAAATAAAGACCATATCATTAAAAACTCCTCAGGTTTTTTTTTTTGGTTCATCCTACAACGAATGTACACCAGCATTTAAATGCTGCTGTTAGGTTGTGCTTTGTGTGTGAGCTTGAACCGGAGAAACACATTTTTGACAGCACAGAGTGGACACTATTGCGCACTCAGAATCTGGGTTTTCCTTACTTCTGCTGGATTGAATGTCTACCTGGCTTCTGTAGCAGAACACAGTAAACCCCCATCTCTGTCACTCTTTCCTGCAACCTCAAAGAGCTGTTACATACAGTGGCGGGGGGGGCGGGAAGCAGACCATCTGTAGATGCAGATGGGGATTTGTGGACGGTGTACAAGTTGCAGTCACTGAGTAAGCAGAGATGCCCAAAATGTGTCATCCAAATTGACCAGTCAGGCTGGTAAGGGGAGCATTAGCCTGTCTGGATGCATGGTCTTACAGGCCCACCCCAGCAACTGTGCAGCTCGCGCAGGCAGGCGGGCGCTCCAGCAGCTTTTCGTTCCCGCTGCTGCCCAGCAGCCGGGAATCGGAGCTGCTTTCCCCTGTCGTCTTAGCTCAAACCTCCTAAGACTAGCAAGCTTCCTTTTGTTTTTTCAAAACATGTTGCAAGAAATATCTTCTTTTCCTTTTTATTTGTGTTAGTTTTTTTAAGGGATGATGCAAGAGCTTTTACGGTATTTGTGTGCTCCGAGATGTACTTTGATTACCAAGTGTTGTGATGCTGCACTTAGTGAATGGCGTGTGGTTTTTTTGGCCAGGTGACAGCGAGATTTGCTTCAATTGCTTAGATTTCTTCTCCATTCTGAAAGATGACAAAAACCCCACAGTCCTGCATTTGTTGGGAAAATAAATTCTGAGGGGAAAGATACTCTGTTTCTGTCCTGTTCTTGGGGAAAGACTGTCTTAAGTTGGAAGACGTAAGCGTTCCTGTACACCAAATCTGTTGAATATTCTGACCTTATTGGACGCGAGTTAACCTTTTCTTGCTTTTACTTCAAAAAGAACCTCTCAAACCCAGACTGTTTTCTGTAGAATGTTTTTATTTCTATTGAGTGTTCCAGGTACGTGTTGTCCTGCTTGAGGAGAGGGAAGAGCCTTACACAGCTCTGCAGGGCTGGGAAGTGGTGGCTTGGCAATGCTTTCTCTCAAAACAGGTTTGACCAGTGCTGAAGGGAGAGGTCGCTTTGCTGCACACTGATGGGCTAGTATGGGTAGATAGAAATTGGGCTAGAGGAGGAGTTAACTGCTGGAGTGTGCGTTCCCTACATGAGGGGAACCTCAGGAAGGGCGATGAGCTCATGGAGTGGTCTTTCGGGTGGAAATTTTGCTACCAGGATCTTTTAAAACCTGGGCAGTACTCCAGGGATCCCATGAGGATCAGGCCGGGCTGGCAAGAGGATGGACATTCATCCCTTAGCATGTCTTTCATGCTGTTACGCTTGCAATGGCTTGCGCTCATGTAAACAAGGCAACCTGCGTTCACTCACAGGATATTCTGTGGAAGCCGTGGAGTGTTAAACATGCAGGACAGAAGGTGGGACACGTAACGTGAAGAGCGCTGTCCGGGGATGTTAGTCAGTCGCTGTATAAAGTATGTGTCAGTGAGTCAACTATAGCTGAACCCAGTCGCAGACCCGTCAGCTCTGCCGTGGTGTATCTAAATCTACTTGAATGGGTTAGCTCTAGATTTAAATCAGCGTAAATGAGATCACAGTTTTTCTAAGCAGGCCATAAAACGCAATGAGTTGTACAGCTAGTCCAATACATTGTTCGTTGCCAAGTCCCCGAGCGGTTTTTAGGGTGTCTGAGTATGTGATATCTTTCCTAGAGAACTCCCGAGATCAGTAAAAGAAATAGTGTGGAGAGGAGAGTGGAAGGGCAGGAGAAGGGGAGAGCAGAGCAACTGCTTTTGCCGGTTTTCCTCAGAAGCGGTGGGCAGACACTTGGCAAATGCAGCGGTAAAGAAGCAGCAAGGGGAGGTGTGGCCACAGGCTCGGGTTCCCTCAGAACAACTTTTCTTCAGGCAGGGGTTGAGATTCAAACATCCGTGACGGCTATTGAAGGTCCATTTGGATTTTTAGATGTCAACTAACAGAAATCACAGTTCGGGTGCTTACACGGCATGTCGAGACTGTGCTTAGGCATACTGCATTTGTTTGCCCAAGTGTCCAAAGCCAGTTTTTATTTCTGAGAGGGCAGTTGTGACCATGGCAGTTCAGCCTTGCAAGCATTTTCTCCGTATTTCATGCCACTTTTTCTTTTAAATGGGCCTGGTGTTTTGTGAGCTGTAAAGAGTCTCCAAGCCTGCTTATGCAGGACTGCAGAGCAACAAGCCTCCTTGTAATGCCTTTCAGGATGGCTCCATTTATATTAATCGTGTCACTAAAAATATTCCCTTTTACTTAGGGGAGCATAGTCTGCCTCACAAATCATCCAGAGAAGAACTGTATCTACAGCGGGTAGCATTTTTTTTAAGGTATGGAATTTTTCTCTGGCAGCTTTAAAATAACACCCACTCTTCACTCTCTTGCAGGAGCTGGTACAGAAAGCTGGTGCATGTTCCTGGCGGGCTCCTGTGTTTGACAGCAGAACTGGCTGCGTTTCTGCGGTTAGAAACAAAACTGTGAGTGTGGCCCAGAGTCATTCAAAGCTTTATGCATAAGTAATATAATAGCAGTGAAAAGAGAAACTCGGGTACCGCTGCGCCTGGTGAGATACGTCACAACGACAGTGCGTTTTGTTATGTTTGTGTTACTTATTGTCTGTTAACTAAGAACACTGAAAATGCAAGGGCCACGACTGAAACATGTATCAGGGTTGTCAGGCAGCTTTTGTCTCAGCTTAGCCAGTGTTTTGTGTGTCAGTCATCAGTGGCTGATAGCCATGGGACAGTGCTGTCTGGATCGGTGCTGCTCCTGACCGCCCAGCCTCCTAGCAGGGAAATGGAGGCAGCGAGACGAGGGGACTGATGGAGGGTGCACAGCGAGAGTTGGTGGCAGAGCTGTACTCGACCTCCGGGACTGCCGGTTCACAGCAGCAGCTTTTTGCTTTCCTGGAGATTTTTCTGTCTTCATGGGACCTGTGATTCCCAAGAGAGCCGGCACACAGCCACCAAGCCGTCTGCCTAGCCCGCCCCGGATGGCGCTTTGACCACCCAGCTGCAGTTTGGCCCTGCTGTCTATTCTTCTCCCACTGATTCGAAGTGGATGTTCTTCCTCCCAGCCTTGCTGTGATTCAAGCTCCCCGCAGTCAGCATGTGTCTTCACCGCTCCCTCCAACCTTTGGCTTTGGGCCCTGTTCTGCATTCGGTGAAAGCCTGTAGAGCAGTACCAATGCCAACAGGCTGCATCAGCTTCTGGGTGTAGCTCTCCCCTCCCACTCTTTCTTTCTTTGCTACTCAGTCAACCTTCCCCGACTCTGCGCTTTCCCCCTACCTCCTCTGAATCCCTCCTCCTCTTCCTCCCGCCGCCTCTCCCTCACCCAACAAAGTCTTAGGTTCTTCCCGCTTGTAATTTGTCGCTAATCAGCTGTCAGTGTTGGAGCAATGATGAGAGGTTCATCTCTTGCTGAGGGTAATGGCCTTAAAAGTCACAGAGTCAATGTCAATGGGATTGCTCCAATTCAATCAGAGACCTGAATGAGAAATGGCCCCCGCTGACATTAGCACTCATTTTGAGCCCAAGCATCTGGGCCCTAGTAAATAACCATCAGTGGGTGGGTCCGGGGGACAGGTCATTAGCCCCACGAAAAATAAATATCGTTTCCCTTGATGGCTGCGAGTAATTTAGCTCAGACGAGGAAATTTCACCCTAGATTAAGTATGATGAGCCAATATCAGTCAGAGGAGGCCAAACAGTGAGAGCTTGATGAGATAGAGGGAAATTTATATGCAGCTGGCTGAATGCAAGATGAGTTTAAAGAAATGATATTCTCTTCCACTCTTTAGCCATGTGCAATGCCAGGCACTGCATTTCCTGCAACTGACACCCCCTCCCCACACTCTTGGGGGCTCCCCCAGCCCATGGGCACGCATTTGTGCACCGCACGGCCCATCCGCTGCCATCCCCAGCCCCTCCACCAGCACCAGCCTTTGCTTTCAAACAACTGGCTCTCAGGCTGACAGCTTTCGCATGCGATGCCTCGGAGTCAGAGCAGCGGCAGCAGCAGCAGCAAGCAGCTTCCGGAGAGGAGCTTGCCATGTCCGCGGGCTTGCACACAAGTCACAGCCGCGGCCAGCCCTGCCTATCCAAAAACAGTGAGGGGGCTTAATTGCTCCAGAGACCCTCAAGGCCCATCGCCTGCTCCCTTTCTCTTACATGAGTAACGTAATAAGCCTCGCCCCGTACGTTTGCTCTGCATGCGTCTCTTTTTTTTTTTTTTTTTTTTGTTACTTATTTAACTCATCAATCTAGTACACGATATGCTCGATGGCTATTAATTCCACCCCACCAGCCCCTCTTTATTGGGAGCACACATTGGGAATCATGTTTTATGTCTGCTGGAGACAGTAAGCAGGCAGCTTCTCTCTTCCTCATTGGCCCAGCTTTATATCCTAAAGCTGTGGCTGGAGGCTGGGGTCTGTCCCCTAGTTGTGCTCTGAATACAAATCAGGCACACTGTAGTAACCAGTTCGGCTCTCCCTCTTTGTCAGGTCTTTCAGGCAGACCCCGGTGGGTGACTGGGACAGGAGCATAGGATGAACCGGATGAGCTGGGATGACAGAGGAAAGCTGGAGCGGGCCTAGAGCAGACAGAAATCAACAGAAACCACGTGGAGAAATAGGTTATTTTAGCCTAGTCACAAAGGAGGGAACCGTGAATAGAAGGAAGCAAGAGGCCTTGCTACAGCTAGTGCATGCTTTGGCTGTCTCTTAGGAGGTCAGTTTCTTGGTGTTAGAGCTCGTTAATTGTCTTAGGAACAGAAGTCGGACTCGTTAGGTGGGAGAGCTGGATGGCTTTGTCCTTTATTTCTACCTGCCTGGTGCATTTTCTTGTACCTGAATATTTGTCTCATTTTGCTTAAGTTCCCTGTTGCCCCAGTAAAATATGTCAGCCATGAAAGACCAAGTAGTTAGCAGGTTTGACAGAAGTAAAAAAAACACAAACAGGTGGAATCTGCTGTGAATGCAGGTGTTCTTTTACAGATTGCTCCTATTAGAAGCTAGCGATTTCTTTCTACCAGCTCACTCGTTTGCACACTGTACTCCCAAGTAATGGCAAAGCACGATCCTCCCATATCTCTGTGAGCCTATTCTGTCATTGTGCTTCAGTTCACCACAGGCAGCTTCTAGTGGGTCACTTAGTGACTATCAGCAGCAGATGCATATCACTTAAGGCGACTTTTTTTTTTTTTTTAAGAAACAGTGCTAACGGTTCATATATGTCAGCCTTCTTTTTTTATGCCCAACTGAGCAGAAGCAAAAATATCTTTGTAAATATTCTGCCCTCCCGTGCAAAATCTCTGTTGAAGGTTGCGTCTTGCCATTGTCCTGAAGGGCTACCCAAACTATCGAGAGCAAGAGATTGAAGTGCCAGAATAACTACATCAGGCATTTAACATTTCCCCTGGCCTGATAACGTCTGATCAGCATCTCAGAAGTAAATCCTGTGCAGGTATGGTCAGGGGAATTATGACAATTTCTTCAGAACGAAGGTCTGGCCAGGACAGAGGGTCTGAACCCAAGAAAAGAGTGAAAGGCAAAGCTTGTATACAGATGCACCCCACTTCCAGCCACCCTGGTTTTGAATGGTCTTCGCATTACACCCCCGATGCCCAGGAGCTGCGGCAAGCATAACCACATTATGGGGATGCCGAGCCCCTCAGGACCTGCTGCTTGCTCAGCTTTCCTGTGAAACAGCAGTGTTCAGCAGGAGCTGACAGTATATCCTGCTTTGGAGTCTCCCCTTGACTTCCAGCATCACGGATTAGGCTTTGCTTGGTACCTGAAGGTTTCCTTGTAATTTGCAGGGGGACAGGAGGCTGGTTCCCCTCCTCTGGGATAATGGTGAGAGAGTGCTTAATCACTCTTTGTGATCTCTGAGTTAGAGGTGGAGTTACTGAGGCTGTACCAGAAAGCTGTGTAAAAGGAAGGAGGATGTATTTGACCTTTGGCTGGTTTAACAACTGAGAACATTTTGGCTGGTGTACGGTTTAAAATGTCTTAGCTCCTTGGAGGATGCTCAACAGAAACGGGAGCTGGACTGGGAATGCCGCACGACTCGTTTCATGTTATTTACATCTCACAGGGTTTCAAATCTCAATGTCTGAGGCTGAAAAACCCCATATATGACTGTCAGACATTTATATAATGCACTTTGTACAGAGGAGTATCAAAGCGAGTTTTATTGTAGCTGGCTCAAGCTCCCATTCTTATCTCTTCCGCTTCCCCCAGGTTGCTCTTGTGGAGGGACGTCCCAGCTCACACTGCAGAGGATTTTTAAGGTTGTTTATATGTGTGCACGGTCTCGTTAGGGCTGGCATAAAGTCACATTCTTAGCAATGGAAGGAGTCTCTATCTGACTCACGGCAGCTTCTGTGGGGAGTAACTGAAATGTGTTCAGTTTGTTCCTTTATTCCATGGTTTATGACGTGTCATTTTTTGATAAAAAAGTGGAATCAGGTATTTTGTTCTGGAAAATGTTCTGAGGCATGAATATTCTGAATTTTCACTTTTTCTCCTTCTTTCCTGGTGATATGATGTAGTTAGCTGAAGAGCTCATGTTTTTGTCAAGGTGAAGCAGTACAGCCAACAGAAATAAATGCGATGACTGACGTGGGACCTGTTTTTAAAGGTGTAGAAATCTTTGTATCCTTCTACCAGCAAATGGAGCTAAGAAGTCAGCCCCAGAACATAGTGATGTGATTGTAACGTACAGAGATTCTTGGTGATGAACGTACAGAGATTCTTGGTGATGAGGTGAACGTGAGCCTCAGTTCTCTCTAATGCTTGTTTTGCACGTTCTTTGTCCCGTCTCTTGAACTTGTCCAGGTCTTAATGTAGCAGAGTTGCAGGTTCTGTTGCTATCACAGTAAAAAGAAAAAAACCAAAACCAAAAAAAAACCCAAGCAATAATAATTTTACGTGTGGTTCATATATGATAGCTTTTCCCCTCTCTCCTCCCTGTTCTGAAAAAATCAGTTGGCAGAACTTCTTGGGCCTAAGCATGGATTGCTTTGGAGGGTGATGATCTGTGTTTGGAACTACGGACAACAACTGTATTTGTCTCTGAGAATCAGTGTCTGTCCAGCAGTCAGGGGCAGTGCAGTGGAGGTAGAGAGATGTGTCTGTCGGCTCATAACCAGACCAAAATTGTACTTTCTTTGCAGTAGGAGATATATAGCAGAATTGGGAGTTCTTTGCTGCATTTTTCTGCAACAAATGGACTTTTCCTTATTACCTTTTGCTGGGGTGTTTCAGTCTTAAATATTATTTTTTTGTGTGTGCGTTAAGCTACAGCATACCCTGGTGGGTAGTATGGGCTAGATTCTGGCCTAACATAAGCAGGTGTAAAGTTAGCAGAGTTATAGCCGCTGAGGCTAAACCTGACTTTGGCCCTGTGCCTGCCCTGCTCCCTTGCCAAAGCTGAAATTGCCAGTCCTGGGGTTTTTTTCCTTTTTTTTTTTTTCCTGGTCTGTAATCATCCTCTGCGATGCAGTATCTGTTTCCTGATCACTTGTGTTGGTACACAAGCAGATTGATGAGCAAACCATTGACAAAGTCCTGATGGTAGAGGGGGCGATGATTAATTGAGGGCCATTATAGCAGGTATTGTGTGCGTTCTACCAGCTGACACTGAACTTCCCTTCTAATGCCAGTTGCCTTCTATCATCTGGTAAACGGATTGGATGCAGGCTTCTCCCAATTAAAGCCAGTGAGGTCATATACTTCCTAATTACAGGCTAGCCCATTGTGTCTAAATGTGACAGACATGTGCTTGGAAAATTGCTTTTAATGCCTAAATAAACATGATGAACTAAATGGCAGATTTGAATCGTAATTGAAAGTGCTCAGCCTCTTGAATTTTGCACTGACTTTCTGATAGCCACTTGTACTGCCGACCACCCCCATTTGGGGCTGCTTTGTTCTTGGCATAGCAATGCTATTACGTCGCGTGTGGGCCCTCACCCTTTCCCTTTCTCTGGGATGTTAGTGTTTTACAAACATATGCAGCAGGCTCACACAATGGAGAGCAATACAGCTCTCCTGGAAGAGGAGGAAAGGATTGCGGAAAGAGAGAAAAATTGAGTTTACACCAACAGCTAGAGCAGGTGAGCGAGCAGGTCTAGGGCAACGCAAGTTTACAGTACAACGCGGGATGGTTAAACAGAGAAACTCTGAGTATTTCTACGAAATCCCAAGTGACTGCAGTTGCCATCCGGGCTGGGAGATGTCTCTACATGGGCAAGTTCTGCTCCCAGGTACTTGGTGAGAAATCTGGACTGCTTCCAGACAAGCAAAAACAGTCACTCTTAATTCAGACCACAAGCATAACGTTGCCCTTCTGTGCTAAAACTTTGAACAAGAGAGGATGAGATCTATGTAGATATTCAGGAACCATCTTTTGGGGATATGTGTATGTTAAATAATACACTTAATGCTGGACCAAAGGCAATTTAAGTGTTGGATTTCATCTGAAACTGAAGGCAAAATGCTCTGTTTCCCATGCAGCTTGCTATTGCTTGCATTTGTATTAGTTTCTACTGGTAGTATTCCCTGCAGGATTATCTAAACTGGCTAAAGCCTCGCTTGCTGTTTTCCTGTGTTTTATAATGGTTGGCAATATTCAGTGCTCACTAAGTCACAAATGCCTGCTGTGCCTGGCTCTGCTCTGCTTCTGCTCTGTTCGTTCCCTTGGGCTAAGTCTGTGTCTGAAGGTTTGAGTCCGAGTCAGGCAACTGGGATTATCTGTGAAAAGCAATAATCCTCCCATCAGTGTCCAGAATAGATGGTGCCATTGCAGAACGAATGTGGAGAAGTTGCGGCCATAGTCACAACTCTTGTGGTCTCAGGTCACGATTCAGCCAGCTGCTGAGATGTGTGCCAGGCTTTAGCGTGATGGCTAACGCGCTTGAGGCTGGGCCTGCGATGATGTGCCCTGCTAACGTACAACCTGAATTCTTTGAGCCAGTTTAGACTGACATCCCACAAAGCCCTGAAGCTTTCACTTGAAGAAGGCATGCGGTCTTGCTGTTGGGACCCTCCAAACCCAGGGATCCCCAAGTCCTTCTTGGCTCCCAGACACAGGCAAGCGCTCTGCCCAGGTACCTGTTGGAAGGGGAGCTAAATGTACATTTGTCTCCCGCCTTGTTTTTCCAGCAACATCTGTCGCTCAGCGTGCAAAGGCCACCAATGACCTCAACGGAATCATGTAGGTACCTTGAGTTAAACCTGAGCAGAAGGGTTTTGTCACAGCAGGATGGCAGAAAAGGATTAGGGTTTTCAAGTGAGGAATAGCTGAAAGCCAAGGGTTTCTGTCAGGTCAAAGCCCCATAAAAATGCAGGACTTTATGTAAGGAGTGACTTATTTTTATGTTCCCTTCCAAGCAATGCTAAGATCAGAAAAGGCTTGGATCAGGAGAGTGGGTATTGACCATGGCTTGTATCGCTCATTTTTGGTGTCTGAATGTCATGTGAGCCTTCAGTCCTGTACCTGATTTGATGGGTGCACATATATGCTGGCTTTAAAATAATATATAATCTAATCAAGCCTTCTGTTGTTCAGAAGTAAGCAGCCTTCTCATCAGGAGTGGGGAGGCGACGTTTTTAAATCAGTGGAGTTTGTAACGGGCACGGTGAAATTTGTGGTGAAGACTGGGTCCCAAGCTGGCTCAGGCAAGGCATATCATTTAGTCTGTTTGAAATGCTGCGGCAAGGTAGCGTCTGGTAGATCCTATTTTAGCATGCCCTAGTATATGTATACAGCATAAGTATGCGCATAACTTTAAGACTGCAAGCAGCTCTCTTCAAATCGGTGCTCGAGGTTGTATGCCAGCATAAGCACCCAGCTGGACTGAGACTTACACTGACAGGTATTTTCCTATAGAACAGATCAGCATATTTGCCTCGTGCTTCATTGCCTGAATCCTTTAACGCTGCCTGAACAGAGAGTACTGTCTTCCTGCTCTGTGGTAGGGATGAACTCTCTGATGCAGGGCCAAAATGATTCCCTTTGCAAGCTGTATTTTATCTTTTGAACTGATAGGTGTCAAACTTACGATGGTGTCAAGATAGATGTGAAGTGCTTGGGGCTTGCAGTAATATATTGTGCCCTGTTGTTTTATGTTGGTAGCACGCTGGTACAATTTACGTCAGCTGTACTGTCTTACCTTGAACTGTAAGGTACAGCAGCTGTTTACTTTATATTTACAGCACTGTAACTATTAGGCCTATGCTTTTGACTAGCACGCACACTTTTCATGGTGCTCTGCATCCTCTTGGACTATGATAGACCAATCACATGGATGGATGATGAGACACTCAGCAAGACACAGCTAGCTTGAGGGAGTCAGAGAAGGGTTCAACTCTGAAGATGTAGTATAAACTGCTGTTGAAGTTAAATGTTTGTTCTCTCCAACCAGCCACCTATTTTCATGACACTTGCAGGAGCTTAACTGTCTTAAAGAGTGTCAGTGCTCTTTCAGATTTGGTTGCAGTAAACTAGTATGCGCAAAAGTTACCAGGGAAGTGGAAGGTACAGAGTCTGAATGGTTTTTTGTTTTCTTTTTCCAATGGGAAACTGGGTTAAAAGTTAAAAACGTGAATATAATATGGGGGCATTCATAGCAAAGCTAGGCGGGAGCTGTTGTTGAATCCGAGCTGTCGATGAATACATTGCTGAATCTGAGCCTTACATCAGGTGTGCTGAAGCATGAAATGAAGGCTTTATTACCACAAGATATGTGCTACTTACTGGCATGGGAGAAGGGCTGTTTGTTGCAGCTCTGTAGAGGATTTCTGTCCTTTGCAAATGATGTGACATCAACACTGTTTGTTTGGCACAAGGTAAGGACATTAAAGGAAAAAACAGGTCTTGCCAGTAAGGGCATCATTCCTAGGGTGTTGATTTAATCAACCAATCCATTTTAAATGATCTGGCTGCTGGGAGAAGAGGAATGCTCAGGCAGCCAGAAAACAGCTTTGATCTCTCTCTCTCTGTAAATTTTTGTAAGGCTAGGTGAATGCCATGCAAATGCAGGATGCTCCTGTCCATGGTGGGTGTATTTGTCTTAGCATGAATGAAAGTAAGATTTCCCTGAGAAGATTGGAGGTAAGTTTCCTGCTCGGCTGCAGACTTTCTGTGTGAGCTTGGGTTACTCACTTAGGTCAAAATCCTCAGATGTATATTTGCACATTGACTTCCATGTGATTTTTTGTGGGATATGGAGGCTGAAGAGTCTCTGACAGTCTGGGTCCTACTGTCTTTGGTTTCACCAACGCTATTTTCCCTGCCATACTTGAAAGGTACCCAGGCGAACCAGCTCCTGTCTGTCTGTGAGAATTGTGTTTTCCTCCCTCATCAGGGTGTTGTGACGATAAACACAGCAAGGATTGCAAAGTGCTTACTTGATAATAGGAGCCATATAACTACCTGACATGGGTAAGCTGCTCTTTTGTGCATGTGTCTGGTAAGAAAAAGTGTTATTTATCCTTGCAGCATCCTCTGAGAATCAAGAGCTCCCTCTGGGCTTCACCTGATGCCTTTAGGCTGTTTACTGCTGCAGCCATCCTCTACCTTATTCCCACACACTATAATCCACCCATTAGCTCTTTTCCTCACTAGAATTTATTTACAGTGCCCACCACCTCCTCTGCTGCATCGTGTGTAGGGCCTTTCTTTCTATCTCTGCAGAGCCCCATTGTACAAAAGCAAGTCCATGGCTGGAATTTGCTGTTTCTTTTCTGTCCAGATGGTCTCTCTGAGCCCCACTTGACCTCTCAAGTACAGGCTCTGGACTCAAATGCAGGAATTAGCAGGCTTCGTCTTCTCCTTTGCAACAAACTGTGAAGAACTTCAGCAGGAGGTTGGCTTCAGGGAGAGGCAATGTATTGGAACACATTGCAAAAGACAATTTGTGCAAGAAAACATGGGTTAGTAAATGAATTATTGTTTTTCTGCCTGTAGCTGGAACTTGCTTTCCAGCAGGGTTGGAAGACCCAAAGACCCCTGCTGAAAAAGAGAACTCCCTCAGGGGGAGTTCACAGGGGTCCCTTTCTCCTTGAGTGGGCGAGGTGGCACTCTCCAGTCCTTTCCAGTCTGTCCCACTTGCCCCTTTTGAGTCTGTCCCTGAGAGCCCCTTACCTGGAGTAGGTGGAACGATGGACGCCACTTGTCATGACTCTTTTGTTCATGCCAACCGTGAATGTTGGTGAGGGACGTGGTGAGGAAATGCTGATGGGGAGGGTAGCACTTGCACCTCTGACTAAACGATGAAAGCAAGCAGCTATGGTTTTAGCAATAAAGGCAAAACTTGGCCTGTGTGTAACAGCAGACTCTTGCGCAGGGAGCTGAGATGAGCTGCCTGTAAGTTCTTCCGGCACTGTATGAGTTTGAGACTGGACTCAATGGCTTGGAGCACACCTATACAGTGGCAGATAAAAGTCATTATTGACACCACCATCAGTATGTGGATGCTGGAAGAGGGTCAACTCTGATATTAATTCTACCTAATTAGCGTAAGGCTACATTATGGTTTGGTAACTCATCTGTTTTGTTTCTGTATTTTCTCCTATAATGGATCTTTCTTTTCTAAATGCTTTCACATCCTGGAGTAAATAAATTTGTCTTACATTTATTACCTTGTGCGCACGTGCATGGGTGGTGTTTGTTCTGTTACCTGTTATGGGCTCCCTACAGAACATGGCAAGTTTACGCTCTCCTTCCAGAGAACTGATTTCAAACAGTCAGTGCAAAGTTGAAGTACATGCTCTTGAGTATCAGAGACAGTTTAGGCATCTGGAAAACTAGGACAAAATCGACAAGTGTAAAAAGTCTTCAAGTAGCCTAAGAATGCACGGCCACTTGATATTCCTTGTCGCTTCTTGTTTTCTTTGACTCCTTTCAAGTCACCTTTTTTTTGTTTTTGTTTTTGTTTTTTGTTTGGTTTTTTTTTGTTTTGTTTTGTTTTGGTTTTTTTTTTGTGCAGAAGGTAGCATTTAAAAGAGATGATCTTCCAGGCGTTTTTGTAAAAATAGTCTTTATGGTGACCATTATACATTTTAGCCCTGGTTCTGTGCTGGTGGAAACAGTTGGGAGTCAATTTCTGTTTGCTTCGTTTGTTTGTTTATCTTCTATCATCATAGCACAGTTTTGGATCCTGCAGTATCTGCTTTTCCTCCTCTTGTTTGATGATAGTGTAAAAGCAGCTGTTCACCTCAGCAAATCTTAATCAGCTCAGAGTTTTTAAAATAATGGGTCAGAGCCTGCTGTCAGTTTTAGAGCATGTAGTTCCAGTGAGAACTTTATGGCTTGTCACTGGAAACAGAAAGGTTTCCAGTAGGTGTGGGTGTAAACCCCAAATTTGATCAGTTTCCCTCTGAACTTCCAGGCTGGATTCTGGAATCAGATACAAACCTTTTACTAAAACCGTACCTGCCATTGTCCCCAGGCCGAGGTTTTATCTAAGCAGGTGCTACGTAAAATCTGAGGATTTCAGCGCTTGGCCCTACAGTGAGCAGCCCTCTCAAAATGGAGATTATCAAACATAGAAGCCAACAGCCAGCACAGAGAAAAGCATACTGCGGAAGTCAAAAGGTTTTGGATAAGACATTCTTAAATTTAAAGTATCGCTATCGGCAATATAGCATGGTAGTGCTGTCTCTGTGTGTCAGCTCTAGGAAGAGGACGCCTGTCTCCTGAATCGCCGTCCAATGTAACAGCAAGATCATCCTGTTTTTGAAATGATGGCATTTTAATCAATTGGAAAAAGCAGCTTGAGCTGGCAAAGTTCCTCTTCTTTCTCCCCCTTTTTTTTCTCCCCTTTCCAGCACTCATTCAATGCAGCTAAACTGTGGCCAGAAAGATTTTGCAGAGAGCAGTTCCAACAATATTCTCTCCAGAACTGAGACACCCTCCGCTCCTTATTTCTGCCAGCAGCAAATTTTTAGGAGTGATTTATAAAGTCCCAGGCCTGGGGGCTTTGTAATGGAAATGCTGACAGACCCTTAACTGTAGCATTGTGAAATGCAATGCTGTAATACAATGAATAATATTCATGAATCTGCCATAATGCTGGATATTATCACTCATTACCATTGTAAGAACGGGGTGATTAAACTAATAGTTACTGAGAGACATTGCTGGTGACAGGAGGCAATGATTAGAATGAACTGACTTCAATATACATTTAGAACTGGGAATAATGGGATGTGGCAGGAAGCCAATAAGTGAACATGGCCCACGGCTCTGATCAATGAATTACTTTTTTTCCGCTTTACAGCAGTACATGGTGTTTAATGAAAAATCAATAGCCCCCTGTAATTCAAAACTGTAATCAATCGTTTGACCTGAAGCTTTCCCTTTTTTTCTTTTTTCCTTTCCCTGCCTCCCCTACCAGGGAAGATGTCTTCGGCTGACGACACAGTTCAATTGCAAGGCGCAGTACCTCACGAGGCTCGCAGAAGAAACCTGACACAGGTCTCCTGCAATTTATACCAGCTGCAACATATATATTTAGACGGAAAATCTGGAGATGGACTTGGTCAGATGTTGCTGCAGCCTCACCATTCTTCTGCCACAGTCCAGATTGGAAAGTGAAGTGAGAACTCTCTGCTCCTGCTTTACTCTCTCATCACTAGCCACAAGGACTTCTACAGCAACCGGTCCCGTTTGAATCCGACATGAAGGCATCTGTGGCCCAAGGCAAGTTGAGAAGGGCTGGCCCCTTTCTTCAGGCTGCGGTCACTCGTGCATCCCAGAGTCAAGAAACACTGCTGCTGCCCCAGACAGCCCGTGTCTGCCTCTGCTTTTCACCGCAGCTGGTCAGAACAACTCTCCAGTTAGTAAAGCAGCCCTCTGGAGAGCTCTGTTGGGATGTCCCCTAAGTCCCTTCAAAACTGCAGATGATGGCTTATAGGTGTTGAGTGATGCTGCAAGCTTTGTACTGTTTCTCAAAGGGAAAGTCTTCCCACCAGGAAATACTTGGGCAAAGTAGGTCCTTCGGATTCAGTGGAGCTCTGTCAGTTGACACCGTTGGGTCTGATCTGTTAAACCTCTGCTTTATGTAGGTGTGAATTAATTCAGCTTTGTTTTGAGCATGGCGACAGAGGCACAAGTGAGAGAAAAATGATGCTATTGAGTGTCTTTCTGTCAGAAAAGTCAGAGCCGTGCTTTTGGCATGTAGGTAGGTCATGTCATCAGAGCCTTAGGCCTCCTGTGCCTGTCAAGGCTGTCAGAGGGGTTTATTTTGAAGAACAGGGAAAGGGAGGAACTCAGTGTTGGGAATAGGTGGGAAATCCACCCAGGCCATTAGTGCCCCTTGACTTAGGAAGAAAGAAAAATAATTCTGGGTATTGGGGAAGGTTCTGTTATTTATTACAAGAAGTTGTTTTCTGCCTGAATTTTGCTGTGAAGTTGAAGAGATGTTGCTGGTAATGCTATCTATCCAGGGTCTTACTGTGCTAAAGTGCCAGCAGGTGTGATGTTGGGCTCATGTGCAATCGCTCCTGATTTGCGTCAGTAAGAATAGGAACAAAAATAAGACTGGTGTGTCTCAGCAACACCTTGTTAAAAAGGTTAGTGAAGCTGATGAGTAGCATTTCCATCCCAAGGATAACCCATTTCTATGAACCAGTAATAAAACCCTACTCTCAGCAAGTTCCCAGAAAGGACAGGTTTTGGAAAGCTAAAGTTTTATTCAAGAGTTACTTGAGTGGGGCGGGGTTTGTTTGTTTGTTTGTTTGTTTGTTTTGGTTTTGGGTTTTGTTTTGTATTTGTTTTGTTTGTTTGTCTGTTTGTTTGTCTTTCCTCTCCCTTGCTGGCTTCTTGCTCTCGTCTTGTCACCAACTACCAGAATCAAACATCGTCTCCAAGGGTAGAAAATGAACCATCAACAATGGTAAAGACCTGCCTGCTGCAGGATTGTTCCTAACAGCCTGTTCCTGGCTGTTTTACTCAGCCTACTTCTAAACAATTCAGTGACAAAATTACACCCTTTTCCAAGACAGCTTATAAATGGGAAGGTTTTTGCTCATAACGTGAGCTCCAAGGTACCGTCTCTGTATGTTGGTTTTGGTCCCTCTTTAACCACTGACTAAGCAGTTTTCTTCCTTGATGAGTTAGAAAGATAAATGGGTTAAGCTAAAATTTGCAGCATCTCTCTGGTTCCTCGCTCCCCACACCCACCCCTACCCCCCTGCTATTTGTTGTAGCGCACGAGGAGAAGAGAGCAAGCATGTTTCTTGGGTTTGACGGCTCCCTTCTGCTTCTCCATCTTCTGTGGCCGCTGCTTTGCCTGTTAGCTGAATGGCTGATTTTCTGGCACAGAGACAACGCCAGTCCCTTGGCGGGAAGCTGAGCACATGCAATATTGCCAAGCAACACTTTCCCATGGATTGTGTGTGCCACAATTCTTGCTTGGTGTCATGTGCTGCAGTCTTCTGATTATTCTTTCCATCCGGCGAAAATACATATGCCTCGGGACAGGGGAGTGAGTGGGTAGAAATGGGATCTTACTGGGCTGGGGCAAATACTAGGGTGGAGGGGCCGGGTTTCCTTAGGGGAACAGATTTAGTCAGAAAAGCATGTGTATTTTGGTCTGTTGCAGAGCTTTGGGTGGAAGCTGGACTGTAAAAGAATATTCCATGTCATAGCTGCACACACGCCTGTATGCTTCTCTGATGAGAGGGTCAATTGCTTCCCTGTCCACTGACACGCTGGGATGGCATCTGTCATTGCACTCGACGAACCTCGGCTGGACACGGCAGGTATGGCCCAGGAGGCAGGCTCACCTCAGGTGAAAACAAAGTGGTCTGAGCAGGTCTTCCAAGCTGCTGATTTAGGTTCCCGTTCTTTCTCCTTCATTCTCTCAATAGAGCTTTACCTCAAATGAGTGGTGTTCCCTGTGTACCATCTTACTGACCTCTTTGCTTTGAAAACACAAGTCTTGTGTTTTGGTTTGAGGAAAAGCTCTATGTGTTTATAGATTGCCTTTGAGAGGTATTGGTGGGGGGAAAAGGAGTTTGTTGGAAGGTGGGGAAAATTGAGGCGGTCCTTGCGGGACTGCACGGCAAACAAGCTGCATGAGGGAAAACAGGAGATCCCCTTTGTTGAGTATTTACCAGTGGCCTGTGCGTTTCTTAGGTGTTCTATTCTCATATGGAGAATACGTCCCATCCTGTAATAGCTTGTTTGGTGTTAGGCCTTGCTCTCTTCTTGGAATACAGGGGTTACATTGCAGGTGTGCATACTGATATAACCAGTATATGCTGTGTAGGAATGAGTTTGGGTCCTGGACTTCTCTGGTCCAAAAGGGCTAAAAAGATGATTCCTTGCCCTGTCATAAAGCTATTGAGACTTGGAACAAGGGGAGTGGATTTCGCCCAGAAAGAACATGTCCTGGGATAGCTGAGCAGCAGTAATTTTGGGGTTGCTCCTGAAACTGTTCCTGAACTGGGAGAGAGAACTGAACACAGCACTTAAAATATTCACACTAGTTTTATATGTCCTGTTTGGTTCTGAAGATGCACTTATGGCTTTTATTCCTCTTCGATTCCAGTATCCTGAGTAGTGACACCGTTGTGCTGCTATGGGCACAAGCCAAGCTGTTCCCAGTCCTTCACTGCTGTTTAGTCTGAAAGAGGACTGGACAAGGGCTTTGGGATTTGGCTTCAGCAGAGATGAGGCCTTAAACGCAAGGAAAATGGAAAGAGCGAAACCATCTTTCCTCAAGAGCTTGCTCCCCACTGCCAGAGCCGAGCCTGCCACCAGAGCCACATCCGTGGCTCTGAACCGTCCACCTGGTTACCGGAGCGGTGGGTACCAGGTACCACCTCAGATGCAGCAGGGAAACAATAATGATGCTAATAACAATGTTGTGAGTCAGAGAGGCAATGAAACTCTCAGTCTGGATGTTGCAAACCTCATCCCGCCAACGGAGTGAGTGAATTTGCAATAACACAGCGATTGCTGCAATGGCAGCTTGTCAGGCGGCTACTGGAGCAACGAGAAGCTCTCAAGCTGTGGTAAATACACTCTGCATCACAATTATGTAACAGACCACGTCCTATCCCGAGCTCGTTTGCTAAACAAAAAGGGCCAGCTCCTCCGCTGGTGTAAATTGGGGGAGCACTGCTGACTCGGGTGGACGACGGCTTAACCCTGGGATGATTCTCTGAAGTCTCGCTATCAATCTCTTCGTCTAATCCCGTGCCATTGAGAGCTGAACCTGTATTTTTACCTTCTGCTCCATGACTTAATTGATTTCTATTTTTTTTTAAATACTATTTGTTAATTCACATTGTGTATTTGGCCGAGCAATTATATGCATGGCCATATTGTGTGACTGCAGCAGTCTGGTGCAGTGCAAGGAATGCCACATCATGTGAGACGTTTCATCTCCATGAGTAACCTAGTCACTGTGGTAAATGAATACATGAATACAGTACATCCAGGAGAGATTAAGCGTATTGACCGGTGCCTCTAGTCACCATACAAATGTCATTGTTTTTTAATTTCCCCCCCACCCCCCCTTCTTGTTTTCCCGACACATTTTGGTCCCCTTTTCGATTCTCCCCTTTTCCCTTAAGTAGAGATGACACAGATCAATACCTTTGATGGAAAGTAATAATCAGGCCTATTAAGTGACAAAGGTTTACTCTGTAACAGCTGTGCTGGCGGGAGAGGAGAGCTTGTCTGACTAATGAATCATGAAACAATCAGGCAGTAGCCATTTGTGTTTAGATCTGTAAATATGGTGTGGTTCAAGTGCCAGACCATCTCCAGCACTCCAGCTGGGGGCACAGATGGTCCACATTCAGAACAGCACAAGTGTAAAGAAAAGCTTCCCCCCCTTCCCCCTCTCCTTCTCTGTCCCATGCTGCCCCTCTCAAAGGAAGAGATCAGCTAGCTTGAGGATAAACTTGTGTTGCGGGCAGGAGTCATAACATTGGCTTTTCAGACTGAGCAAGCTCCCAGCAAAATGTGTGCTCCCTTGCTTGTCCAAAGGGGAAAAACTAAAGCCAGGAAACCCCTCAAATTCTATACGCTGTATAAGGGACTGCTATGTTTAGGACTAACAATTGGGTTTTGTTCCTTGCTTTCTACCCCTTTGATTTCTTCCTCATGCTCTACTGACAGATTTCCTTCTGAAAGGCATGATGATGTCAACCTGTTAGTTCCTAAAGGGCAAGCGAGTGGCACACCAGTAATTCAAAGGTAAAGGAGCACAGGCCTAGCGAGAGAGCGAGAGAAATAAAGTTGTCAGGGAGCTCAAGTTTTTTCCACTCTCTTGACTTCAGCTGAGAGTCCTGCCTCCAGTACTGGTGGTTGATGTGGCTTTTCCCTTCACCTCCTACGGGAGGCTAGTGATCCTAGCTAACACTGAAGATGCTTCTGATTCTTCCCCCCACCTCCCAAGAGCTGGTACCGTGATTGAGTATGTGTTGAGTGCTCTCTTACCTGCCAGGAAAGCAGCAAATCAAGGAGCCCTGTTTATGTAAAATCTAAGTTCCATTTTGACAAGTTTCACTGTTTAAATATGAACTTCAGTGCAGTGAATGGAAGAGACCTGCTTTTCTCATATCTTTTACACTGATGGAACTCCAGAGAATCCAAACAACAGGAGAAAGTATAATACAGTAATAATAACAATTTCAGGCCACAAAGATCTCCTTTTAATTGGTATGTGCTGTTGGATGCTTAATTGCCCATTGCAAGTAAGCTTACTACTCTGGAACATTTATTTTCTTTCACAGCATGTATACACGTCCGTATGTACGTGTGTGTGTTCATAAATATATGCAATACAATTTAAGCTTTCTGTAAGCTCTTGAATCCAAGCACTTCGGAGCTGTACCTCAGTTTGGCTTAGTGAAGGAGGCTATTGCTGCACTGGGGCAGTTGCTATTGCAGATATGTATTCTTTGGACACGCTTCTGATTTCTTCTGCTGCAAATGGGTAATTTAGCACAAGATGAAACAAAGAAATAGCTTTACGTATGGCACACCAAAATTCACTTGCTGGCTGAAGCGCGGAAGTGACAAAGGCACAAACAGCTGAGTGTGCAAGTAACTGATTGCCTGGGATTAGTGCTTTTTGGAGTAGCGAGGCTGTGTTGCTGAGACAACGTTTGCATCAATATATGTCTGTCTCTACCCTGCTAGAATTATGGGGTGTGCTTGAAGGCATTTAAAAAACGTTTTCATTGTCTTTATTTTGTCTTCTGACAGGGGAGATGATGGTGGGATACCATTGTCCTGATCGGTCAGTGGGGGGAATCGATTAATTATTAGCACTGTGATCTGCTCTTCAAACCTCTCTGAAGAAGGCAGTACTGGCAGAAGTGAGGGTATGACTTGCCGTTCTTATTTTAGTATTTATTTTTCTTAGGAGTATCAAGTTAGCTAACATCTCTGCTCATTGTTGTTGATGTCTTTCACAGATCGCCACTCTCTCGGTAGCTTCCTGGCTGCTGCGGGAAACCATTACCTTTGAGGAAATCTTTCCAGCGGGTTTTGCCTGAGGCTCCAGCTCTGCCTAGGCAATCCTGTATGCTTTTGCTCTTGCTCTGTGCTGCATCTTCGGTGATTATTCCTGCTCAGACAGCAACACGTTGCAAACGTGAGTCTGTGAAGGCATTTCACCTGTTGGTAATTTATGCTCATTTCACTCTTGCTGTATAAATAACTCTACAGGGCACAAGCCAGTGAAAAGACACATCCCTGTTTTCACGTGAGAAACAGATCGGTTTCTTTGCGTGCATTCTAGCTGCTTCTGACTCTCTGGCAGCCAACAAGGGCCAGAAACATATAAAGCTATGTGGTGTCCAAAACCTCCCAGGTAAGTCACCCCATCAGCTGCTTGAAGGTTGAAACATGTGCAAAGAATGGAGCAGACTATGGACACTTGTCCTGTAAAGTCTGCTTTCTGCTATACAGTAGGAAAAAAATCTGAGGGGCCTCGGTGAATGGATCTCTGCTGGCAGGCCAAGAAGTTGAAATTGGTCTTCTCCTCTTCCCTACAAAGGGTCAGAATACAGATCTCATCATGAGCACTCCCTGCTCAGTACAAATAATCTAAGATGTCGTGGGATTCGATCACCTGCATTTCGGACTGTATGAAGTGCGCTCTGTGAATTTAGTTATGCGAAAGAACTCTACAGACCTGTTTGAACTGCAGAAATGTCGACAAGAGAGCGTGATGGTTGGCTTGGCTGGAGATGGTTTTTCATCACTCACTGTCCTAGAGGAAGGCTGGTTTTGACTCTGATCCTCCCTCTCCCTCTGTTGGGTGAAAAGGGCTCCGGGGCTGAGGTTACTACAGACCGGCGCATCTCGGTGCAATCCATTCACAGAAAGTTAGTTCCTGAACCCAGAAGCAAATGTTTAATTTCTAAGTCTTAACTGAGTTGGAGAGGAGTGTATGGCACTGGGAGAAACAGTTCAATGCAGGTGACTTAAAAACCAAAGCCATTTAAAGTGTAAAACAAGGCCAAAGTAGGCAAAAAAGCACTGAAGAGATGCATGAAGACTGCCTAACGCTAGCCACAGCACAGTTTTTCCTCTGCTGTAGGTTGCTGGGTAGCCCTCCTGATGTACAGGAAAGAGGTTTGGCTTCTTGTCTGACGAGGGCTCGGCCCAGGATGTTTATCCTTGCAGGGCTTTTTCACGAGTGTTTAAAAGTCCCTCAGCCTTGATTACTCATGATGACATAGTCTGAAATAGGGATAAAGGGCAAAAGGGGAGAGGGAGTGGACTTTTTTCTTTTTCCTTTCTTTTTTTAAGCCATTACTTTGTGTGGACAAAGGAGCAAGTTTGCCAAAACCCTAAGAAATACAGATTTTTCTGGACTTCAACAATAGTACCATTCTTTCCAAAAATCACATTATGTCCCACCTCATTTGAGCTTTTGAATGGTTATGTCATGCAAAAAGGTGGATGAGAGAGAAAAGCCCCCAAGCTCTTTCAACTAGATCAGTGCGATCAATAAAGCTCACAAAGGTAATTATTCTCTGATTTAAGACCTGTTCTTCTGTTTGCAGTATTATTTGCTTGCGCTGACCAAAATGCTTTTGGGAACAAAAAGAAGTTTAAACTCATGTAAGAATAATTTCTCTAGGAAGTGGTTTTCTTCCTTCTCTTGACCAATAACGCTTCTTTCCTTTCTTCTTCTTCTTCTGGGGAGGGGAATAATTTCTTTTTTTTCTCATGAGCAAGGCTTAATTTTGCTTTTTGAAGGCATCGTCTTAGAAAAAGCGACTGGGGCCGTGCACAGCTGGCTTTTGAAAATTGAGTTTCTACTGAAACTTCCCTGCTATTATCTTGACAATCTTATTATTATCAAAGCATGCAAATATTAGGTATGACAATGAATGCTCACAGCAGGGAGGAACATAGCTTGGCCATCAGAGGAAGGGGGCCACTAACAATTGTGCCCCCTGTTGCAAAAGCCATAATAATTTAATATTCTCATACAGGGAGTCTCCATTTTCTTTGGCCTGCATAGAGCCACTGAGTGTGTTGTTTCCTTTGGCCAAATCACAAGGGCCGTTCCTTGAACATTTTGCAAGACTTCAAATAGAGGATCATGCTGATAATGACTTCAGGGCAGGATTTTTTTTTATTATTTTTTTTTTTTTTAGCCTAGGAATAAATGATTTAACTATTAAACTGAGTCAGGCTTCTAGCTTTTGAATGTAATTTATTTCAAGGTTGTGTTAAGCTTGTTAGTAAGATCAACCGTTTTTCTTCTTTTGCCAACCTGCTTAGCAAAAAATAGGGAAGACAGATCAGCTAAATGTCATCGACTCAGTATATTTGAAGTGTCACATATTGTAATCGTTAACTACCAGCTGCATTATCTGGATATGGATTTTATTTTTTTAGGACTGTGTTTATTCTCCGCTACTAAAATTCATCAGCATATAGCAAGACATGTTAAGTGCCTCATTTTGAAGACAAATAACTTGGCAAATTGGTCAATTAGGTGATTTTAATGGATGTTCTCGCTTCTTTGCACAGATCTACTAGCTCATAGAGAAGTCAGACATCAGGACTTCCATCTTCCTGGAAGACTGGCCCTTCAGAAGCAATTTGTCCCATATCCGCTTTGAGTCCTGTTCTGATGTGTAGAGGAAGAACTGTACAGAGAGTGAGCTAAGCCTGGCAAAGCCGGCTACTTAAGATGAATTCTCTGTAGCACGTGAATCAACAACTCGGTCGCTCTCAGCCATCAGAAACCACTTTGCTGTTTTCAAGCCAAATATCTAGGAACAAGAGCCCTGGGCCAAAACTGTTGTCTTCAATAGGGCATAGATTTATGTGTTTATAGCATGAGGAGGCTCAGTAGCAAATTTCTATTTATCAACTGAACTAAAGGAGCAGGGGCGATACGTGGAAAACTGCAGACAGTAGCTGCCACTAACTGGTCATTTAAAAACTGTTTTGAGGAGTCATCTCTTTCTCTTCCTCACCTGATGTTTGTGTGTGTGTGTGTCTGCGCATATACAGAGTGCATAAAATTTTGCAAGTAGATATGCACCTGAAGAATGTTAAAGATAGCTTAGGCAAAGTTCACCAGTAAATATAGTGTTACAATTTTAAACACATGCTGGAGATTCCCATGACCACAGGGGTCCTGCCTCTTGTTTAACAGCCTGGTGGTCTGAAACATCAAGGTCAGAGTGCATCTATTGGTCTGTGTGTCTATTGTCTGCACTTCCAACTTAGGCTGGTGAAAAGGATAATCATGTCTGAGCCAACCTCCACTTCCAAGCCTGCACCATTTGAAGCCTGTTCATGAATTATTATGGGGAGATAGTTATGCTGGGTGGCCATTTAGAGACAAGGAAGAGAGGCCTCTTTCTCCAAATGTGGGTATCGGGAACAAGGTTTGGGTTAAGTTAGCTGGGGCATCGGGGTTAACACCCTTGATCTTCCTTTGTTGAAAGCTGTGGGATTTTTGGCATGCAGAAAGCCAGGGTAGGGAATTCCTGCATTTCCCTGAGGCTTACCAGTGTCCTGGCAGCAGAGATGCAAGCCTCTGTGTACACAGGTTGCCATTCATATTTGTCAAGAAGGTAGGACTCTTCTCCTGCTGCAGGTATCTATCACTCAGACTGTGGTGAGCACAGCCTTGCAGGACGCAGGGAGGTGGAGAGCATATGGAGAAGCCCTCTGAGAGATTTGTCTTTTTGATATGCCTGTTGTTGCAAAGACTTGGGAAACATTTTCCTCGCTGTTCTTGTGAGTTGCCACATTCATCCATCCCCGTTTGCCTTTGGAAGTCACTGAAGCTACAGCTGGGTACAACTGGAGAGAAAAAGAGAAGAGCATGGGTTGTTGGTGCCGAATAAGGGGATGCTTGAGGAAATTGAAAAGCAATATATTGCCTACAGGAAGAGATATTATGCCCTTTTACACTGCTGACCTCAAGCCCCTTGTTGCAGTCTGTAACTGAAAATGGGGATTCAAGCAGAAAGTAGGTTTTTAGCTATGAATATTTAATGTAACTCCAGTGAAGTCTCTGTGTCTGTCTGCAGCATCCCCACACTGCCCACTTCTGCAGTCAACAGAGGGTTGTTTGGGGTTTGCTTTTGTTTTGGTGGGGTTTTTTGTTCTTTTTTTTTTTTTTAACTGTGTGCAAGCTATTCACAACTCAATGGGGATAAGGAAGATGCTCCTTCTAGGGACAGGTTTCCATTGCAAACGATCGCAAGGGATACCTGTACCTTCTGAACTTGTTGTTTCTGGCTGCTGTGGTTGTCAGGACAGCAGGCCAAAAGGACCTCTGCTCAGCACCAACTCACCAATTGCCAAATCCTCACAGCCTGGGACAGCAGGTTAAACTTATATTAAACTTCCCATAGAAACTGTCAGAGTTGCACTCAAAATGAGACTTGCCAAGGTACATTGGAGGTTAGTTGCATTCCGTTTCTGCCTTTGCAGATCCTAGTTCTGTGAAGGCTCAGCAGCTGTGAACTGGGCATGCTCTTTGATATTCTGTGTGGCTTTATGCTTAGCCAGTGCTTTCTCTGGGCCGGCGTTGGACGCCACCCATGAGAACAGGAAGACCTAGCGTTCAATGAACACCCATTGCAAGAGACACCTAAATACCATTGGCAAAGTGGTCTCTGTAAGAGGGTGTAGGTCCTTAGAGGGTCTCTTATTGGAATACTCACAGAGTTGCTAGTGCCTTTCTTCTTTTTAACCTTAAGGATGTAGGTGTCTCCAAGAACACCAGTGTCCTGGGATAACTTTAAGATGCCAACTTCTGCAAATGGCTGCTGTGATGTCCTAATTAAAACTGACATCGTACATATGTTTCTCCACTCCCAAGGGATTTATACTGGCTCCTCACTCTGGTTTTGGCTCATTTTCATAACTTGTGTGAGGATCTATGGCCCAAGATCTGTGGATTTCTTCAAAAGATAATGCTGGCCCAAGCGCAGTCTTTAATTCAGTGTGTACTGGCGGATGGACAGAGGCTGGATTTGGTCCATGGGTTGAATTTGCCCCATGGTTGGCCTATGGGGTAATGGGCCTCTGGTTCTAGGCCCAGGTGATATGTAGGTATTGCACCACAGGAAGGAAAGGGTTGTTCTCACTGCAGAGTAGTGGCCCCTACGGTGCATGGCAAGAGGAGCCCAAGGCAGCATACAAAGGGCTTTCTGTATGACTTATCCCCCAGCCTCCCCTGAGGTAATGCTGGACAACAGCAAGTTTGAAAAATATTTCGGGTACTCAGACACTATAGCGATGAATTTGGTGTAAGTGTCAATGGAGAACAACGGGCAGAGGATGAAGAAAGGCACCCTGGGCTTAGATGCAGCTGACTCATGTTAAGCTGAAATAAAGTCTGTCCTGGTGGTTGAAATATAGATCTGGTTGGAGGAGGATGAGAATTGCAACAAGTCTGCCATAGGTGCCTGACTGTGAACATCTTCCAGTGCTTTGCTGAGTATCGCTGGCGTTTGGAATACATGCTGCTCTGCCACGAACATGTGACAGTGAAGGAAAATGCTTTAAACGCTTCTCAATCTGCAGATTGAATCTGCTTCATAAATCATGGGAATTCTTTAAAAATCCTGAGCAGATGCCTAACGCACTGCTGGTATGGTAGGGGTTAACTGGGACATTGCCTCCTGGTCCCACTAATTGGGCTCATTTGCCATGGCGTGGCTTCCCACACCATTTCAGAAACTCAAGGATGTGAAAAAGATGGAGCAAAACCAATGCAAAGTGGGCTTAAAGTGACTGCCGTACTAAATGTCAACGGCACAACTAAATATAACCCCGAAAGTAGAATTTATGCTTTGCATTCCTTCGCTTTTTTATTGTGGTGAGAAAAAAGCCAGGAACTCAACGGGCTGTAACTTTAATAGGTCATTCCAGCCAGTGCTTACCTTTACAAAATCCTGATAATACCGAGAAGACAATACAGTGATCAAAAGCAGTGATGAGATTTTTTAGCAGCATTAACCGTCATGACCTAGCAAAATGAAAGAAAATGGTTTAACAGAACTGTCAGATCCAATATAGCTAATAAAGGCATGGATAAATGTTTATTACATACCGGAGACAGATCATTTCTGTACAGAAATTGAGGATGACCTTTACTGATAACTCTTATCTGCCTGATATCCTGAATAAGAAAAAGAGAGGGGGAGAGAGGGCTGCACTATTGCTGATGTTTATGAAAGGTGGAGAAAAATTACAATTTGCAGATGATTGTTTTTAGACGAGGCTCTCAGGAAAATAAAGATATGGAACTGTTCATTCTGCGCACGAGATTCCAGGCTCTGACTTGGCTGCGTCAAACTTAACGAGTGCATCCAGCCAGGGTACTTTCTGGGAGACTTGATTTTTGTATGTTTTATATATATAATAGGTATATATATTTGTGTGTTTGTGTGTGCGTCTGTGTTCGGGGAGTAACAGTTGAATTCATGCAGATTTTCCTCTCTTTTTAGGAAGTTCCAAAGTTACCCGAGTAACGCTGCTGTGACTCATCTTCCCGCCAGCCAGGTTTCTAAGCTGAGCACCCATAGTTGAAAGCAGACTTCCAAGAGAAGCCAGCTCCCAAAAGCTCCCATCAAGGCTCAATGGTCAGAGCTACGGAAGAAAATTGGAATTTCAAGCCATTTATTTTGGACTGAAATGCGATGTAAGCTTTTTGAGGAAATCTGTCTGCTCTGTTCCAGTTCCATACAAAGCAGCACATGAGTATTTGAAACCCGGGTAATGCCAGTGCTGAACCTGTCACATGAGGCTGCAGTAATCCCACCCTACCTGACAGCCATGTGAATATGGGAGTCAAGAGACAAACAAGTCGCCGGGCTGCCTGGAGCACCAGGGAATTCTGCCGACAGGGAAATCAAAGAACAAGTTAAACGCAGACTTCTTTTCCACTCGGCCTAGAGTTCAAGCAGATGTAGAACTTCATATGCTGAAAACACAGCTGTAGCCATGAGGGCTGGCTTCTTCCAGCAGCTGGACACACAGGAAACGTCACAAGCTACCTGTCAGAAAACGGACTGGAATGAGATGCGAGTAAAATCAGAATCAGGCCTATTGCATGCAGTTAATCATAAAAAATGCTGTCTTGTTAATGGTTGCAATTAGTTATGAACTTCAATCATTTCTAACATTTCCATGTTGGCCAATTATGCCGCAGAAATTATCAAGTAACCCATAACACATTAGCTTTCTGTAATGCCATTGTTTGGACGTGCTCAGATCCTCACCACGATGAATTAGCATAGCTCTCCGAAGTACAATGGTGCTGTGCTGATTTACATTGGCTCAAAAGCTGTCCCTTTGTCTGCTGGAGTTGTAGCAGGAGCAAGTTTAAATCACGGCTTTGCAGCAGACACTCTTATGATCCAGCCTTATAGAAATAACGGTATGTGTGCTTTTTCTTTCGGCTGTGCAGATGACTTATTAGATGCCAACAGTAATTCTTTGGTCTGGTGGTAGTTCAACAACAAGCTGAAATCATACTTTAATGGTGCAATTTGAAGCTGGGAAAAGGAAAACATAATTAATGGGCTCATCTGACTTGTTAAAAAGAGAAGCCTATCAGATGAGGAAATTTCTTAAACTAGTGCTGATGAATGGCTTAAAAGTTCCTTACGCGCTTGCCCTACAGCTTATTAAAATGCCTTTTGTTTTGATTTTACAGGCCTGCAGAGGTGTGTTAGGACTGCTGTTTTGTGATGGCAGGTATGCTTATTTTACTGTGTAAGGCTCACTTTGTTGTAAGCCTAAGCAAAACGAATCAGTACAATTTCTTGCTGTTGTTACAGTCCCACCCTTGAATGCTCCATGTCTGTTGCTTGATTTCTTCAGAGAACAACTGACTTTTCTGTTTATGTGAACTTTTGTTTGTCCAGTTATATGGGAAGTAATATTCTTGAATCCTGAAAGGCCGTGTTGGCAACCTTAAAATCCATGGTGGCTGAAGTGCTTGAATACTTTGAAGCTTCCAGACCAGGCCCACAGATACACCACGTTATTTTGAGTGAGAACAGCGGTCTTAACACTCGTTTTGATGAGATCTCAAGCTCTGTATTTGTTAGTCGTCGTAAGGTAGTCTGACTTCCTGTTTCCCTGACAATAAAATGAGTTGGCAGTCTCAGTGCTTTTGCCTTGCTCATGGAATCCGAGCCTGTAGTTTGAAGATCTCGTAGCTGGTTCTGGGCTGTGTGGTTTCAGAGAGAATTATTTTAAAGCAAAAAATCTTGGGGAAATTAGTTGCAGTTTTAAAACAGAATATTTTGTCAAAATCAAATTTATTTCAATGAGGAACAATCACTCTAATGGCTGAGAAGAATGCAAAGATTAAATGAGGTATGAATAGCTGTAAGATGGTACAATTACCACCTCAGAAACAATATATTTGTAAAGTTAATTCCTCTTGAACATGAACAATCTCCTTACACTTGACCCCTCTCTATTGCCTCTTCCATGCTTGAACTCTCCTTGAACTTTGAAGATCCATCTTGAGAGTATGATATGGCCATCTCTTTTGCATCTGGTTATTTTAGCTCCAATTTGCAGCCCTAAAATGGCAATTATGGTGATATATTGCTCAAGTCACCCGACATGGATTAGTATCGGGATCAGCGCGTTTATGCACAGGAGTAGTGAATGGAGACTACAGCTATGATTTTAAATGACTTGATTAATTCTGAAACAACACTTCAGAGTCCATTACATCCAGCAGGTGTTGGGGTTCAGGCTGCACTTCCCTTAAACAGCACAAGCATGTCATATTTATTGCCTCTTTTTTTTTTTTTTTTTTTTTTTTTGTGTCCGGCATTCCTTTTCTCCCCCTCGCCCCTCCTTTCTGTAAAAGTTCAGTGGCCTTGGGGCAACTTCGACAATGCTCCCTTTTCATAAATCACACAGTGGGATTCATATTGCCAAACTGTAATATGTTCCTTTATAAAAATCTCTGGGGACACAGCCTGACTGGTATCGGACTGAGGACCATGACTTGTTGGACAGCAGGCTACGTTTTGGCTCAGGGTCAGTTAAATAATGCTGAGCCTGCATAAAATATCTGGCCGCATTAGTATAAATATCACTGTCCTCTCAGGACTAAACTTGTTTGCTGGATACGGATCTTACTTCAGTGGTATAGTGGAACCCCTCTCTTGCCTTCCGTCTCTGTGTTACCTGCCGTTGCTCCTTTGGGGGCAGCCCGATAGCCCTTATGAAATTGGGAACTTGTCTGGGATATGGTTACATGTTGGGGGTTAGGGTCTCAGCTGCTGTGCAATGCTGTGGGTCCCACCTGAGAATGGGGTTGTCCTTAAAAGAAAGAGGATAAAATGATTGGCCTAATCAAGGGGTTTGATGTGCTTTTGATCATTGAGCTCTTACCACACCATTTGATACTGTGAATGTCAGTGTCTACCTGCGATCTTCACTGACTTTAAAGCCGGATGAGGAGAGGCAGGTTTAGTACAGAAGTGTTCCTGCTCATGCTGCTGGGCACTGCAACTGAACTCTTTATCAGTCTGCTCCTTGTCCTGTGGTCAGTATTGCAGAGAGGGAAAAAATGACAGCAAAACACGGAAATCATCTGAACTTGAGGGATGGCCGAATTTGGATAAAGCAGGGAGAACCGTGACGAGAACTCTTGCAATACATCCCTCTTTGCTTGTAGGGGACAGCCTTTTGTAACGATCAATTGTCATGTGGCTTGATTATGTGCTTGTTGCCTTTATTTAAGTCTTTGTGGCCTGATCCTGGTGCTCTCTGTGTCTTGTTTCAGCTAGAATAATTCTTCCAGTTTGCCAGAGTTCAGCCAAACAGAGCCGCAGGCCAGGCAGGCTCCACACATAAAAATAAGACACTATTCAGTGAGGCGCCACTGAAATGATTGCTTGATGGCCAAGATACTCCTTCCCATGAATAAGGGGACAAAAGTTTGGGGCTAATGAGAAGCACAGCATTTGAGTGTTTGTTTTAAAGACAGTGGCTCTTTCTGCAGGCTGTGGTATGGAGGCAAGGGAAATTCTGTCTAGGGTCAGAAAGCTCTCAAAGGAAGCGGCTTCTGTTTGCACTGAATATGTAACTGCAGAGGTGACAGTACGTGAGCCTGCTCTGAAGTCCATGGAAACCAGTGTGAGCCTGTCTGTGTACACGGAATATGCCTTAACAGGACAAGCACAACGCTTGGCTGAAGTGCATAGAAGGATCTACTCGGAGGAAATTACAGGGGAAGAAAAGGATGCAGAACTTGTCCTAAGGCTATGCTGGAAAGCATTGCCCAGCTCAGACCCGCTGAATTAGTGGAGGGATGATTTGTACAGTGCTGTGTAGGAAGTGTGCTTCTTGGGGTTCAGATAAGAAGTAGTCATATACAGTTCTGAGGGTTGAAAACCTCTGTGAAGAAGTTGTCAGGGATCTATCTGGTGTGGCTTGGAAATGAAAAAGATTGATTTTGGGTTGTTCTGGGTTTTGGGTTTCATTCCTATGGGAAAATATCTAGTGAAAGGTTTGTTTTTTCCCTTGATGCTTCATCAGACTTCCATTTCATTTTTAGGGTAGATGGGAAATATCATAGGCTGTTCATCTGTGACAACAGTGCATTTCCTATGGGAAATTTAACTGCAATGAGAAAGAAAGCAGCTTTTAAAAAATGTGGCACCCTAGATCTTTGCCAGTGTTTGAACCTTTTCTCTGGGTGAAGACAACGGTCTTTATTCTAGAGCAGTGGTGGTGTTTCTTCTAAGCTGAGGTTGGAGTTTGATTGAAAACTGAAATTCAAATATGCCTAAACATTTGAATTGCTTGAAATCTAACCCTGGAAAGCTGTGAAGAGCTAGGAGCAAACCTGGGCTGGATCTTAGGAGCACAGAACTCAATTCTTGTCTAGTCTTGCACACCTCTGCTAATATCATCTTTTCTGAGTAGTAACTTTACTTAGCTTAAGTGTTAGTTCAGACAGCGAGTTCCCCGAACAGCTGCCTGGGGCTGTGGGCACTGTAATGGCATAGGTCTTTATCTTGGCAGACCTTTCTGTTTCCAGCAGGTGTTCACGTAACCTGTCCTCTGACCAAGAACCCGCTGGACAGCAGTGGAGCTGTGCAAGACAGTCTTTTGCCTCAGGTCTTCACGGTAAATGTCCTGGTGTTTCTTGGGCTCACGGTCTGGGAGTTTACCTATGTTTTAAAACGGGACCTAAGGTTCACCTTCTTCAGATCGAGGGAAAATCTTGAAGGCTGGGGGCTCATTCCCTTATTTACCTCCATCTGGAATGGAAGAGGGAGAAACTTCTGTTCTTTATTACAAATGGAACAGGTGGGGCTAGAGGGAGGCCTGTGCTAGCCCACAAAAGGCTTGGATGACCCGTTAGCTATGCAATATTCTATTAATGCATTTCGGACTACTCGTTATCTTCAGTTGTTCCTCTTCCCGGTGGGGTCAGCCCCCTACAGACACTTGTAGTCTGTTAAAATATTCTCCTTCATCCATGGGCAAGCAGTGCTATAACTGTGGGGAAAGCCCTGGGCTGAAATACAGGAGGCTGGAGTTTAATTTTTGTCCCTGCAGTTTCCACTGGTTTGCTTAACCTCTCTTTAATTGCATCTTCTGGCTTTGGACATGAGAAAGGGGAGAGAAAATAAACATCTTTTGCCCTGTGGGCAGTACTGCAGTACTGTGTACCCATCCAGATTTCTTTTTCCCTTTTTAAAGTTACATTTTCCTGTGTGTATGTTTCCCCTCCCACTTTAAAACACACTGACTCAAAGCCTCCAGCTGCTTCAGCATCTTTCTGACTCCTCTCAGAGCTCGTGCTGATGTCTTCCGGAGACAGGGGGCCCAGAGCTGAATCCTGATCGAGAGGTTTTCCTGCAGGGGCCCTTGACAGCCCACAGCAGAAGCTCAGCAAACCAGGGCCTTGGTGTTTCTACCCATGCTACCCAGGAGATGGCTGAAGGGCTTGAAGACATGTCAAGTGGACGATACGTGCAGATGGAGGGCAGGGAACGGCCTGCAGGGTGAATGTCTATGATCAGAACAGAGCCCTCCATGCGTGGCGGCTCTCAGCGGTAGCCAGCTGGGGTGCAGGGCTCAGTCTGCTCCTGTGCTTTCGCCTCCCCGTGGACTGCCCTGGCAGCTTCTGTTCAGCCACTGCCTGGATCGCCATTTTTAGCAAGTAACAATTTCTGCCTGTCAAGCAGTAGATAAAGTTTCTGAAGACCCACGTCCCTCAGAGCAGGGATTTTTTCTGAGCAAAGATGACTGTGCTGTGTAGCGGGCAGCATGGCTTGCAAGCAGACACAATAACATAGCCAGAAAACAAACCTCTGGCACAGAAGTGTGACAGCCAGCAGCAGAGGTGGTGATTGGCAGGAGTCTCTGTCTAATGCCTGCTCCGTTTGGGGGAAACCATTCTTTTTGAAGCTGTTCCTGACCTCAGGCGTGTTTCTGTGCAAACTCCCTGTCGGGCGATGCTCGGCCCAGCCTGCCTCTCCTCCCACCCTTGCTGAATGAGGACACTTGTGCACACTGGCGCAGGCCAACTGCAGGCATTCAGTGTGATACCCGAATCAGGATTTTATTTATATCCCAAATCCCATTTCTCAGCACTGTCAGTTTTTTCCCTCGCGGAGAAGCGAAAAGACAGTTAAAGGGACTTTCGGTGACATCCCCGCTGTTTAATGAAGCTTGGAGTTATGGGCAAGTGACTCGAACTGCCGTTATTATCTGCATGAGTGACTGAAGGCCGAGGGTCTAGCAGTGTGCAAAGAGCTCCACCGCAAATGTGCACATTGATCATTCCTAATCAGACCAACCAGGTCAGGGGTGCTGGAGAGATGGAGAGCTCTGAAAAAGCTGACAAATGAAGCAGTGGAGCTTGGGGGTTAATGTAATATTCAAACAGAATGAGATATTCATTTTCTTATAAGCTTGTCACTTTTCCCTTCCTCTGACATTTTGCCGGAGACTACAATGAAGAGGCAGAGAGAGAGTGTGAGAGTATATGAGAGAGAAATGTCCTAACCTGGGGGGGAGGAGAAAATCCTACCAGCGCATCCAAAGAGCAGAAAGGAAAAGGCATGGAGAAGTGCAATTCTTCTGCGTCCTCCTCGTTTTTCCAGTGCTTTGCGCTCTTTTATAGCAGAACAATTTTCTTGTTTCTTTTTAAAAAGGTGATTCTGCTTTGGGACCTTTTATGTTTCTGCAGCCAACACTATTCTGTTATTCTGCAAAAAACCTGCTCAGGCTGGATTGTCTCTAAAATGGATAAGTTTGGGGTGCTTCTCAGGCCAGAACTGTATTCCCCTCGAGGAAAACAGACTAAGTTTAGCATTGTAAGAGGTGAGGAGCTGTGCGCTGTGCTGGTATGGTTGTCGTTTTTTTTTTTTCCCCAGAACCACCGTGTGGGCAAAACATACGCCACGTGTCAGAAACATCCTTATTGCCTTACTTGGGCTTCTCATGACTTTCTGGCTTCTTACGAGTAAATACCTCACCTGAGGAATTTTAAGCATCTGATAAAAATTCACTGTACTTTCCAGTGCTTTGCATGCTGGAAGCCAGGCCCAGTAACACATGACAATTGGAAGTGGCATAAATGGTATCTGCCCAGCTCCTGTTGCATAACTGGACAAACCAGAGCACAAAAGGTTTGGTGGTTTATTCCAGTCATCCCTGCAGGGCAGGAGAAGGACCTGAGAAGTCCCTGTTGTCGGTTCTGGACTCTAACCAGATGAGTGGTCGGGTTATGGCACAGCTGAGGCTTTTGTACTATCTGAGGAAGGGAGGCACTTTATGCTTCAGGGAACTCTTAGCAAAAGCCTGCCTGGAATTAACTATTTGAGAGATTTATTTGGCTCTCTATAGGTTAGAGGGACTTAATGCTCTGAAGAATGAGAGAGGCTTGAGAAATTAGAGGTCAGAGCTCCTGTAAGATCTTTGCCGATTCAGTAATCATCCCGGCGTTGCAACGCAGTATACAGTGCTGAGGTCAGCTGTTGCAAAGGGAGGACTTCACGAGGAGACCCCGAACGCTTGGGACCTGAAGATCTTGTGCAGTGCTGCAGAGCTCCAGGGGCTGAGATGTAGCAAGGATCAAGCGCTTGCCCTTGATAAATTTGGCCATTCCTTCTCTATATAGCTGTGGATCAGGAAATTATTCTCAAAAAATCAATCCCATTTTCTTTTTTCAGTGGAGTTTCCTGCCCATCAGAAAACGTTGAGTTCTCACATTTTATTTTATCTCGCCCCACTCTATTCCCTAAGCATTTTATTACTCTTGTAATATCTGGAAGTTATTTTTTTTTCCAAGTAGCAGTTACTTCGGAGTTTACAAGGAGGCTGTGAATTGGTTTTGGTTGTTTCATCCCAGATGCAAATAACTCTGAGTCGGCCTAGTGGGATGCTGCAGGTCTTGACCAGGAGAGTACATGGGGATGGCATGAGGAAACCTGCATTACGCTGGCACTACAGGAAACAGGAAATTTCGCCTTTTCAGGCTGCTCTATATGCGATGAAGTTGGAGGGGCAACTGGAAAGCAAGAGGAGGAGGAAAGGAAACGCATTGCTGTTTGTCTCGTACCTTTGGAGTGTATTACAGCTCCAGTTCCACAATAACGAAATCAGCTTATTACCTTCACCAGACTTTAGACTGCAGTCTCCAAAGGTTTGGGAAGCAGAGCTCAAATTATCACATCAGAGCTGACAGGAATGTGTAATAGCAACAGCAACAACATATAACATAGAAACCCCCACTAATTTCTTTTCATTTTCCTCATAGACTGCAAAAAGCACAAAAGATGGAAGGATGGCCTTTGGGGGACAGTCACTGGGATGGGTCTCAGGAGGTGTGATTTCAGCTCTCTTTGTTGCCACTGGGGTGGTACAAGACCTGGGATTTTTTTTTTCCCCTTCTCCTTTGTTTTGCAGATCCTTTCAAGATGTTATTTTTTCTCCTGTCTGTTTTGGCTATCAGTTTTTCAAGGCTGGCATGATTTCTTATTATGTTCCTTTTACAGAGGGGCTTTCTTCCAGCATGAGCCTGTCCTGAAGTATAGAAGAATAATATTAAATATTTGTTAATGCCGACAAGCAGAATTATTTAATCTTCCTGCTCCTTTAACCGGTACTGCAGTCTGTTGGCTGCCTGTGATGTTAGGTAGTTGGCAACATTTTTCTAAGACAAGCTCTCTGTCCTCGTCAAGCTTCTGTCTCAGAGATTCATGTGGAGCATTTCAGTTTATTCAACCTTTAATCAGATGCTTGACCTATTCTGAACAGTGCTCAGCTTATGACCTCTTCTCAATAAACAAGTTTCAAACAAGCTGCCACATCAGATTTTTTGCAGAAAATGAATGTGAGACAGCAAGGAGAGCTAATCATGCTGAATATCGCTCTTTTTGCCAGGCCACTCTCTCTTCCTCCCTGCAAGAATAATTTACATTTTTGGAAAAGCTTGACCATCTCACTGAAAAGAAATTTTACAATTTCTCTGGTGTCAAGAGATCTGCAGTTCTACGGGGAATGAAGAGTATTTAATTAGGCAAAATGTTCTTAGTGAATTGTCCTGAAATGAACACTGTCCAGGGTACTTTCTTCTGCTAGAGTTACTTGTGATATACAAGGTGAAGGCAAACATTATAGTCGTGTGGACCAGTGGTCCATTGGACATCTGGTCCTTAAGAACTCATTGGTTATCGTAAGAGACAAGGAGGGTGTTTAGAGAACTCCCTGACACATTGCTAGGGCTGTAGGCCCTGATTCTCAAAAATAGGTGGTGTGCAAGTTACACTGGGGATCTCAGTAGCTTAGAGATGGGTCTTGATGTTGCAGTTATTTTGGGTTTGGGTTTGGTTTTTTTTTTTTCCCCCCTCCACTTTCTTTTTAGATCTCAGTAAGCTGTGGAACTGTAAAGGAAAAGTGAAGAAAATGGTGGTTTTTCAGTGACTGCAGTCATCTTGACCAAAACTACTACCATCTTTGGAACGCTTACTCACAACTTCAACAACAGTCGATGAAGCTCAAAAGGGTAAATGACTGGATTCCGCTTGCCCTGAGGGTCATTGCTGCAACGGCAGGTAGCACAGGCAGGATGCTTTGCCTAATGTTCCGTTTTCAGGCTACGGTCTCCATTTCTGACTAACAGCTCCTTTTACTGCTACAAAATGCACGTTGCCTCATTTTCCCTGTCCAACAAGGTGGAAAGCATCTCGAGGCTTTGCAGTGCCATTCTCTGCAAGCGGTGGCATGCCAGAATAGCGCACCTGGGTGCCAGCGTGGGGCTAAGTGTTATAAATATTGGCGGTTAGGACACCACTTCACAGGTGTTTGAACACAGCCACTTCCCTGGAACATCCTGTACTCCATAAGTTGGCCACCTACTTAGTACCTGCATCGCCTTGGCCTGGTGAGTACAGAAACACTGGAAATGAACGGAGGTGAATATCACAAATTCTCTTACACCGGTTGTTGGCATCGCTGAGCGCTGCAGTTACTGCAGGAGAAACACAACAAATATTGACAAGACTTTGTCGCTGTACTAAATGGTACAAGCTCCAGGACGCTATTGTTTGCTGATAATGTTGATTTTGCAAACATAGTTTCTTATGGCTCTATTCCCTAATGTTTCTGTGGGAGGTGTCTAAATTAGCTTGGGCCAGAGGTGCCATCACCAACGTTGCCAAGAAAGTAATGTAATTTTTCTCGTGTAGCCGTGGCCTCAATGACACGTGGACCTTGTCCATTGGTAAGGCCTAGCGTCAGTAAACATGACTGGCAATAACAGTGTCTGTTTGCTTTCCTTTCTAGTCCCTTTGAATTGTAAAATGTTCCAAGACGATTTGGTAATAGCTGAACTTGGCCCTTCCCTCTGGCTCCTTCCATGATGGTGAAGAAGTCACAACAGTGGAAAACTGATTTTCGGTTAGTACGTTTGGTCCTGTTACATTTCGAGGAGGCTATTGAGGTTGGGGTGCGTCCTCTGACTTCCGGTCAGTAGCTTGTAGGACAGGCTGAAAAGCGTGTAAAGGGAAGGTAGGAGTTGTGTATTTTCCTCTTGGAAAAGGAAACCGGTGAGCGGACCAAGCTTGGGCAAATTACCCCTGCTCCAGCATTACTTGCCTTCTCTATTTTGATAATTTTCTGTGGAGGAAGGAGTCTACAAAACTCCCATAATGCTCAGCACAGTTGAGCCTCTCCATACGGTCCAGAGTCACAATAAAATATTAAGCACGACCTGACTTTTTTTTAACTAATCATGATAGTTGTGTAGTTTCTGATGTATCTTGAACACCTTAGACTGTGTTTGGCTGTTGGTCGGATAAGAAAAGGTTAAAACAATTTTTTCAGACTTCATAAGGTTTAAGAAAATTTTGTTTGTTGTTTCCTTTATCTGGACTTTAGTCGAGAGTTTAAAAGGGGGAAAATGCCTCAAACCGTCTAGTTGTTTTCCATCTTTCCCACTAGATGGCCAATTGTGTTATGTCCAAGAACCATTTTCTGTCTCGATGTCTGGGAGGCCCTTGGTGAGAGGCGTACGTCTCAATCTGCCAAAGCCCAGACACACAAGCTAGACACAAAACATGCTATTTAGGCAGGACGCTTTCAGGCAATACCCTGCTGGGTCATAAGCAATTTTTTCCATCACTTGAGTTTCATAAACTCTCATTCCCAATAGAAATAATATTAAACAGTAAAAGCAAGGGACAACACATCTGCTAGGAGGTTAAGAACTATAATGAGCGGCATCCCTTGAAACTCTGTTTGAGACAGGAGAGCAGTATATAGCAATGTTTTCTTGTTTGCTCAGTTTCCATACTTTTTTTTTTTCCTTAAAATGGCTTGGCACCAGTTTATGCTTCATATGAAATATTTATTATTGTCTTATTTACATTAATTTTGAATGCTTGATCAGAAATCTGATCTCTCTCTAGTTTATATGCTCACTTCCCAATAAACCAAGTAAAACCCAGCTGCTACGCAGGAGAGAGTGAGTGTGAGTCAGATCCTTTTTCCAAGGATTGTTCTTTTATAGATTGCTCTTTTGTCCTATTTGCCTGGCAACGATTTATTTACACTGAAGAAAAAGACAAACATCTAATATTTCAGTTGGGGATGGAAAAATCTAAGAATCCTTACAGTTTCCCAGAAACAATTCTGGGAAGTGCTTTTTAGGGAAAGCAATAGCTGTGCTTATTATCTACCTGCTATTCTTAGTATGTATAGAACCAGGTACTTGGTCATCTTGTATTTTCTGCTCCCTGACACGGATTTGACTTCACAACAGGTGCTGTTCTCATTTTCGCAGAGGTTCAATTAAGTTGTCTGTCCAGCTCATCCTGGAGTCCTGTGAGAGAGATTAGGTTTGAGCTGAGGAATCCCATTATGCTTGCAGCCAGATGTTAAGAAATTTCAGTGCCTCAAGAGGCATCTCGGACACGCATGGGATTACCAGAAGTAACGAGGCCACTGATTCTCACAGCTTAGGCTTTTTGATCTAGAAGTGCATTTTCATAGTTTTTAGTCTAGGAAGATCACAGTTCGGGCAAAAGCAATGATTTCTGTCATCCTTCACTGCAGCTTTGCCGACTTTTGTACCCCCTAGCGATCAGATTGCCTTCCTTTCAGTGTACTGTCTTCTCCATGGGCTCCAGCCAGCCTTGGTTGTCTCAGGGGACTTAATTTGTCTACATTTCCTCTTACTTGCCCTTACCTTGACAGTGAAGCGCAGACAGTCTCCATGGGAGATGCACTTAAACCAGAGTTCCCTGTACAAGGCAAGCTGCAGAGAAAAAGGGCTTGCAGCTCGGAACTGTCCATGAGAGCGGGCCTCTCACTGAAATAAACACTGAGCTTTTCTGATGGTGCCCGAGCTGAGCAAGGGAGAAACTGGTGTGAGCAAGCAGGGGACTGGGACTGCCAAACGGTGTGTGTATGACAAAATGGTACCAGGGAGCCAGCTTGCTGCTGCTGACAGACTGCTGCAGAATGTAATCTGTTGTTTGTAATCGGACACAGAACAGGACCGGTGCTGTGAGTAAATGCCATTTATAAATAAATAAATCAATTCAGTCTGAACAGAAAGAAAAAGCTGTAATTTTCCATGGTAGGAGACCCCCTCCCCCCCCCCGAAGTCAGTACTTAATCGTTATTTTTTTCCCAAGCTATCCTCTTCCTGCCCCAGCGGACACATAGGAACTGCTGCTTCGCAGTCTCGATCATCCTTGTGTGTCTAGCTGCCAATCTTGAGGACTCAGGGATCCAAATATGCCTTGCGAGAGACTGGTATATTTTTCTTACATCTCTTACTTGGAGCTGAACCTTTTTTTGCCGATTCAGGCTTTCTTGGGAGTCATTCCAACTCTTGTACTGATGACAAAGGACAGTCTTTCTTCTAGCAGATGTAACTGTAAACACCACTAGGAAAACAGACTGCTGAACGTGGTGATGTTTATTGTGGAGTAACACACGCCGAGCGTGGGTGCCTCGGTAACACCCTTGTATTTCTGTTTGAGGGTCTGTTCACGCAAGAGATATTTCTGTGGAAAATCCTGTGGGGTGAACCTGTTTGGTCCCATCCTGATGGCATTCTCTTTTTTCAGCTTTTTCTCTTCTGAGGAAACATGCTGTCAGAGAAGCCTTGAAGATGTCCCTTATTCTAGCTGTCTGTAAGCATGCAAGCTGCAAGTTAGGCCTCCATCCCAGATCTCTGTTGACCATGTGGGAGGAGGTGCTGAGGATTTCAAAAGCTTACTTAGGAATCCTCTCAGCCAGGGCAGATCCAATTAGCATCACGCCAATGCAAACACAGTTTGGGTATGTTTAGGACCAAATAATGGTCTCAGCAAAGGCAGCAGCAGTTTTGCTATTTACTTCTGTGGGACTCTGGGCTTTACCCATCTCAGTCACCTTTACTTCAATAAAAAACGAAGTCTAGCTGTAAGCCTTATTATCAGCTAGCAAAAAGCAAGTGAACTGAGTGGTCTTCTCCATGCCTTTTTATGTTAATACAATTGTACATCTTTTAAGTGACTATTTCAACGTGGGCCTGTGCTGATGTAGGGCAGAGGCAGAAGCTCCTCAGGCAGTGGTTTTCCAGCTGGGGTCTGCATACTTCTGACCTGTCTGTACACCTCAATCTGTGGGATCTCTGGAAGGTCTTAAAAAAAAAAAAAAAAAAAAAGGCTGTTCATATGACACATTGAGGGGTCTGCAAAAAGGCAGACACCTTTATAGAGCAGACCTTGCTGATTTTCGCGCGGGCTGCAGTAACAACTTCAATGGGTGCTTCTGAAAAATATCCCATAAAGAATCTCTTGTTTAATTACATAAAACAAGTGCCTGGCTCCATGAAAACATACTCAAGTAAGTGGTCTCTTGACAAGATTAATTTTAAGTGAAGAGAATCGCAGGACTTGAAGGTTTTAATGGTTTTCCAAAAACTACGTTGAATATCTATTTAATTGTACTGTTAAAGAACAAAATTGTTGTTCAAGTTAACTATTGATCCATGTAAAAATTGGCATCTTGATTACTTTTTCTCATATTTGGAAAGGATTAGGCAGTGGGCATTTGAATGTCTTGACTGCACAGATGAAACTACATTGTATGGTCTTAGTGCTCAAGTCTCGATCCTAATTCTACTGATTTTAATAAGTGGAATTCATGATCTCAATTCTGTCATTTCAGAAAAATCCTGGATAATTTTAAAGGTGAAAAAAAACCCCAACAATCCCCAACTGAAATTAACTTACCCCCAAACTTCTACCTTTAGAGAATACTACGAAGAGTGAAGAGCACACAGGAATTAAACAACAACAAAACAAAACTCAAAAACCTATCACCGTAGTTTAAAGTAAAAAATGTCCTTACTATGTTTCAAGGGTGCTGTTAAGTGTTTCAAATGAAATTTCATATGATCTGTTAAATTTTTAGCAGCATTTCCACAAGTTGTTTTTTCACTTAAGTTATTGATATGTCCTTGAACAGGCCAGGGTATTGTAATTCAGATAAAAACAGTGTGTTCCCATACTCAAATGTCCCAGTGCGTTTGCAGCAATGTCAGGGCTGTGACAGTGTACAGTGCTCATGTGTAAAAGCAACTGAAAAGACTCACAAGCAGGAGAAAAAAAAAAATCATATATTTGAACTTTTTTTTTTCTTTTTCATTGCATTTCCCACTAGACCCAGGGGAAGGTTAATCTGCATTTTCTGTAATTAAGATGTGATCCAAGCTATGGAATTTCAGACTTTCTTGTCAGCTTGCAAGGCAGGGGTAAGGCTAAGGAAAAACACCTTGGCTGTGGTTGGTAGTGCGCTTTTATATTTCACACAAAAGTGTGCATTTCTTGTTTCAGGGGAAAGAGAAGGACCTTTTTCTCAGGAATTTTAATCGTAAAAGGCCACTTCCGTTAAGGTCTTGTCTATTCTTAGTGTCCTCGATGGGAAGAGCATATCCTGCATGAGGAGGTTTCAGGAACGTGCTCGGATGTTCGGACTTGCTCCTGTGAGGGGATGGCTCTTGCTGTGCCACTCTTTCCCCCTGGATAGTCTGCATTTAGTCGGCTAGGCTTCTCAGAGAGAAAGCAGCTGAAAGCACCAAAAAGCTGAGATGGTCTGACAGAAACAGTGAACCTCAGGGAACTGGCGTTAAATTAGAAAGCTGAAAAACAGAATTGCACACCCCTCTTGTTCGTTTGAGAGGAGGGGGTCAGAACTGGAGATAACTGATGGAGCTGGTAACATTCCTGAACACCCCCCACCCCCACACAACACCTGGTGTCCCCTTATCCGTCCCTTTCCCTTGCTTCCCTCCATCAGTCCTCTGCCACCCCCTTCCTCTGCACGCTTCTGTCTCTGTATTTCCCATCAGACGCAGCAATGCCTCCTGCCTGCCAGGAAGACAAGATGGCTCGGTCGCCCTGCAGTCAATCAGACAGCTTGGCTTGCACGGGAGCGCCCGGCCAGCCGAGTCACGTTTTGACCTCCTTCATCTGCTCATCTGAAAAGTTTTGGATCTGCACAAACTCCTGATAGCATTCTGCTCCAGAGCCTCCACGGAGCTCCAGGAGCTCCAGGCGGGGAAGCTGTGCCGTGGCCGCATCTTAACCCCCCAACGCCCGGTACGGCTGGTCGAAGGGCCCGCATGCCCCTTTGCTGCTCTGAAAAACATCTTTATTTGGTGAAAGAGTGGTCAGGCACTGGAACAGGCTGCCCAGAGAGGTGGTGGAGTCACCATCCCTGGAGGAGTTCAAAAAGCACGTAGGGCGTGATTTAGGGGACATGGTGGTGTTGGGTTGACAGTTGGACTTGGTGATCCTAAAGGTCTTTTCCAAGCTTAATGATTCTATGAAACTGCACACTGCTGCCAGCCTGATTTATCCTTGCAAGCCTTTTTGAAGCGACCTTTGCTTTGGAAGCGGTTAGTGCGTTTTTCTCTTGTTAAATCCTTTTTCTCCCATGTAAATCATTTTTGGCTGGTGCTCCTGGCTAAGACCAGTCCTAAGCCTAGCGCAGCTGTAGGCTCTTTCGGCTGGGACAGCTAAATACAAAAGCCTTGTGGATTCGGGGCAGGAGTGCATTCCACATAGCCTTTAATCAGCCTTTTTTTTCCTTAAAGCACAAGAAAGCGCCCTGTGCGTCCGTCGTTCCAGCTGTCCGTTCCAACGGTGGCGGCCGCCGGCCGTTAGGCACGCGGCGGTGGCTCCCCTCAGGGCGGCGTGGGAGCCGCCGGGTTACACAGGCGAGGTGCTGGGGGGGCNCCCGCTCCCCAGCGCCCCGCGGAGCCCTGCTCGAGGTTCTCGGTAAGAAGGGTGGAGCTGCCGGGGAAGTGAGTGCTCCTCAGCAACTCACGGGGTGTGGGGCCCGGGGGTGACTCGCCCCAGCTGGGAGGCGTGGGCGCCCTGGGAGATGAACTCCTGGTCTCGGCTCCTTATTCCCAAGGAGGTCTAGCAGTCCTGCGTCTTCCCGCTGCTTCTGGGAGCAGAGGCTCATAGGATGCTTTGGAGGAAAAGTGGGCTTTTCCCCTTGTTGGGAAGCTGTGATCATCTTTGAAACGAAGGGCACGGAGAGGGGACACAAAGGGGAGCAGGCTGTGTCCTGCTCTAAGAGGCTGGAAGCATTTCTGTATCTTACAGTCCAGCTAGTAAAGAAAGGATTTATGTTGCATTTTGTGTTTCTGCAAAACAGGTTAACTCTGCCCAATATCGTGCAGTGGCTTTGTCTACACTAAGAGGCCTTAAGCCTCTTTTTCTGCACTAGTTCCTTTTCATTTGTACTTACTTGCTGTGCTTTTCCGTAAATGAGGAAGGTTTGTGCTTACGAAACCTTCTCTCTAAACCTCCTCTTCAGATATCTCATCTTAATAACTGGATTTTTCTCTCATTATTTTCCAGTTGATAAACATTACCTGTGTAGTAGCACCAGGGAAGGGTTTTCAGTAGTGTCCCATATACTGTTCCAATATCGGTTGTCGGTTATGACTCTAATGTGGCGTGTAGTAATTCATAAATCCTACATTAACTCTACCGGGTTTGTAAATGTCTATGTAACAGTTGTGCATGAAATCTCTTCTACAGTGGTTCCTTAAGACAAGAAAATGGCACTTGTTCATAGCTTTTCACGTTAGTGGATAAAAAAATTGTTGAGACTCCTGCTCTGACTGTATACTTTTATTCTGGTTGCCCAACTGGCAGTTTAATTAATGCATTAAATAGAGGTCAGATGGCAGTGTATGTGTGCAGAGTGGACTGTTGTAGCTTCATTTCAGAGCAGTATTTTCTTTTAAATGTTACCTGCTGCTGTGCTACAGTCAGAGGTCTCTTTGGTCACCACGTTTGAGATGACCTCAGTGCTGATCTGGTAGGTAAGGAGAGCTCATCCATGTAAAATGACTTCAATTAATAGTTAATTATATGAGGTGATGTTTCTGTGAGAGCAAGCTATCCCAAGTCATTTACAACTGCCCATGTCTAGTTACAGTCTGTGTAACATACTTGAACGTCTGCTACTACAAACACAAGGGTTAAAAATAAACTTTTAATTGGTAGAGTTTGCTTTGTCTGTGTTACAAGTTGGTTTCAAAGAGGATGAAGGGATTTAAAAATGTGGAGGGGTTATTTGAAAAAAATCAAAAGCAACAAACAACAACAAAGAAACTCCAAACCAACAAAAAACCCCAACAAAACTTTCCAGTGAAAGTAGAGCAGCGCTGCTTCAAGATGTTTGTTTTCTCTTAGGATGTTTCTTTCTGAGAGAGGAAGCTTTGTATACTTCCAGGTGTTTAACAAGTATTGGTTTCTGGCTAAGAGGGAAAGGAGCAAATGTTGGTTTTCTTTAAGTTTTCTGTTGGTTTTGTTTTGTTTTCTCTGTGTGTGGTGTAGTACAACAGAAGAAAGGAATTAACAAACACTGGGTGTTTGGGTGTTTCTGAGACAGAGCTGCCCTGGGGGATCTGCTGCCGGGGGGATGGAGCAGGTGGGTATCATAAAGAGTATTAACAAGCTCTTAAGTGAAAGAGTGGGAAACAGTTGCACCTGCTCATCACAGTGTAGGTCTTTAGAAATGTTTCTTTTAATTACTTAGTATCTCCATGTGGACATGTTTAGGGTTAGGTAAGGGTCAAATTTTATGAAGGGGCTGCAGTAATGTTCCTGTGCTGGTGGGGTAGCAGAGGCATGGGGAAAGAGACAGCAGCACATTTTTGTACTGAGGTTTGGGGAAAGGAAGTAATTATGACTCTATCAGTTAAGTGTCAGTCATTCTGTCTCCCTCTGTTTTGACACATTCGATTCTAGTGACTAGTGGTAAAGAAGATGAGAGTGTTAGGGAGGTTTGAAGGAAAAATTTTAATGGGGGGAAGCAAAGGGAGAAAAAAAACCTGTCAGAGACAATTTCTGGCAGGCAGTCGGGTTCCTGGTGCAGACAGATTGGCTGATGTTGATTGTTGACAGCTTCTGCAGCTTGCTAATTACAACTGTAAAAAAATCAGGTGAATGACAGTAGCTTGAAATGTTAATTCTGCCTTTTTTTTTTTTATTTTGCAGCTGCAACTGTTAGTTGGCTATTGCCATAATTGATGGACACTGCCAGTTGCTTAGACAGATGGAAATTAATACTTATGTTACTGTTAGAACTCACTATCACAGTCACGTTTTTGTTAGTCTCCTGCACTGAATTAATGTATACAAGATAGTGCGGATAGAAGGAGCAAACACCACTCCTACCTGCAGACCAGCCAGTGGCACTGTGCTCATTGTGTATCTCTGTAGGGTCATGCATCTCTAGGTCATGGTAAAAGTTGGTGAGACTGGGTTAAGAAAGAGTTTGTTAGCTCTGCGTTCCTGTGGGCACAATGGGTTGAGCCACCTGAGACCTGTGCAAGTGCTTTTGAAGGTTTGTGATTTATTCCAGTCATTAGGCTGGATTTGGGAGGGGTGGTTTGGATGGGGGGAGGAGATAGCTGTGCTCAGTGCCCCTCCACGAACTGGGTTCAGACTTAGAGTAGTTTTCTAGTGATATTGTCTTAAATCCTATGATGTGGGAAGTCTTAAAACGTGTAGCAGTGGCATGGGTTTTCCTGCTGATGCCAAAACTGCGCTCTGCCTTGCATGAAAAGGGAAAGACTGGAACAAGATAGAATTGTTGTGCCTGTTTGCTTTGAAGGCGTGTGTACTGGGGAGAAAAAAAAAAAATGCTTTCTGACACCGAATAAACAAAGTATGGCCTTGTATGTCTTAAAGGTTGGGAGGTATGAACTCTGAATAAAGGAAGCTTCCCTGCAGTGGCAGTACTTGAGAAGGCGTTCACATACAGGCTGTTCCTGCACATTATTCTTCAGTAAGCATAGTGGTTTCTCTGTATCTCACCTGGCCCTCTATTTTCACAAAATTTAAAGGCTGTATAGGTTTTTGATCTTGTAAGCAGAGACTCCCTTGACTCCTTTAGGACTCAAGGCCCGTGTCAGGAAGCAGCAACGGAGATTTGTCTCTGTTTTGGTTGGTGGGTTTTGGTTTTTTTTGTTTTCTTTTGTTTTTCCTGGGTTGTTTTTTTTGTGTATGTCCATTAAATATTTGAGATGAAAGTATTTCTTCTTCTATGCTTAAGTGAGTTGAGACTACACCTGTCAATTTTTGCCCAGGTTATATGCAAATAAGAAAAAAGTTATTTGGCTTTTAAATTATTTCAGAGATACTACACAGTCAATTGAAAGTATGCCTGGCTCTTTGAGCTGGGATTGCGACCTCAGGGGTTTTTTTGTTTGTTGGTTCTTGGTGTGTTGTGGGGTTTTTTTTTGTTTTGTTGTTTTTTTTGTATCGAGGATGATAGCTATTGCAATACAGCTGTTCTTTGTATTAGGCCTGTGCACCTCTTGAGTTCCATGGCAGTTTGTTCAGATGACCATCTGATTTTACTTCCTGCTTTCATGTCCCGACTTAGCAATGTCTCTGCAGAGTTAGTTGAAGAAGCAAGCTATTTAAATTCTTTGAAGCCCCAGACCTTCAGAGTTTTCAAATGTTCTGCTTTCCTCTTCCAGGTAAGAAGGCTTATTGACTATGAGACCTTGAAAAATGTGATCTGGATGTGAGCATGCAGCTGCAGATGTTACCAGAGCTTAGAAGAGAGAAATACTTGCATTCCAAGATATTGCAGCTGTCCACCCAACATAGAGCAGATGGCCTGCTTGCTAGGACAGTGCGTGCAAGAACATTCCCTCTATTTCTCCTGAGCTTCTGAAAAAGGTTAGGTGTTGTTAAAATTTACCGTAACACTGTGGGAGTCTTTGAAGACTTGTGGCTGAGTTGATGGCAACTTGTGGCTTAACTTGTTTATCATCCAAAATGCAGCTGTGATCTTAGCTGGTGTCTCTGAGTTGTAGTTATGTGAACATCATGTGAATTGGAAACTGTAATGCTGGTTGAAAGGAAAACACCTAGAGGTAGGGTAAGTAAAAGCAATTAGTAATGTCAAGTAATACACAGAGGCAAGTAGCAGTGGGGTGAGGTTTTCCTAAGTAGAGGTGTGATGTTCCAGGTAGAAGAAACAGATTGCGAGTTCTTTGACTTGCAAGTGAGCCTGCTTTCTCTGTGCGGTGGTGGGGCAGCAGGGCTGGTTGAGGTAAAATCCTGGTCTGCTTGATTATGGACTTGCTTCAGCCTCACAGGGCTTGATTGCTGAGGAAGGAGGTGGTGGCTGAGAGATTCAGTCTTGGGGGGGGGGTAAAGCATTTCAGTGCATGCTAAGGGCTCTTCATGTGCAGTGAGGGAGCACCACAAAAGTGTTAGTCAAAGAAGTTGCTGAAATGTTGGCTGCTTTTTGACTAGCAAAGTAAGTTCATAAATTCTGAGCCCTCTGAAACTTGCTTTTTCTTTAACAGTTTTTGGCTCAAGCTGGTGAGGAAAATCCTTCTTTGCTTGGTGTTCGGAGATGGCGGTGAAGTGGGACTCTCCTGGAGGCGTTCATGAGCTGTATTTAGAGCTAGGCTGACAGAACTGATAGCACCTCAGCTTGAGGTGCAAATATATCTACCTGCTGTTTTGTTGTTTCTGTGGAGGGGATATCATGCCCACACAGTCCTCTCCTCAACTCTCCTTCTCCTAAGCCTCCTGTGACCAAATTGGTGCCTCATCTTAAGAGCCACCAGGTCTGACTGGTAATTCTGACCTCAGAGCTAAAGTGCAAGCAACTGCACAGGAGCTCTTCGCTGGTCTGGTTAGCAGAGCTTTGATGTAAATGTAGTTGTGCGCTTGGGTGCAGCACAGGAGATGTTTGTATGCTGAAGGTAGGATTGTGTTGCCCGCTGCTATGCCAATTACTGGATATTAATGGCAGGATAGCATGCATATGCCTAAACTGGGAAGCAGAAGGTTAATAGACGAACAGCACCAGAAGATCCCATTTATCAGTTTCTATTTATCTCTCCTTGGGAGGTGGCAGGTTTACAGTAAATACCTTCTGTCCTTCTAATTTCCTAATGATGGGGATAATGATGGAGAATGGTGAAGTCATTAACTGGGACAGCCTCTGTGCATCACTCTGTCAACCACATCTCTCCAAGACCTGCAATGAAAAGTGATGGGCCCCAGCTGTTCACCAGATTGTCTTCCCTTCCCCCCTCCCCACTCTCTACCCCAACTGCAGGCTTAGCAGTTAAAAAGAGGGGAAAAAAGAGGGGGGAAAAAAAGAAAACCCACAAACCAAAAGGCAAAAGCCAGTCCTGTCCTCTCCTACTACAGTGATAGCCCAGTCTGCCCTGCGCTTTGTGTGTGGGGGGATATACTAGTCTGATTCTGTTTCAGTGCTCTCGATTAGATGCAGTGGTATCCCTGGGCCTAGCAGTGTCACTCGGGCAAGGTGTGCAGAACTGGAGAGGGGAACCGTTAACTGAAATGAGCAGAACGTGGAATTATGTTGCACTTCTGGGACAGAAGCACTAGGTTTCCTTTGTGCTGTCTTCTGCTCTTGCCTTCTGCTGAAGAACTCATTAAATGTCTGTAAAAATGTTCTCTGTATCTGAAACCGTGTGCTGGCGTCGTGATGTCTTTCAGTGGTTAAAAGATGGATGGGCAAGCAGTTCTCAGTTGCGTGGTATGTTGGGGCGGAACTGCAGTCAGAGTACGGTAGCCAGGCTCTATTTCTAGACTGCGCTACTTGAAGGTGCAAGTTCTGCAAGACAAAGATGTCTTTGTCTTGTCAGATGTCCCTGAACCATGAACCAAAGTTCAAATGAAAATTTACCAGAGTAAATGGTTGCTTTGAAAAGCTTTTTTTTCCATGGCATCTGTGTAGTTGACTCCAGAGGGGGTTTTTTTGTTGTATTTGTTTTGCCTTTGGACAATGGCTGTGACTTGATGACTGTTAGAGTTAAGAGTGGTTTACCATTTGTAACAGCCGTGTATTCATCTATGTGTGTGTGTGATTTACTGCCAGCCCTATTTAAAACATTGCTTTTATCTCCGTGAGAGGTGTAAGAAACCCACCCCACCACAGGGGAAGCTGGGGGCTTTCATTACAATGAAAGGGAAAAATCTTACGTGTGCGATCTCATATGCTTACAGGTGTCTGGTAAATCTGAGCCTGTGTATGAGTGCTTTCAAAGCTGCTTAGCCTGACCTGTTTTCTAGTAACCTACAAGTTCTGCAGTGAGATGTCTTTTTTTCCTTGATTGTTGTAATTCATGAGTTAAAGTAATAGCTTTATCTGAAGCAAAGCTACAGGCACTTGCTGTGGCCTGGAGTGTAGTATAATATGGCAGAGGTGCCCAGACCTTCCACGGGTCATGCCTTTTGCTCTTGATTGTCAGCCGTTTGCGGTGTCTGAGAGTCTGCCCTTCTGCCTTGGCGTGTTTTGAAAAGAGGGGCCTGCCTCAGCTGAGGTTTTCCTATGCATCTGCCGTGTGTTGGGCTCATAAAAGAACTCTTGAGCTGTGGGAGCTTTGTATTAGAAGGGTTCATTAACTTTCAAATGTTTCAATTGAGAAATTTCAGAGCTCTCAGCAATAGACCAAGGTGGCCAGCTCAGCCAAGAGCATCCCCTGACAGTCAGGTACAGATGTGATTGCTAGTCAGAGTGCTGTAGGAAACCTAATAGTGTCCCAGAAAGTGTCATACTTGAGCTGGAGAGGCTTAAACCAGATAGCCCAGAGAGACTGTAAATAATTTTTATTAGGCTTTAAGAGATAGGAAGGTAGAGGAGCCTTTAACTTGTAGTATGCCAGGAATTCAGTCTGCAAGGTTGTAGAGCATGTGGGTCCCATCTTTACGTGACTCTTAGTGTTCATTTAGCTGTCCCGGAAAATGTGGCAGGAGGAAGGAAAACACAGTTGTGCTGAGAGGAAGGACTCTGCTACTGGCCTAATTATGAGCAGGTGAATAACCGTGTTCTTAAGTGCTTCAGGCCAGGATAGATCATGATGGTATAAAGGGGCATTTTTCTGACTAATGTCTCTGTAAATGTGGCATCTGAGGAGATAGATTAAAAATGAAAAGCAAAGGAATAGCTCTCTTGTTCCGGAGATGGGGTGTTAGACTGTTACGCATTAGACGAAGTGGAGAGTAAATGTTCCCTAAAGATTTCCTTCTCCTCTATTTTCCAATCCTAGATGCTGCTCTTGGCTGTACACTCACAAAGATTTTTGTTTTACTCTAAACTGGTCTGGTAGCTTTATGTCAGGGAGTCTTCTCCCGAGGGCTTTGACTTGGCTTAACCGCCTCTGGTATCTCTTGCCTAATAACTTCATTTTATATCTTCAGTCATAAATGTTTAGGCTGGGGAAAGTGGAGTTTGATTTCATGTGTAGTAATGCAGGACACTCAGCTTATCTCATTAGCTTTGCACTGTGCTCAAGGATTGATGTTTGACCGAAGTCTGTTCTCTAGCCTTGGTTTAGACAGGTGAGGAGGTGCCAATTCACTGGGATTCCAGCTGTCCCTAGGACAAAAACTGCTGGGGCTGCTTGATGATTTTGCAAGGTTCTTCCTCTGGTTGGGTTGCTTTCCAGTTAGCTGGCCTTGCCTAGGTTCTCCTGCAGACAAGCTAGCTAGGTAGCGCTCACAAGGGAAACGAAGCTTTGGATTTCAGCCCTGCTCTGTTGCCTTGGTTCCCACAACAGTTCCTTGCTGAAAATTACAATATGCCTAGTTGTTAATGTCTTAACTTCCTCTTGTCTGGCTATTCAGTGTCCTCCGATACAAATATAGCAGTCCTGGGCCAGGCTCAACAGCATCAGCTGTTTCTGTGGCTAGCCTCTCAGCTTTGACACCTCAAGCATGACATGAATCAGGCTAAACAGAACATGCAGTATTAAACATCTGTTGAATTCTAAATAAGGAAAATCATATTAGTCACTCTGTAAGCTATCTGTATGATAATTTCAGGAAAACATGAGGTGGCTTTTCTCTCACTGGAAGAAATAGCTGATATAACTTTTAACATACATGAACTAACTGTAGAAAAGACTTCAGAGCCTAGCATGGGGCTAAGTTTTACTTCCCTGAGGTATGTTTGATGGAGAAAATAAAGGTTAAACAAATTGTCTACCAATGTGGAAATTTGTTTGTGTAGCATAGTATCTACAGCACCAAATCTTGAGGAAGACGGATACTGTTGCAGATAATGCTGGTCAAGTGAAAGAAATGTCACTGGAGCATTGTAATAGCTATCTAAAATAATTTTTTCAATTATGTGTAACATACAGCAGTGGATGACTTAAAAAATTATCCTAGCTGACAGCTCAAAGGCAGCAGAATCTTTAATTCAAGACCATTTTTAAAGGTGCAGGGAGTACATAGTAACCATCTGACTATAGATGGTTTAAAGAAAACAGAAGTGGCTGTTCACAGTGAGTGTTTAGGTCTTGTTTCAACTTGTCTCACTACTGATCTTCTAGAACTGGCTATTACGCACAGTCACAGCCTCCAAAGTGAAGTGTAGCGGTGCATATCTGCAGAACGTTATGGATGAATCTCATGTTTTACATCGATTTCAGTGGAGTCTGGATTCGAGAAGCTTTGTCCAAAAGGAAACTATTAAATGTGTTTTCCTTGAGTAACTAGATTCTTTATGTCTCTGCTGGGTGAAATATTCAAGTTGGGGTTCAGTAAGATGTCCATCCTCTAAGTGGTAATGCTTACTGGATCTGCTCTGCTCAAGTACGGGAGAATTAATTGACGGCTGTGGAGAAATGGGAACTAAATGTAGCGGGCTTTTTTTCTTCCCTGCCTCTGGCTCCAAAATGCAGGAGCACTGCCCCTCTTGGGGATCTCAGTGCTTCCAGTTGCAGGAGTGGTTGAAGTGTAGAAATAAAGCGACATGTAATGTCCGTATGGGAAAAGTGAAGGTGTGGACCAAGCTTGTACAGCAAGAGAAATACTCCAAATCATAGAACTGTGTTCAGGTTTGGTTTTTTTAACACTCTCTTCCCCCTTCCAGGATAGTCTTAGTGCTAATCCTCTTATACTGTTCCCTTGGCTAGGTAGTGTATTGAGAATCCACGTCCAAGTGTTTGGAATGGAATGATGGCACATGATTTTTTTGAGTTTAGGTGAATGGCAGGTCGGTGGCTTTCCAGCCCAAATGGAAACCAGAGAAAATCTGGTCTTGTTTATGTAATCTTTATGTGGCTTTTAACTGAAGTATAAAAACCAAGTAAGCAATGTTCTATTACTATGCCAAGAGCATTATGGTGTTTGTGAAGCCATAGTGTTAGCTACTTCACAATATTAAGATTTCTTGCCTGAAGCTTCTAACAATAGGGAGCTTGTAACTGTTGGTACTTTGTGAAGAGGGAAATCAGTGCTGCAGACAGAGGATCCGGCTGGGGCAAGAAGCTTTGTTGGTAGCAGTCAACGGTGGAAGGAACTGTGTGGTACAAAGTGCTCTCAAAGCTTGCTTGCTTCCTTGATTGTGTTATCTTGTGGACAACCCAAAATCGTGGTTATGCTTTGTGTGCTTTATGTGGATAAATGTGCACATCCCTGCTGCCAACCCCCACACCCCCACCCCCAACCCCAAGGAAACCACCACAAACCACAACAACCAGACCCTAAAATACAGTGATGAGGACACAGGCTGACAGGAGAAGAATACCTTAATTGCATCTTTCAGCATGGCAGTCGGCATACAGTAGTGTGTGCTGTTCCCCAGTGCAGTCCAGAGGAAGAACTCTTTCCACTGGAGCACGGACGCAGCCCGAGCTCTGTGTGGCGCTAAATGCGAATAACTGAATGTGACTGGGCTGTGCTTTAGCAGGTATGCACAAGTTAGTGCCAGGCTTGAGCGAAGCCTTCCCATGTCCTAAGACACCATTTTATTCGAACAATGTTGCTGTTACTTGGCAAAGTTCTGGGGGAATTACAGAATCCATCAAAATTCTGTAGAGGGTTTGAACCCATGGACTGCTACAAAGGATTCATCTCCTTTAGGGAAAACCAACGCTGTTGAGAAGAAATGCATTTTATGCCTGAAGTCAATAAAGGAAATGGAGAGCTTGCTTCTAGATGATTTTGTGTGCATGGGCAGGGGTGGGCGGAGGAGCGTCCATCGTGCATTCCTTTCCAGGCATGCTAGTTGGAGGGAGTATTCCCCTGGCACATGCAAAATACTACTACTGTGAATATAGTAAGATCATGGCTGTTTTAAGAAGAGGTGATAGGTATCCAGTATATACCACTGACTGTCTTAGCTCCAAAGGAGTGTGAAGCACTGCATTTGCCATGGCATTAGGATGTATAAAGGAAATTCCAAGAGCCGTAGAGAATCCCAGGCATCTACTACTTCTCTCTTCCAGGAGAGTACTGTTGTGATTTGTCTTTGCATGAAGGAACCTCCCACTTGCTGATCTCAGAAACCACGCAGTATGAACCCTTCCCTGACTGCCCTTTATACTGACTCCTAAAAATCCTTGAAATTAATTATATGGTAATGACCTCAGCTTTCAAAGAGAGCTGTGTTTTATTGGAATTTTTACCATTGCTACGATATTTTCATTACTCTGTGTACATCTTTTCCTTTCCTTTGCTCCTGTTAATAAAGGAAATTATGCAGTTCTATCCTGCTACCATTTTTCTTCAGATAAACTGTCTGTGACAAAGAGACCTCGAAGCCAGAATCTCTGGCCACAATGCTCAGTAGACTGTACATACAGCTTTTTTGGGGCTAACCGCTGTAAAAAATCATCAGCACCATAGTGCAGTGTTACGATTGCCTATTCTGAGTTTTCTCTCTAATTCACATCATGTAGTGCGTGTTCACGTAGGCCATCAGCTGCGGTTGTTTTTGCTGGCTACACAGGCTAAATTGAAGACCCACGGTGAATGTTTCTGTCACTTTTGCTGTTCTGGCCACTATGCTTAATCAAAGAGCTGGAAGGAAAGCTTTCATTAGAGAGGCTTTCTTTCCATTGAACAAAAGCCTGCACTTGGCTAATAGAGGCTTTAGAGAGCTCTTGCTTCTGGTTAGGGTTGGTCTACTTGACCTGATCTAGGCCTGAGGCAGAATGAAGAGAGAGCAGAGCAGACTTAAACTAAATGATGTGTGAGTAAATGCAATGGCTAGAGATGAACAGGGTCTTGCTCTGTAAGGCTGCTGCTCTGAGACTAAAGAGTTTTCCTGCTGTAGCATTAAACTGCGGGTACATACAGTGACTGAGGAGATGGTTGCAAACTTGTAGGTGAAAGTGGAAGGCTGTATGGAATGAATTGATATTTTTCTGTCTGTTGTTGTTACTGCTTGAATGTATAGCAGTCACAGTCCAGGCCCTGTGGTATCAGGTGTTGGAAGAAATGAGAGTGCAAGGCAAGCTGTGTCGCAGAGCCTGCAGTCTGAATGGAGGAAGCAGGTGAAAGCTGGGAAAAAAGGTGTAAGGGGAGGCAGAGGGGCATCACTGGCAGAGCTAAAAACAGCTGTCCTGTTCAGCTATTGCATAGGTCTCAGCCAGAGACTGGTGTGGAAAAGCTAGTGTTTACCTGAAAAGGTAGCATGGAAAACATTTCTTCTCTATGAGGTAGCTAATTTATCTGTAGTGTTTGAGGCTCTTGAACCTTTGGAGCTGTAACCTAGTCAGTTTTGTAGACTCTTTATTTTAATATCTTTTTTTTTTGTGTAATATACAGTCTGTGGGCCTAGAAGTTGCTACTTGGGAACGTGTGAGCAAGTGAAGTTATTCCAAGTGATTCGTTCTGAATATCATCACTACAGCTAATGATATTAATTGTTGGTGTCTTGGGGAAGAAGTTTTGTGACGGAGGAGATAAAATAGAGCACTTGCTCTTTCGGGATACAGGAACTGTTTCTTCCTCTTATGGTCTGTTACTTGAATAAATCACATCTGAACAGGGTTACTCCTGTTTTGGGGGAGAGACGGTAGTCTTAATGACAAGTCAAAGGTGGAAAACTTCAAGAGTAACCTTCATAATGTCTTCTCAGGCTGCTCTCCATCCGTATAAGATGCGTTTGTCTTGTGTAAGGTGGGTACTCACTCTCAGTGAACCTTTTCAAATGTTTGTTGCGTGGTGTTAGTTAGCTTTGCAGGAGGCAATTTCTATTGCTCAATAAAAACAGCCACGTTAAGAATCCAGGTGCTTTAATGTTGTATTACGTGTGCTAGGAAAAAAACCAATGCAAGATGTGGAGCTGACAAGTTTGCTTTGGGGGGTGATGGCTTGTATGTGGGTATGAATTGTGTGTGCTAGGTGGTGAAGGTGTGGAAGGATAGGAAACTCAACGTATTGTGTTCACCTGATGCTTTTGAAAGCAAATCTCCATACCAAGTAAGTGTAAGAGCAGAGGTTTCAAGCTGTGTAGTTGCCTCTGCAGCTTTTGAATAATTCTGTTGCCAAGGGCTAAGCTGTGCTGAAAGTGCATTGGACTTAACAGCTGCTGGTAGTTGAAAAGCATTGATCCCGGTGCCTGGGTGCCAAGGCGTGCTGGAAGCTGAGCAGTCTCTAGAATTGGAAGCAGCGTCTCTTTGGTCATGTGGCAGGGTCCTCGCTTTCTATGGAAAAGGAAATGTACCAGATGCAAGGTGCCTAGAATTATTTAAGAAGCTGCCTGGAGAAGGGACTCGATGAATACAGGTCGTTTAGAGCAGGGTGAAGTGGAAATCCAAGTCCAAATGCAGATGGAGTGAAGGAGAAAGGGGGAGGGTCAGTGGGTTGTTTGTCCGATGTTTGCCAGATTCCCGTATAGCATTCCTCGTTGGTCAGGCTTTGTCAGACATATCTCAGTAGGTCTGTCCTGTCAGGACTCAGTGCAGAGACGAATGGACAGATGGGGGAAAGGAGACAGAGAATGTAAGGGAATGTACATGATCTCACCCAAGGGACATGTTAAATTTAAGTTTCTTTGTTAACAGTTTCATAGTGTATTAGTGAGTGACCTTGCAGCGAGGATTTGTAAGTACCTTCCCCCTCTCCTTTTGCTTTTTGCTTTTTATCTTCTTGCGGTGCAATAAAGATGCTCGACTCCAGAGAGCTCCTATAGGAGTTGAATTCTTAAAAGATGCAGCGTTGTTCTATGAAGAGAGGTGGAGGAAGTTATGAGGATAGGAATGGGAAGGAGGTTTGTCAGGAATAGTGTGAGGACTTATCAGAGCAGGATGGGAGGAAGGGATGGTCTTTTTCTGAATAAGGATAAGCCTGTCATTTCAGTAGGCGGTGAACAGCATCAGAGCAATGTGTCAGAGCGCTTGGAACCCATAGTGCTGGGAGCTGTGTGCTTTAAGAATTGGCTTCTGCTCAGAGATGCTAATGTTGTGCAGAAGGATACAAAGAACTAATCTAATCGCTCTTCCTGTTACACAGTCAAGGAGTGCTGCAGGGTCCCCAGGTTGGGGGGACGGGGCTTTCCCCACTTAGCAGGAGGTAGCAGGAATGGGGCTGGAACTCAGGTTTCTCTATGCTCTATATGGAGCTATAAATGCGGCAATGGAAGGAGTAGCTCTCTTCTGTTTGTTTTGATCATGTTGTGTTTACTTTGGTCTGCTACCAATGGTTCCATGTGGGATGCTCCCAGTTGAGGGACCTGAGGCTCTGCAGAAGAGGTTAACAGAAGAGTTATAGAAAACAAATGAAATAATTCATGACCTATAGGCCACCAGCAAAGGGGGAAACTTATTTCCAGCTCCTCTAAGGCACAAGCTGAATCCTTACCAGACTAAGTGCGATTTGGTGTCCTTTGTGAGCACAGGACTGGAGGCCTTCTCAGAAAGAATCCTAGAGCTGCCTTTAAGCGCACCATGTAACCTCAACACCGTGAGGATGGCAGAAGCCTAGGCGAGGAGCTCGGGATTACTGTGAGAAGGTGCAGTTGGGAACAGTGCGGGGTCGTTGTCTTCCTAATGTTTTGTCAGAATCTTCCCACGCTGTGGGGAGTTCCAAATGTATGACAGAACTGTGGCTAAGAATGAGGGCATCTCTGTCATACATCTGCTGTCTGTCTTCTATGTATTGAGGGGACAGGGACCTTTGTTTTGGTGGCAGGCTATCCTTAGACAAGCTTCTGCGTTGATATATCCAAATGACTTTATGTGCTAGAGATGGAAGGTGTGGCTGAGCAGCAAAAGGCAGCCTTTGACGTCTCCAGGGAGCAAAGCGCAGGTTTGCAGATAAGTTTGAGTGAGTGATGGCTTGTCAGACCTGAGGGGAGTCTGGACGAGTGCCTGGAATGGAAACCCGTTGGGAGTTGTTAAACACAGAAGAGCCATCCTGAGCTCAAGAAGTCCCAGAGCTGCAAGTTGTTAGGGACCAGGAGTGTGTTCTTAATGAGTGTCCCCGTGTGCCTGCTTTATTCTTGTACCCTTTGCAAGGTGTCCGCTTCTGGCCTCTGTTACAGCAGGCTGGGTTAGACGGTTCTTTCGCGTGAGCCACAGCAGATGTTCTGAAGTAAACTACTGCAGAAATGATGTAAGACAGAGCTGTGAACAAAATATATCTGTGGCTCCTTACTGACTTAGCTAAATTTTACTGACTTGCTAGTTGTTGAAAGAAAGCAGAGAAAGCTATGGTCTGTGGGAGTTGTGGAGAAGGGGAGGCAGATGAGTTTATTCCCCTGATCCTTAAGGATCCTGGGCCAGTGGCGGTGGTAAATTGGGGTAGCCTACACGAGACAGAGTGGGATATTTGAGTTCGTGGATGACTCCTTGAGTATGCAAAAGTTCATAAAGATATCAGAGCTAATGAAAAATGAGGTGCCACGTTCTGAATGCCTAAATGACTCCGGCAGGCTTGATTGAAGACTTTGTTCTTATATTCTGCTTATGGCTTTGTCCCCACCTTTGCAGCAATCTGACATTTCTCACCTTTCTGCTGAAAGAGGTACGTGAATGTAGCATGGCTTCTTCCCCAAGCTACTTAACTGTTGTTTCTTAATGACTTTATTGTGACTTTCATGTGCCAGTCTACCAAGTCTCTCTTACCCTGTCTCTAGCCTTGCTGAAGATTGGGTCCTGCTATACCTGGCTTGGCAGCGGTGTATTTTTGCAAAATAGATGAAGGTGTGGGTGACCTTCAAGTCAGTAGAACGCTGCTGTTGCTCGGGATCTAGTACTTGCTGAAGAAACAGTTGCGGTGTTTGTATGCAGACTATCACAGAAATCATATGCAATCTTGAATAGAAATAAGTATCAATGTACAGCAAAGGATATACCCTCAAAAGCAATGTCCGGCACGAGCGTGCTGGTCAGGCTCTGTGTGGAAGGGAAAGGGGCAGCAGAGGGCACGGTGGTCATATGGGGGAGGAAAAATGAAAGAGAGCTTTTCATCACAGAATTGATCCATCATAAGGCTTCTTCAGAAGTTGTGAAATTTTAATGCATTGTTAATGACAGCCCATGGCTTCGTGGCACTGACTGCAAAGTGCTAAGATCAGGAATATAGGTGGCAAAAGGAGCTCTGTGATCAGTAAAGAAGAGTTGTCTCAGGTGTAAGACAAGAATATTGCTGTTTTACTGTCAATCCCTATTTTTATTTCTTATTGTGGAAATGACAAAGCAACACTAGAAGTCGGTATTTATATTTGTATGAGCTGCCTTTTATTTTTCCAGAACAGACTGTCTGTAGCCCCGCTAACTGCAGAGGGGTAGCCGTGGACAGGTATGTCCACAGAGCCCTACTCTGTAATGTATGTAATACGGTTCTTGCTTGGATTGTACGGCTGTAATGGCTGTGGCTTTGCATTTTCCTGTTTGCCTGAATGCTTATTTGTCTGGTCTGATAGACCTCTGAAATCTCTGAGGAGAAGGCTGCATTAATCATTGACTGTGGGGGAAGATGAAAAGGCAAATGGATAGTCCTGGGTTGATCTCTAGATACAGCTGCTATTGTTAGTTTTCATCCTTCTTCTAATGTCTGTGTGAGACTGTTTTATACCTGGGTTAGGACTTGAACTATCTTTTGTCTGTGAAACCTAATGTGCACCCCGCCCCCATAGTGCTGTCAAACAGCAAAACAGTATGTGACATTTTTGTATCGTGAAGCCAACAGAAAGGAAAATAGTGTCTTAAATGACAGGCATTAAATCCAGTAAGGAGGAGACATTCATCATGGATGTGGAGTCATATTTTCTGTCATCTGAGACTGTGAAAAGGTGCTCATGGTAAAGCTTACTTAAAAGACATTTAGTCTTCCTGAGGACATCTGGGATTTTTTTTACAGCCGAAGATGTCTCTGTTAGAAAGGTATACAGGGGTTCAGGACATCGTTATCAGCCATCAGCTAATGCTAAAACTTACTTTTTGGCATTTGAGTGAGAGTATGCTTATGTAAATAACCATTTATACTGAAAAGGAGGATGTGTATTAAATTATGGAAAGCTTCAAGAGGAAACTGACCAAGACTGTAGGGAAGTAACGAAGTGTGGAAAATAACTAGTGAGGTAGCAAAAAACTGGTTGCCTAAATATCGTCTGTGCTGAGTTGTATTATCCTTTGGATGTTTTTTAATTACTGTTTCAGTTTACTGGACGGTGGTAACTATAGTGTGTATGGAAGGAGATGAACTCTTAGTCCAAGATCGAAAAGAGAATTATTAGTACAATAAATATTCAATATGGAAAAATACTTCAGAAGCTCTAGTATTTCCCAGAGGCCCAAAATGGTAGGGTAGAAATACCCAAAATTCAGGGCAGAAGTTAAGGTGCTGATCCAAGTCAAGATCTGAAGTTACTTTTCTGTAGGAGAGTATTCAACCCTTCTATATCTAAAACTTACTTAGATGAGGAAGAAAAGGTGAGGGTCAAAACTAGGAGGCATATCTGAACATGCCCAAGCCTGAGTGCACGTTGGTTTCTGTGCGCCTCTCACGGGGATGCAGCTTCACGTCGGCCTGAAGGTTTTGACCTGGCCTGTCCTTACATTTCACGTGAGCTCTTTGGTGAGGTAAAGCAATCAGATCAGAGCGGAGTCTGCTGTCGGTCATGAGTTTCCAGCTCACTGCGTTTGCCTTTATAGCTCTATGCAGCTAACTTTGCAATCGCCCTGTTATGCATCACCATAAATTAAAGTACTGCTGAGGTCAAAGGGCAGGAGGTCATGTGTAAATGAACATTTCTCAAATTCTTGAGATCACCTCTAACAAGCATAGTGCAAACAGTGGTTTAGTTTGTTGCATGCCACTGGGAAATTAAATGTGTCTTCCAAGTCATTGTCACTTAAAATTTGCAGTGACATTTACTGCATTAGACGAAATGTAGGAAAAAGAGGTTCCAATTAACCAGAACATCAAACACTGTAGATGGTGCAGTTTATTTTGGAGGCATGATATTCAGAAAGGTCAGTCTTTCAGTCAGCTAACCTCGGCCGTTCGTAGTGCTCACTGTGGCTAATGAGCACTTAGCTCACTTAGATAATGGGTGCTTTATGCAGAGAAAATCCAGATGCGGTTGTGTAGTTGATGTACGTATGTGGTGAAACGAGCTTTGCCCTATAGATGTGCACTAGGGAAGTGGTGTATGAAAACTCTCTGTAACACGCTGGAAAAACAAAACTGCTGCTCTGCCCTAGGAACTGAATGGTCAGAAGGCTTGCGCATTCTAGTGGGGAAAAAGAACTGGAGAAGACACCGAATCCTTTGAGAGGAATGGTGATCTTGACTTAATGAAGTAGTGATCTGAGGTTGGAGAAATCTAGGCATCTGGCTTTGGTTTTTCTAGGTGTCACAGAGCAGTAGTTCTATTTCTTGACAGTTCCATTTCATGTCAGGTAAAATCAGTGTATCAGGACTTAGTCTGCAATTTGTGTGTTTAAGCTGTAATTTTGCAAGGACTTACTTGTGCTTATTTCACTCTTCCGTGTGGTGGCTTTTATAGAGACTGCAGAACAGAGGGGTCAGAGTTTGCCACTGTAAAAACCTGTGTAAGTTCAGCTGGGAATCCTTCTTTTTAAATATGAGGTACAGAGAGTTATATAGGCCCTAATACTCATTGGAACATAAGTGCTTGTCATCCCAGTGCAGGAATGTAAGATGCAGCAATGTAAAACATGGATTATTATTTCATCATGTTAGGAATGTCTAGACAGTAGGTGATGCTCAAGATAGCTTACTACTTTTCATATGTTTAAAACCCCGCCCCCCCCCCCAAAATAAAGTTTTTATTGCAGCAGTGTAATACTGTGTAAGGATCTATGAGCAGCTATATGCAGGAAAGAAGTTTGATTTAAAAAAAAAAAATTGTACTGAGGTTTGGATATGCTAGTTGGAATTTCACTTGTGAAAGTAAGATCAACAAAAGAAGAGGATGAATCCGATGTTAAGAGCCAGGATGATCTTCACGGAGAAAATGTCCCCTGTCCCATCCTCCCGCACCCCTCCCCAAGGCAAAAATTCTTGCGATCTTAGTGCTCCTGCTTAGGCTCGTTAAACACCCAGAGCCTTGTGTAGCAGGATGCTTGTTTTAAACTGTAGCGTGGCAGTAGTTCCTTACAAAAGTTACGTGGAAATCTGCTGCTCATCCCACACTATATGCTCGACGTTGACGAAAGGCTGGGGGGAAGGTGGTGAAGTCTCCTGATAAATCAGTTCCGAATAACTTTTGCCAAACTTAATGGCAGCTGCTGGTCCTTTAAGTGTGTTTGTTTCAGCATTAGCCCTGGACTATAGTTTTACTATACTGTCTGAAAACAGATTATTTGGGCAGCAGAGCTACCATAAACGATGGTGGATTTACACCGAATTCACCCTCGGGGAAACTGCTAATATTCAACTGGCCAATGACATTCTGTTTCTGCTCAAAGCTTTGGATGTTTTTGTGCATCCTTGAATAATATTTCTTTTTTTCCCTATGTCTCCACAAACCCATGTTTTTTACCTTGTTCTGCAAAAAATTTCGAAATCCACTCTACCCCAGTTTGTTCTTCCGTTTTATGTAAAACATCACAGGGCAATGATGGTTGGCAAATGGCAGCTCTTTGAGATGTTAACTCTTAATCCGGTCCGCATATTTCAATGCCTCTATTCTTGGACAAGTACTTGGGAGTGCTCATTGGAATGCAAATGAAAAATAATTCAGTACGCCACTTGGATCTTTCTAAACTTTACTTTTACAAGATGTAAAGAGGAACACATTCTTTGCTAACTATTGTTGCTTCTTAATACTGTATTTGTTTTCCTTCTTTGGACTTAGCTCTCTGTATCACAGTTTCAGAGGGGTGTTCAGCACTTGTAAGTCAAGTACTTGTGATTTACTGTGCTGCAAGCTAGGCATCTTCTGGTCAACAGGATTTTACCTTGTCTGCTTTCCATTGGCCTCTGTTTGATTCAATGGAAGGGTGGGAGTGTGGGAGAGGGGAAGGAACGGTAAGAATAAGAGGACTGTGAGAAAGCCTGGGCTATTTTAAGTTTGTGGGAGTTGGATCACACCCAGAGCAAGAACAAGATAGTTGCCTTCAGTCTACGGGAGGAAACAAGAACAAGAACTTGGAACTGTGGAGCCTAATATTGTCAGGCTTTTAGCTAAAACAGGCTTCTTGGGTCACAGTGCGAAAGAAATAATTTCTTGAATTAAATAGAGCTCTTCTCATACTGAAGTCATAGCAACAAAATGACCTCACACTGCAATTTTACTTCCCCCTCCGCCTTGTAGTTGTTGCTTTAATTTCCTACAATATGTTATTCTTGTTGTTTGGAATCGTGGGGAGGAGGGAGAGAGGGGAAACCAACCTGTGTAAAAATTAGCTTTGAGTTATTCCATCTGTGGACTCTTAATTTTGTCATGAAAACAGAGAAGCCTGGCAGGAAGCTAGCTTTTGACTGGCTTCATGTATCCTCTTGTCTGGAGCTGGTTAAGAAAGTGTGGCATTTAGCATGAAAGCAAAAGCTTCATTTCTGGAACTCTGAGTGTTTGCCCAATTCTTTGACCATCTGTTTTTGTTGACAACCACCTCTTTGTGTTGTGCCAAAGTTATTTTGGCTTTTATAATCTGTATATGCGCGTGTGTATGCGAGTACATGGTGGTGTGGTTGTGCGTGTCTGCATGTAGATCATTAGGGCGCTACATACTGGGTAAAATTGTGGGAAGTTGAATGTGTAAAAGCAGTTATCTTGTGAGGATTGAATTACCAGGAGGAATACAATGACTAATCCTGGCTTCTCTAAGAGACATTCAAGCCCTATCCATGTTGTTATCCTGTCTAAAAGGTGCCAACTTGCGGTAGCATTCCTTAAGTGGCTTTGGTTGTGTCGCAACTGTTTGGAGTATGCAAGTCCTGCCTCAAAAATCACTGCTGGGATTAATAGTGCTGGTGGAGATGGAGAGCCCCGCATCTGACTGAACATGAAGAGCAGATGGTTCTCTGTACTTCGTGGTGCTAGAGTGGGGGCCTGTTTGGTGGTGGCATCATGGAGGTGCTCAGTCGCATTAGCCTCTCTTTGGCTTCACTTGTCTTCTGTTATTGATGTCAGCTAGAGGGTAATTATGCATTCCCTATATCCTTCATATGCTAATTATATCTACTATCAGTATATATTGGAGATGCACCAGAGCAGATGATGATCAGAACTCCATCATGGAATTGCAAATGCATTTTGAAATTCAACCTCAAAATCTAGCATGAGACACTTGTGCTTCTTGAACGTGTTTGTGTGTTTCTAAACCTGTGTTTTCTTTACATTGTAATAAAACTTCTCTTCATGTTTTCTTCTGAAAGCCATATTGAGGAACAGACAATTATCTGTGCCGCTTTCCACACTTAGTTTTTCCGGCAGTGACTTCAGAACTCTTGCTTGGCATGAGAGTAGGGCAGAGTAATGTATATAGCCTGTGACAGCAGCAAAATGAGGCTAACAAATATCCTACTGAGGATGCAGTATGACAGCTTCATCCATCCAGCTGAATTTGCATTGTGAGTATGAAATAGCTGCGTGTCATGGGCCACTGCCATTGCACACAGTCATTTATTTAATAACTCAGTGCACAGACATTAAAGGGGAGCCATGCAACACATCATTTTGTTGAAGACAAATAAGAAATTAAGAGGTGGCAACGTTTAGAAAAGTCTGTTTTGTACTATTCCATCACCATAACTTTTTAGTGTTCAGCCAGGCAGTGCCTCAGGTGTAAAATAGGTAGAGTTTTTATGAACAATGGCAAAGGCACGGCCTGCGGTGCGTCACAGGCTGCTTCCTGATGTTGTTTTCCTTTGTGCTGAATATGAAGGTGGCCTTTTGAGATCGTCTTATTCCCTTGCAGTCTAAAGTACTAGAGTTAATTTCGCAACATGCACTAGATGTTTTCTGGCATGTGAACCAGGTAGGTTAAACCTGCTTACAACCTTACGATTAGTTACTTTGACGGCGTGGTTAATTCACACAGAATTGAGTCTCTTTGTATTTGATAGTCAAGATTTTCCAGAAAAACCAAGTGCTGCAATTCCATCATGAGGAGAACTAATTTTAAGTGATGTGGAATGACCTTGACATCAAGCTTAAATATTTACCCAGAGAGGAAAAATGGAGAAACTAAAGAACCTGAAATAGGTAGGCACTTCTGAAAATCTGTTCAGAAGCACGAAAGAAAATGCTTCTGTCACTTCAGACGTATTATCAGCAATTGCCTTCAACCCATGTGTTTCCATGTGCAAATTAGGTGTCTAAGGTCGATGGGATTTGTTGACGCATACAGACGCCTCTAGTGAGTGCTAGTGCAGCTGAGAATGGACAGCTCTATTATTTCAAAAACAAGATTGGAGTTATAAGAAGACTAGGTCTGTGTTTAGGTGGGGACATTGTCATGCTGAGAAAAGGGAACAGTGGAATTTCTGATGCATAAACAGAGCTTTTTGCTATGAAAAATATAAGGCAGGCTTTTAAATAATAGAGTCCAGATGTGAAATTCCTAAATCCTTTGCAGGCACTTAAAATATAAGTTTTTTCACTGCAATGGGAATAAAAGACTCTTAATTCTTCTCATTGATGGGAGTCCCATTTTAACAGTGTGAAAAAGATTTTGTGTTGTCTGCTACAAGAGTAAGTCATCAGACTTAACTGGAAAGGAACACTAACAGTTGTCACTCCCCCTTAGCATCAGCAGTGCTAAAGCTTTCAGAGTGCTTTCCTCACAGCCAGGCCACTTGTTCTTATTTGCAGAACTCAACTGTGTGCAAGAAACATCTTCTGGGTTGCTTTGCTTAATAGCAGTTAAGAATAAATGGGCCTCATAAGTGAAGCATTCAAAGAATTTCTGTTCTCAAAGGCTTGTAGAAAGAGATATTTGAAAAAGAGAAAAATACAAAGGGCAGAAGCTGCACAGAAGAGTAGAAAAAAGGCTCAAAAAAGAGGGATGACTACTCTGTTGTGTTGATTTTCACTGACGTAACACAGAAAAAACAGGTTGCTGTTGTTAGTTCTACTAGTATTACTACCACTGCTGCGAGTACGGGATAGATACGGTAGTTACTACTTCCTTGCCTTGTCTCACAGAAGGGCAGCCTACTGGCAGGCTCGGTAGGTAAGCAAGTGTCTTTGTCTTGCCTAGAAGCTTAGGTAGTTCAGCAGCTGTTTTGTGAAGAGCGAAGCTGTGGCTGCAGCTGGGGCAGAGACTTGTGAGAGAAGGGCGAGCTAGTTGGCCAGGTGAGGGTAAAGATCTTCTGTCTCTTTGTAGGTGTCGTACATGCAAGTTGGGTTATGTTGTGTTTGCCAGAAGTTGGCACGTTGCTGAGAAGGTTCATGTATCGGCTGAACCACAGTAACCTGTGCATCTACTGTCAAAGGCTTAGGCTGCTAAGAAACGCTGAAGCAAAGAAAAATTTGCAAGGAGGATTCGCCGCTTGTGTCCTATTTATACCTGAAATAGGTACACAGGAAATAAGAAGATCATGTTCTGCAGCTTCTGAAACCAATACTGAATAATTATTCTAACTGTCTGCTGGTATAAATGGGTGCCACCTCATGGATTTCAGTGGCATGTCATCCATTCAAGCAAGCAGAGAAAGGTGCCGTGAAGGCATGTAACAGAAACGAAACGTTCATATTCAGTTGCTTGCAGTTTGGTGTTGCTGTTACCTAGTGGTATTTAAGGAAGACTTTGACTTGAGGCCGATGTGTCAGATGGCTCGATAGCTGAAAAAAAAAATCTAAAGGCACAAGAATGTTACAAGATACTCAACTGAAAAGAAACAAGTCTGTAATTTAGCTTAAAACAAAGCAATGTGAAAACTCTGAGTTCTGCTCGTTAGAATAATAGCTTATTCATCCTGCACAACTTGTTTGCAGTTACAGATTCTTTCAAGAGCTGATCTCTAAACCAGAGAGCAGTGGAAAGGAGAAGGGGGAGGGCTCTGTCTGCTAGCTAGGTGGAAGGACAATTATTATTGCTATGCATTCATTCAGTGGAACCATTTAAACCTTTTTCCTGCAGTCTTTAATTTCAGCTGGCTGTCACTGGGTTTAAGTCCTCCAGTCACTGCTGTAAATGAATCCAGAGGTTTCAAATGTGGAATCTGCAAGGGGCTGCTTTGCCTGCAGCACTTCATCCTGGTGCTTCAGCTTTTACATTGGTTATGAATGCTTTTACTGCAAACCGAGCAGCTGTGGCCTTAGCTGGCAGTGAATTCTGGCTTCCTCACATCTGCATGTCTGACTCAAGTGGCTTCACCTGATGCTGCAGTTAGGTCTCAGGCTTTTAAGATTCTGTGTGCTGTTTGAATCATTTGGGCGGAGGTATTTTTCTGCATGCCCTATCCCCAAGAACTGTATTGTATCATCACAGCAGCTCTGTGAGCATCAGACCACGTGTAGCTAACATCTTTGTTCCTTTAGATACAAAAGCTGGGGCAAAAGATGATCTCAACGGCCAGCTCGAAGGAAACAAAAGATTATGTGGGTCATGTTTAATGTCATTATTATATTGAGGTTCTCCTTCTGTAGGGCCCAATGGTTGTTCCTTCGCTCTCATGACGTGTGTGTCACAGGGGCATGTGCTATGTAAACCCTGCTGCCTTGGCCTGTTCCTAGCAGCCATGGCATTACACTGTGGTTAGTTTGATTCAGTGATACAGGAGTGGGTATAGCTTTTTGTATAAGAACAAAGCTGAGACACGAGCCCTGTAGTAGGTGGCAAGCCCTGCTGGTGATTATTTTGGGAGCAGATTTGTAATTGCCCAAAGAAAATAAAATTACGTTTTCCCTATGAAACTCAGCATTTGCAGTGTCCGACAAGGGGTTTAGCAGGCTCAGCTTTTGAGAAATGTTTGGAGGAACCTGTCTGGGTGTGTTGATTGTTGATTTGGTTTAGTGCTGGCCGCTAAATGATTGTTGGTCTTCAGGCCTATATTCAGGAATGCAATGGCACTTGAGCTCCTTGTTCAGGAGAATTTAGCTCTGTTACCTGACAGAGGTGCCTGACTTCTGACAAAATAGTTCGTTGGAAAATATTTTTGCTCTGTGTCTAGAAGGATGTCAGTGCCCCGTTGCTGGTTCTTTTGATCTGTTATGTAAAGTTTGTCATAGAATGTTATTTTTCCCAGTTACCACATAGGCGCCAATTAGACAGCATCCTTACATTTGAAAAATAGGTTTAAGTTGGCAGGCAGTGTGTATCTTCTTAGCTCCATACATATTTCATAGATGTATAAGATGGCTTTACCTGTAGGTAAAGGCTCTGAACCATCTCTGTACCATTTTGCCTCTCTCCTAGTTTTGAGTGCAGTGCAGAGTTATTAGTGCTGAGCTAAACTGCTGCCGTCAGTAGTTTAGCCGTATCTCTTTGTATGATGGGATTTGCAGACTTCACAAAGCAGCTATGCCATTTTTTTGGTGTCTAATGCAGGAAGTGTAAAAAACTTACGCCTCACTTCTTGTTCTCTTACTGATTTTGTCCATCGTAACTTTTGGCTTTTCTGACTACTACTTCATTTTATTGTTACCAATGTCCTGTTTTGGTACTATTCTTTCCAGGTAATTTGTTTTGGCAGGATTGCTAGTTTTCAGCATTATTGTGACTGTGCTGGGAAGAGCTGAGTATAGCTGATAACTTAGGACAGCTATCACTGTCTGTACCTAGCAAATGTTTGGTGTGGGGGTTTTTTTGTGGGTTTTTTTTTTTTTTTTTTTTTGAAAGTAAATTGATTCATTGAGGGTATTAGCTTGGTTTCATGAACTGTAGTGGAGTCCTTGAAAGGCTTTTTCACAGCTGCTGTGATGTGTTTGGTATTAGAGCATCAGCTTGCCTGGCAGCTGCGGTCTGGAACTTGGAAGGTTCAGATCCTGACACGTTGGTTTGTTTGTCAGTCTCTTGTCATACAAACTCCTTCCCATAGATGGAGCAGGTGCAAAAACGGACCTCTTGCCTTGCTGATGCTGACACCTACCCAGATTTTCTAAAATTAACAGCAGAATCAAGTGCAAAATGTTGAAAACGGGAGCAGTTCTTCTGGGATGTGTGGAACTATCTCATGTCGGAAGGAGTTAAAGTGCAGAAAATTGTGCTTTGAAGAAGGAGGGTGGGCTCAAAGGCCTCTTGAGCTTCCTTCCAGCTGTAATTCCTGGGATGTATCAATGTATTTTGAGCATTCTTTGTCCCAAAGGGAGTAACAGAGATTGCTGCTAATTCTGGCCAGAAAGCTTGTTTTTGTTCACGAAATACTGCTTTGCGTTTGCCAGATGCTTTGTGGTGTATCACAGAGGTCACTTGTTCATCAAGGAAGTCTTCAGGACTCGAAATCATACCTCAGTTTCTCCCGGAAGGAACAAAATTATACCAGTGTGTGAGGACCGTTATAGTTTTGATGGGAATTATGCATTACTGCTTACCTACATCATACTCTATATTGTCATCAACTGTCCGATCTTGTTAATGATTTTTTTTTTTCTGTAAGATTTAGACTAGATTGAATAGGTAAGTTGTGGCACATCTACCTGCAGCTCAATCCTGGAACTTGTGGAGCACTTGGGTAATGTGGTGTACTGAAATGTGTGAGTAGCTTGTTGAGTTAGGTGGGACTGTTGATGACATCACAATGTGTCCAGCTGAGGAAAACGTGCTGCAGTCAGGAAGGTGGGTTGGGTGGAATTAGACATTTTGTGTTAGGCAGGGAGAATGTAGGCAGAAGGGGTTGCTTGGAGATTAGCAGCATCAAAAGATAAAAGCCTACGTATTTTCTTTGAGTATTTAAGTGAAATTAATGGAGAAACCTCCTTTACTTGTGTCAGTTATGAAGGAGTACTAATGTCTGATAAGAGAAAGCAGGTGAGCAAAGGAATTTGGGGGAAGCCACACAAATTCTGTGTCTAAACTTCAAGCTTGTTTATGAATCATCCCCGGGTTCTGTGTTGGCAAATAGCCTGATCTTTCAGATAGTCTGATTTGGTGGTGTTCTATTTCTGCTAAACAAAAAAGCCTGCCCATTTATACTAGTGGGACGCTGCATGTTGTGCTGTTGGTACAAATGCAGTTTCTTTGTAGCCCCTAAGGGGTTAAAATAGTTAGAGGTGAAATACTAGGTTTGCAGTGGTTTGATTTACAAAACAAAACAAAAGAACCCAACCAAACAAAAAAGGTCAAAACTGCAGTTACAAACCAGAAGGGAATAGCTGAGCAAGTGGATAAATAGAAATGCTCTTTTGTTTGCTCTTTTTCACGCTTTAGTGTATGGTAGATAAGTATAGGAAAAATTATACATTCATATGATGCGCTCATGCTCCACATCACTTGAATCCATCTGTAAACGTAGAGCTGTTGCCACACATCGCTTCTATATGCTGCATATTTTGCAAACAGCTACACCTACACACAGACAGTATGAGGCATTAGGGCTTTGATTTCCAGGATGCTGTATGTACTTGGAGCCTGCAAGCCGTGAAACTGCAGTCATTCCAAACCTGACTCAACTGATTTGGCTGAGCGTTAGAATTAGAAAATACTACCACGGCGTGGGGGGAAGGGGTAGCTGCTCTCTGTTTCTGAATGGAGGGCTTCATGGTGAAGATTTTATTAAGTTGCAAGGCAAGCTACAGTAAAAACTGCAGTACAGGGTCTTGCCGTGCCTGCATGGGTGTGTGCATGTCGATGAAGGCAGGTGTACACTCCATTTGGAAAAACTGTAGTTCTCCATTTACGCTCTGTTCTATCAGAACATTTCTCTGGGTTCATTCTGGTTTCTCCCGCCATGTGATGTGGCGTAAGAATAAGTGTGTGCTCCCCATCCTCCCTCCCTTCTCCTTTTCCCTTCCCCACCCCCCCACAAGCTGGAGGGCCAGAAGGTGGGGTGGTACCTCAGGATAATGGTAGCAGAAGGCGAAGGAGGCAGACAGCTGGCAAGTTCTGCCCCAATATGCTTCTCTGAAAGAGGCAAGGAAAATGCAGAAGATGTGATGCCTGAATGGCTCACTTTGCAGCAAAAGGGAAGATTAAAAGTAAAATTAGATAACATCTTGCTCATTTCAAACCACCACACGCCTGCTTTTTGCTCCCTCCCCCACCTTGCCTTTTCTCTGTGGCTTTATTTTCTGAGGAGAAGGCAGGAAAAGGCAGGGAGTCCTGGGACTTTGTGGAAATCCATGCAGTGAGCAGCACTTCAGAAAGACTAAGCTCTCCAGGTAGTCTTCCTTCGACCTCTAGAAGTCATCTTGATGAGACTAGGCAACTGGAGCAGACAAGCAGTCAGCCGCATTTCTCTACCAGAAGCTTTTGTTCGCTGTACTAATACAATATTCTGTGATTGTTTGAAAGCGCAGGGTAGGAATAGAGGCTGAGGCAATTGAAACTGTTGCGTTTGAAAAGGGGACCTTTTAAGGTGGGGTATGGTACCCTTAAGGTAAGCTCAGACCTTATCGAGATACTGAGTAGGGAAGGTCTTGCTGCTGTGTACAGCTGCCTAGTGGGAGAGCGTAGAGCAGGCAGAGCCAGACTCTCCTGGGACGTGAACAGTAACAGGAGAGACAGAGAAGATGGAACATGGGAAATCCCAGCTAGATATAAGGGAAAAATTAATTCCCTGGGAGGGTGGTCAGGCATTCGAACAGGGACCTGGAGTGGTGCTGGGATCTCCATTTCTGGACGTGGTCAAATCTTAAATGAGTAATACCTTATCTAAAAAGGATGTGTTTTTACTTCACCAGCTACTTCTTCTTTTGACAGTCCGACCAACACATCCCTTATTTGCCGAGAATTCCAAGTGTGTGGTGGACCTGTTACGCTGTTACTGCTGAGAGTAGCGCTCCGAGTATGGAATTTTTGTATGCCTGTAGTCTAGGTGATTGGGTCCAAGTCATCTGAGGGTCTGATTTGTGTTGTGTGTGGAAGTGGTTTTTCAAGAGGTTTTTATTCCATCCAAGTGAAACTCAGTGGTGTGTTGTGCGGAGGTTCATTTTACATAATGCTCTTCAAGCAGAACTTAGGTCCTCAGAAAGCAGATGCGTGCTTATTTAACATTGGGGTGGCAGAGGCTAGGTATTTACTAGACACCTTCCAGCAGCAGCAGTAAGGGGTTTGCTCTACTGCTTCACTTTGTGAAATAGGCATGTGAAACTTGTTGCACCTGTGAGTTAAGAACAGAACAGTAGATGTTTGGCTCGGAGTGGTTACTGAATACCTGCAGAGCCTGAAAGCTTTGCTTGTTGTAAAGTGATGGAGAGGAACAGGGGAAATGATAATGTCAATTCTTGCCATCTCCACTGGAAATAATGACTAACTGGCCTTAAATGTGTACAAAACACTTCTTCTGTTTAAACTTCAGCGAAAGGACAGCTAAATGGTCATGCAATTATTGTAGAAACACATAATTTCTGTTACAGTTGGTGTATTTGAGATAATTCTTTTGGGTAAATGTTACTGTTAGTTAATTGAACAGAAACAGATAGATGTCGGTGCAGAATGCTGCTGAAAATTACTCTGTTACAAACACCCCAAATCCCACATATCAGCACTTTCAATGCAAACCAACTACACCAGCAGCTTGGAGTTGGGGAAAAACAGCTTCCAAAAGCTGTTTAGTTTGTTACTGCTCATTGCGGAATTTCTCACACTGACTTTTGAACTATCTGGTATGGATTGCTGTTGCAGATAGGATTCTGTTCCAGCTGGAATGTAGCTCTGATCCTGCTCGGTAATTCTTGCATCTGACCCGAGTACTGTGGGTTAATTTATTTATTATGTATTAAAGTCAATTTATTTGCTGTTTTTTGGGCGTACTTCTCTGAGGTCCCTATCATTCTAGCAAGACCTTTATGAGTAATGGGGTGGTGGTGCTCCTTTATGTAAGCCTTATTTCTGCTGTAGCCCAAGGGTGATGCATAGTCCGTGCTCCTCTTCACGATGGCCTTAAGTGCTTATGGGGGCTCATAAGCTGAGTTTATACCTAGGAGCTCTTGTCCTTAAACAGTCACCAGTAGCACTAGGTTATTAACTGCTTTTCTCTTTCTGAATCTCTTAAATAAGCTAGACTGGAGTGATTGATGGCACTAGGGAATACCAGAGGTGCCTCTAGTGAGGCTTCCTGTCCTTGTTAATACGATAAAAATGGAGAGGACACTGGTCCTTCCCCTATGTTATTCGTGGTTTCGGCCGTCTGTTACATGAGGACTTTTGAGTCAGTGGTGATGTTTCTTGTTAATAGCCCTAGCTACATTGAATTTTCTTATATATGGTCAATTGCTTTTTTGAACCCCTGCAAGCTTGTGGAATCTGCAGGGCCTTACAGGAAGGTTTTCTACTGCTTGTCCATGTGCAGTGAAGAAGATGCTAGGAACGCATTTGAGTTGCTGATGCTGAAGTAAGGGCTTGAAAGCTGTGCGGTGGTAATTAGAAGCCCTGTGTTCTAATGACTTGGTAATCTTCTCTTAGCATACAGAACCTAAATTCCCTGGCTATGTCTTTGTGTCATTTCCACTGAAAGTACTCAAGTATTCCATCACTGTTGTTAGGGCCATTTTGCAGTGTTTTTTTGCTGCTGTGTTTACGTGGCCACTGTGACATCAGGATGAGTAAAAGAAAAGGCTTGCGTCCCCTGAAGGCTACTATATGTGGCAGAGACTGCTTTGGAGTGCCAAGTTACTCAGCTACATATATATATTTATATATATACATACATATTTTCTTTTTTAACTGTGAACTTGTTCCGTCCTCTTGTTTTTTCTCTCCTCCCCCTTATACTCCACCTGTCCCAAGCATATAAATATATGAAATTCAGATGGAGTGTGCCTTATTTCATATTTACCGGTGTACCTCTAATGGGGTGGAAAAAAGTACATTAATGATGGGAAGTTATTTAGTGCTGCATGGAGTTAATTGCTTCTAATCAGTGCTTACATCCATCTGGTTTTATGGTAGACAACAAACCTCTTCATTGGATTTGCTCATTAGACATACTGTAAATCACAGAGATGCTCTGGCATCTTGCATATTGTGCTGCCATTAGCTAGGCTGCATTTTCATATAGCTGTGAGCATAGAATGGTAGTCACTGGGACGTGACTTGTTGGAGTCTCTGCTTGGGAATGTACCAGGGAATGACCCCTTTTAAGTTCCCTTGTGAAAACTTGTGAACTGACTGTCTGTTAGGTTCAGGTGGAAAACCATGCAGGAAAGCTGTCGGACTCTTAGTGCAGCAGCATGGTAGCTCCGCACAGCTGCAGCTCAGAAGAGTTCAGGTGGATATTTCTGTAGCGGTCCCTGTTTTCCATGGGTCAGAATGTGGGGATAGTAAGTCCTTCTTGGGCTGAAACGAGACATGTTTTTTCATCTTGGGCTGAGCGAACAGTGTCATTAGAAGGCATGAGTTGGTAATTCTTAATAAGGAAGAACAGGCTTCAGCTCCCTTTCAAACTCGAAATGGACCTAATGCTGTCTGCACCCTTGATTCTTCTTTTTTTTCTTCCAGGAGGTATTCTATGGCCCTGTTTGTTTGTGCTGGCAAGGGTCATGCCAGGTAATGAATGAGGAGAGAGAGATAAGGACTGTTTCAGTTTTGAATAGCCTGCTCAAGTGGAAGTTGTCGCCGAGTTGGCTCTTGTAACCTTGATGAGGGAGGCCTGTTCCATGGAGTAAAATTATTTTCTGTCTGAATAAATTCCTTTTGTCAGTTAAAAGAAGACATCAGAGCTACGGGTTGTGTTGTGCTTGCATGAAAACACTGCGTGTTTTTGGGAAGCTGCTTTTGTTGCATGTAGCAGTCACGTGTTGTAAAAAAAGAAAATTTCTTGCATGAGGGTAAAAGGAAAGAGAAGAGTGGCGTGTTCCGCAAGTTAACTTCCCAACATAATGTCAAGAAGTTTGTTTTAGTTAGCTCAAGGAGTTAATTTTTTTCTCTTTGGTTGTTCCAGTATGTGTGAAACAGCTGAGGATAACTTATTCATCTTTTTGAAGTTCTCTACTGGGTCACTTAATTTCCTTCTTTCTGATTAAAGCAGGCCTAAACATTTAGTCTTTCCTAATGAGGAATCTTTTCTGCCGCTTCAGTTTGTTTCAGCCATCCCCAGTAGTCTTAGGTTTGATGATGCTTTTTTCTATTAGCTTAAATGGAGTGTACAACAGGAGGGTATGCGGTACCTTTTTGCAGTAGACTTCTTACTTCGATATAGCTCTCTTATTATTTAAGATGGTCAGAAAGTCTACAGAAGTGGACTTGAGGTGGATAAAAGAATTCAGAAAGGCTTTGCTGGAAAGGATGAAAGGTGCTTTGTTTTGATGTGGGATGTTCATGATGTTGTACAGTGCAGAAAGATGTGCTCTGCTGAAACGAGCCTCAGGTTTTTTTTAATATGGTAGGCAGCGGTATTCCGGATGAGGAGTTAAAGTTGGGACAGTCTATAACTTGAAAAGTTGTTACTCTTCATTTTGTTGAATTAAAGATGCAGTGGGCAACAGCTGTAGTAGAAAGGATGTGAGGGCCTTGGTAAGACAGCAGGCTGAATGTGAGCCTGGCCTGGGTCCTGGCAGGAATGCAGCCTATGGGTCTGTATTACCATGAGTGCAGCCAGCACACTGAGAAAAGAGATGATCTCCCTCTGCTCAGCACTCCGTATACCACATTCAGAGCAGTATGCCTGCCTGGTTTTGGGCCCTGCAACACAGCAAAAGGCATAAATGAACTGGAGTGAGTTCAGTGGAGAGCTGCCAAGGTACGGAAGTTGAAGCACTCGCCTGTCTGGAGAGGCTGAAGGAGCTGGGCTTGTTCAGCCTGGACAGGTTTGGTGCAAGGGGACCCAACGGCAGCACCCCTTTGTCTGTGATGAGGTCATCGAGATGAGAGAGACGTGGCAGCAGGTAGCTGAAACAAGAGGTTCAGTCTGGATATAGAGAGAAACCTTGTCATGATGAGGACAGCTGGTCAGTGGAATGAGTTGCCCAGAGAAGTTGAGCAGCCTCCATCTTTGGAGGTAAAGTTTAAGACCTGACTGGATACAGTCCTGAGCAGCCTGGTCTGACCTCACAGCTGGCCCTCTTTCGAGCAGGAGGTCGGACTAGTGACCTCCTGCTGTTGCTTCTGATCTGAATTACCATAAGACCTTACAGATGTTGCTGCTGGAAGTGAAATTCTCGTTGACTCTGTCCATGCATCTGTTGGGCCTGTGGTGTGTGTATACTTTAACAGGCATCCCAAAACCTGAGTTTTGAATACCTTAGTCCAAATATTTACCTCAAGTCTTCCTGAAACAGGTGGCTGTGTGCCCTGGCTACAGCAAGATTTTTGGAAAGATGTCAAGAAGGTAAAGCTGTATAAAATTAAAAAGCTTCCCCTATATATTGTAGAGGAGAAGATAACCAGGAGGAACATGAAATGCGACTTAAGTCACTGCAGTTAATGTCACTTCAGTGATTCTCTATATGATATAGGATGATTTCTTGTGCCTAAGTCCAGTACGGCTACTGCATCATGTAGTCATTTTTAGACCAAAGACTCTGTTTCTCCAACACTCATGAGCCTAGAGGGCATTATCTGTTAAAGCGGGATGTGACCCGCTCTGTGGTGAGCGTTGTAACGGTTGCAATGAACACCACGGTAACTGTTCTTGTGGTTACCTCTGTGGTTACCTCTGTACGTGGAGCTCCCACCAGCTCCTATTGGAATGTACGGCAGCAGCTGCGGTGCTTAGAATTCTATAGTAAGTGATAGCTGAATGAGATATATTATGATAGATCATTGCTGTTACTCTTGCATTGAGCCATGTTCATCTCTTGGATACGTGATCCACTTTGTTCTATGATAATCTTTCCTGGAGGACAGCATTTGCCTTTTTCCTTATAGAGGACAGTTGTGATAGGCATAAACAGTGTCTTGTTACCTCTGCCCCTTCCTCTCCTGTATATGTATATTGGTATGTGTATCTTTTATCAGGATCTTTTACATTCTGCTGGCTATGTTGAGTGCTATGAGAGCAAACAAAAAAATGACAGGAGCTTCTTTTTCTATCAGATGTAAGAACACTGATCAGGGTGGCATAGTAATTGCTATTTATATACAGTTTGAAAGTACAGACATTTGTCCTGGTGGCATCTCTTTGTGGCACCCCTTCCTCAAAAAGAATAGATTTAAAAAATACTGCAAATGAGCTTTTTAATTTTATCAAAATAGGCAAGTTGTGTCGAAGAATTTTTTTTCCTTTGATGTCTTCATAAGAAATGAGTAGTGTTTTTAAGAGGCTTGGGCTCCTCTTTTTCAGGACAAATGTGAATAATTACCTAGAGAAACTACCTTATGCAGGTTCAGAGGTGCACTGTCATCCAGCAGTCGTGGCAGTCCTGCCAAGCTCTGTATCTGGTGCAGCATGATGGATAGATGTGGTTTGATGAATGGCGTATGCCTGGGCACCCTATTAGAGCACACTTGCTTCAGGAAGATTAATTGTTTCAGATTGTGCTGGCATCTTTCAGGACTCAACGCTTTAGGTTTATCTATCCATCTTCCACATCAACTATAGCATTGTATGCCTGAGTCAAAAAACATAAGGGTAAATTCAACAGTTCTTTACAGATAGACGGAGGCTTTGACTGTCTTCTGCCGCTCCTGTTACCAGGACATTGTGGTTTTCAACACAGAGGGCAAAGGAGCCCACAGGAGTGTTAGTCTTGGATAGAAAATTCTCTGCAGTGTTCCAGGTTATTGTTATTGGGTTTGGTTTTGGGTTTTTTTTTTCCTTAAGTCTCTATACTCCCAGCTTTCTGCTTTCCCAACACTCGCAGCAGGTGGCAGTCTCAAGCATGCAAAACCAGGAGCCTAGTGCTGTAGAAATCCTGAGGCTAGCTTTCAAAATATGATAGTAAGGAGGAAAAAAAAGAAAGGCCTAAACCAGCATTTGCTTATTGAGTTTCTCAGTGCTCAGGTTTTTGGGAGCTTTTAAGAAGCTGCCACCAGCAGAATGAGCTACTTGTTATTTTTTTTTAATTATTTTGTTGCCAACTCTTTTACCATACTATGATTCTAGAAGCTGATGAATACAGCACAGTTGCAGAGGGCATGAAACTCATGAGTCTGCACTGAGGAGTGGAGACAGGGAGACCGAAGGCACTGAGAATTCTGCTAGTTACTTCCAGCAAGAAAACTGTAGATGGAGATTTCTGGTATGGGTTGGAATTAGGGTGGTGAGGTGCGCTGGAAACAGTGAAAGACAAAGAGCAAAAGGGACCAGTGCCTAATAGGAATATATTTTATACAGAAAGACATGACAAGGGAGAGAGAAGGCTGCAGGTAAGGCACATGGAACACACTGCATGGATAATAGCAAATGAAAAAGCTAATCTGATCACCAACCAGTGGCGATTCCAGGGGAGTGAAGAGATTAAGGAAGTGACAATGCATTGTATTCCATATCCCTTGTGGTCCTAGGTATATCTTAAAAATTGATTAGCTGTCAAAACCTGCATGGACAGGCCTTGCTGGTTGTGCTTGCTTATGTATGGATCCCCCTTGCTGGGACAGTCTGGCCTGTGGAATGGGGAAGCTGACAGGGAGCTCTGAATGTTACATACCACTGTTATGAGGCACGGACATTTGGAAAGGCAGCTTGCTACCATGTTGGGTGCCATGCATCGGAGCAGAGGAGAGGCCTTGCTGCGGTGTGTGTATCTGTGGACATTCAGTGCCTTCTCTACCCTGGCTGTACATTTTTGTAAAGGCAGGGAATTTGGAGAGGTGACAACTGGTAGCGAGGAACAGTGGCTGGCAGAGGCGGGTTAAAGAGGAAGAAAAAGAAGGCAAAGCAGGGAGGTGAAAACATTGGGGAAAATAAGAGGGACTTGAAATGGGAAATGTGTAATGAGATGACTTGGGCTTCAACCCTGACCTGTGGTTTGCACCTTGGAAGCTCTGATTCAAAGGCTGATCATGGATTGCTTTGAGCCTCAACAACAGAAAAAACTAAGCAACCAGAAATCCTACATCTTCTCTTCTCCTTTGTTGAATGTATAAGAAGCTAGCAGGTTGGTAAGGCTCTAGGAAACTACACGGGGACCAGAATGGTGAGAGTGGGGGCTGAAGATAATTTTAGCAACGCCTGTTGCTCCCAGTTAAATGTTTTAAGAATCCAACTCTTTCACAGGGACTGAAGAACAGCTGTGGGAGAACCTATAGGTACTTGAGGATGGGAGGGGGAAGGTGACAGAAGACCTTGTTGTGTGTTTAGTGATATATTCCTTGTTCTCCTGGCTCCACACCTTCTCTTACACAGCTCCTCAGTAGCTGGATGGTTTGTTTTTTAAGACAGTGAAATTCTGTGTACGCCTAAAGACAATGAAGAGGTCTAGGTTAGTTATAAATGAGGCAGCCTGAGGGAGGTGTGCTTGAGAGAGAAGTGATGTAATCGTATGAGATGGTAGTAGCCATTTCAGAAGAACAGGGGGTTCCAGCCAGACTGTGGAAGCGTATGACTTGCATGCTCAGGAGATGACGCTATTCAGTGAGTTCTTCAGTTGTGCTCTGCTGGTCCATTTTATATATCCAGCTGTCTCTCTGCATTCACAAGTATAAGGTTTTCTCTTCCATCCTGCCCTGGAAGGATCACGAGGCCACACAGAGGGGAAAAGCTTGTTCTTGGAGTACTGTGAGAGTTTTGAGCTGCTTGAAGGCTCTGGAAAACCAGCTACTTCATTAGCTGCCTAACTGGGAAATGAATATTGGGGAAGGTCCCCATGTGCTTAATAGAGTTCATGTATTGATACATAATCCAGAATAGAGTAGGGAAGGATGAAAAGTTAGGGCATTAAAGGTTTACAAATAATGCTGCAGCTTCTGCATCTCAATTTTTATGGCCAAGCTCATTCTCCCAGCCAAAAGCATTCAATATTAACATCCCTCCGGGGCTGCTGGGTTTAGCTAAGCTCTGGAGTTCTATTCTTTTCTTTTTTTTTTTTTTTTTTTTATTTATTTTTTTTTTTCTGTCCGCCTGTCGGGCAGTCTGGACTCTTGGAGTGAGTTCCTCTGCTTCTGTGTGCAGAGCTTCTGAGAGATTGCTGCCTGCACTGATGTGATGTCCCTGTCCCCTGCTCCTATTACATGCATTTTCAGTTTAATAATTGTGTGTGGATGGCAGACTTGATGCCAAAGCCCTGTGCATCCAAAGTCATTTGGTGAAGGAGTCCATTATGATCGTGGCTTGCAGTGATAAATTCCCTGTGATGGTGGCAGCTCACAGCAGCCTCCTCTCATAATGGCATTCTGCTCTTGTTGGCAGGGATCCCTGGGCAGGAAACACTGCCCTGAAATAGCAGAAATGAAGAGAACAACAACAGCTAGACAACTCTGGGAGACCAAAAAATTATGGAGGAATTTGAGTAATTCCTTTTCTGGGATTGCTGTGTTTGAAGGAACTTGCAATGGAGATGCTAACGGAGTGTCTTGATGTACCCAAGGCAAAAAAAAAAAAAAAGCAATAGACTAACCAAAGAGATGCATTCCTGTGCATGAGGGGCTAAATAAAGTTTTCAAACGTAAAGGGATGTAGGTGTACTACATTTGTAATTTCAGGCAATAGCCTTTTGGAACTTGCTTTTAAGGTGTAAACAATGCGGCTGGGGATGGGGTGGGGGTCTGGAGGGGCACAGACGTCACATCTGAAAAAGGAGCAGCTTCCAAATGGTGCACTCTGTCAAAGTCCTCTTCTTTAGTATATGGAACTCATAGGAACTGCATGCAAACACTTTGAAGGATTTGTGCCACATGCTAATCTAATTAAAGCAGTACAAGCTGCTTGGCATGGACCAAAATGAAGTAGGGTTAAGGCTTATGTTGGTATTTTACGGATATGTTATTAGGGTATAAATTAATAATCAAGAAAGTTATCCTTAGTGGAGACAGTTTTGTATAACAGGTAAAACAGAGGATCCTGACATACCAGTTCTGTTACCAGAGACAGCTAGTATGTTCTGCAAGGGATTTACACACAAGCAAAAGTTTCCCAGAGAAGGGCTGAAGGATGGGTTTACGCACGGACCAAAACGTTTGATGGAGACCTTACTTTTCTTTCACGCTCTCCTTTGTTTCCCAGTGATTGAGTCCAATGGGCTCAGAATCCGTGGTAGTAATCCGATTTAATTTGTGTGGTCAGGTTTTTTGTGTGTAGACATGTGAACATGCAGAGCTCTAAGGCAAATGAAAATGCAGCTTTAGTTATCAGGAAATGGTTAATACTGATGAATTCATTAGGTATCAGTCACTTGTAGGGTGTTATGCTGCCTGTTTCCTAATTATTAATTTTAATTGGCTGCTTATCTGTTCGTACTGCATAAGTGGTGGGGAGCCCTTGCCACAAACCCGGACCCCAAGCTGCGAAGTGCTGTAAAAAGGACAGTCCTACCTGCTGCGGAGCTAACGATCTGGACTAGCTGACGTGATGGAAATGAGAGTCAGTGGCTGTTTGCACCGACAGCCGCCTGCACTAGCCTTAGAAAAGAAAACTTAATTCAGTGAAGTGAATAACGGAGTTCCCTTGCTGACCATTTTCTGCAGGCTTGTTACCTGATCCCTGTGCAGTGCATAAGAGAGCTGAAGAAGTAATAATTTCATCAAGCGCTTAGTATTTTTAAAGACTGTTCTGCACACAGCTGCAGAGCAAAGGAGGCACACTTTTTGCTAACTAATTTTTTAGAAGTGTGGATATTTCTTTCACTGGATTATTTGCAAGTCCCTTGCTTCTCTGTCATTTGCCCTTGGCTGCAGTATAACCATAAAACATTTACTGCGAAGCCATGAAGAATCCATATGTCCATTTGATCTGTCAGGCCACCAAGAAGCCAGGGCTTGTGGGGTAGCATAAGGATATCTGAAGGTGACACATGCTGTCATTTGATGAACAGAGATGCAGAAGGGGATTCTGGCAGCCACTACCTTGGCCTTGACAACTTGTGATGGTGACCAGGTGGGGTGTGTTATCTTAATAGTCTGGAGCTCTTGTGAATTATTTGCTGATAGATGTAAACAGCTGTTATTCTTGGTAATGGAAAGCAATTAGAAACATCTGTACTCTTGGCGATGAGTAATGCCTCCCATCTTCACTGCTCCCAAGTGCCAGTTGGAAATAACTACATCGTCAGGATGGGGCTGGCAATCCTACACTGCATTATGGACTGATGATTAGTACTGAGCTGTGAAGAACAAGAGGTGAAGCTCAACAGAATGAGCCTGTACCTGTGCTTTCTTGGTGTTTGTTTCCCCTCTCCAGAGAAGCAGGGCGAAGTTGCTTGTTTGGTTATGCAGAGAGAAGCAAGGTGCTTAAAGCTTCCCTGTCAGCCTTCAGGTAACTTGATATTCAGGAGCCTTGAACTGTTGCAGCTTGTGGATCTGTAAGTCAAGATCAAGTCATGATGGAATGCTGTACTGAGGTACCATTCCACCATCCTTTGATGAAACTGCACATATCGTTGATGCCTCAGCCAAGCGTGTATGCCTAGATTTTGGGGGCTTGCTGACAGCTGGGATGAGGAGGTTTGGAGGCACTTGAGTAGAGGAAAGGCTAAGAAAAGCGAAAGAGCTCAGGATCTAGTGGTTGCTAGTAAGGCTGCTTAGAGAAATGCCTGATTCTTAGAAGACCCTGGCAACAAACAGTAACTAATGACAGTGAAGTATATTGCGCAGGGAAGCTGTTTTGGCTCTTTGGTGACCTCTGAGGTGTATTGTTTAGGCAAACTACGAATGGAGTCTTTCAGGTTGTCTTGGTTCTTCACTGTGAATTACAGAACACTCATTACAGCTTCTGAATCACTTAATGTCACACTTGATTTTCCCAGTTGGGGCTAAATGAGTAGTATTTAACAAAACAAAAGGTGGGGATAATTTAATATAAAATCCTTAGCTTTCAGTTTTTCAGTGTGTAACTTCTATTCACAATTTTTCATCGGCTCTGGGGAAAAAACAAGAAGCCAAACAGGCCTCAAAATCTCTATTGACGGAGTATCTGTTTTAACCCTTTCAGGGTGAGATCTTCCTTCACTAAGAAGGATCATGAACGATACTCATGATGAGAAGTGGCTGCTGGAACTGGATTAGTTGGCAGTGTTTAGTTTGTGATGGATGTTGTTTATACTTTCATTTCTCTATTTGTTTTTTCTCCATCATTTGGAGAATGCTAATAATTTGGAATTCTCACATGCAGCATGAATTTGCCTGAAAAAAAGGGTAGACCAGACAGCGTTTAACTTCACTTTACCATCTGTTAACTGCAAAGCTACCTTTCACTGCTTGACAGTTTTCAGAGTTGGAGTTGGATACTTCTCTCTGCCTTGCAGATCTTATTTGGTGAAAAAACAGCAATTCAATTTTTGCAGTAATATGAATGGAGGAATCGCGTAGCATTATATTCTCCTTTTAGAGCAATGTTGTATGCATCTTAGATTCTTTCTTTCATTGCTTTTCTTCCAGTGTGACAGGATTGCATATATGGTTTTAAAACAAACAAATAAGGAGGTGATGTATTTCCTAGCTTGTAGCATCTGTGGTCAACGAATTACAGGCCGCTCTTGGAATCAAATGAATCTGATGAGTTCTTAAATTGTAGTTTAGAAGTTGAGAAGAACTATTAGTATGGATGAAAGTCTTTGAAACAGGCAGCAGAGGAGTACAGTAGGCTATTTTTCCTTTTCTTGGCATATTCATTCATTCCTACAGGCTTTGTGGGTTAATGGGTTAATTCTTCCTTTTTTTTTTCCCCTCACAGAAATGAAAAAAAGCAGGGAAGTAATTAACACACAGGACAGAAAATATGAAACACTATTCTGTGCAGAGGCATTTCATGCTTAACTGGTTTCATGAGAAGGCCAGGGTGCCAGAACAATAATTAATATGTTGTAGGAAGAAAAAATAGATATCTTACACAGAGTTGGAAGCATTTTGTGGCTTTATGAGGGAGAGGATGGTGCTGAAACATGTGATACTGGCAAAATGCAGAAGCACTAGCTGGGGTTTTATACCCACTTTGTTTGGGGTGGATGACTGCAGGAATGCACGTATGGATGTCAGTGGAACACGCAGTTACCTTGATGCTGCTAGCTAGGCCTTGACTGATAGAGCAGTTGCTTTTCTGTACGTGCCTCTCCTCCTGAGGCATCTGCTGAGATGGTTATTTCCTAAGCACTCTTAAGGATTTGAAAGGCCATGCTCAGAAGTCATTGTAGAAGAGGTTTATACAGGCAGGCAATCTAAATTCTAGTTAGAACATGCGTGGTTGTTGTCCTCCTTCCCAAAGTGCAGCAGGGAAGAAAACGGCAGCAAAGCTGTAAGGAGTGAATGGCAGATGAACAAGGACTGTTCCCTTGTTTTAAAAGTACACTGCAATAATTCTTTGACTACACTGTAACGGGAAGAGGCCAGGAGCATGTTTAATTGGGCTGCGCTTGTAGCTCATATTTGTTTGAAAAGCAGTTCTGTTGAATGCAGTTAGCGTGTAGGAGGCGACACTCAGGGTGATTGCAGACTTGCAGCTCACTGTTGTGAATGATTTATTTCAGGCTTCCACAGGGGGAAGCAGTGATGTGGGGAAATAATTTGGCCATCAAGCTTTTTGGGGTTGAGGAAAACCAAAAGTGCCTTCTGCATGCTGTATCTTCACACATAGCGGGGTGAAATTCCCTTGGCTGCTGTGTGATGTTTTGCAGTGCTGCACTGACCACACGGGGATATTCCAGATCCTGATGAAGCGAGTAAAAGGTGGTCTCTTGGCTTTGGGGAGCATTGGAACATCTGTAAGGAAGAGGGAAACATTCAGGTTTTGTGGTGCCTCAGAGCTAGGTGGGTGCATAGTTCCTATTGGTGCCATGTTCCCAAGTGTTCCTTTAGGTTCCAGTGGGAGCTAGCAAAATGGCAGTTTGATGTGTCTTCGTTTTGTAAACAAGTGTTCATGAAAAAAGGGGAGTGGAGGAGGTGGAGTTGGTCCTTTGGGTAAGCATCTCGGAGCAGCAACCTGTTCATGTTCTTCTGTCAGTCTGTGGAGTACCACAGGCCATGATATCACTGTGCAATGATGTATGTTAATAATGGATAGAGCTCGTGGGTGCCAGACAGGGTGAGGCATGCGAGGAGGAGGAAACCTTTATCTGACTATGCACCTGGCTCTCAGCTGGTTTTGAGAAGCTGGAAGGCTGATGGGCAGCGTTGCGGGAAGAGCTCAAGTTGTCCGAATCAGCGTGGCTCTCCCAGGTACTGGGTTTTGATCGGTGCTACTGCCATTGTATGCAAAGTACCTGCTGCTGGATGAAGGATTACGATGGGCTCCGATTGTTGTGTTTTACTTTGCGGATGTCATAAAAAGGCATTCTTCAATCCTGTGCATTCCTCCAGTGCTGCTTTTCCAGATGGGAATTACAGAGCAAGATTCAGTGAAATCTGCTTCTGTGTTACTTAACAGAAAAGAATTGCAGTAACCTTTTCTAATCCTTTCATTTCAGGTTTGATTTACCTGCTATCCTTTGATCAGAAATCTGTGTAGTTTTACAGGATTAGGTATTTTGATGTCCAGTTCTGAAATGAGTGTAGTATATAAAATGTTCTATGATTATTGTATTTTGAAAGCTAGGATTAACCTGTGATTCTTGATTAAAAAGATATTGTACAGAGACTGGAGAGTGGGTGGGGGAGCATTTGAATTCTTGCCTAGCTGTATGTCTCCCCTTGCTTGGAAGAAAGCAAAAATGAAGCAATTTCCCAGCCAGTATGCTGACAGAGCAAAGAAATTCAGAAATATGGAAGGTAGAATTTTTTTACTTAAACATTTTTGAATTTCCTTCTAAACTATCCGAATGGTTGGCAGTAACCAGGCCTTTGATACTGTGTCCTTGAATATTGGTAGATAGCAATGCTGAATCTGTGTCTGTGTTGACTTGACGTATGTAGGTCTATTGAGGATGGGATCAGCCTCCCCTGAGTTAGTGGCTCCAATATCTAATTGAAGCCCTTTGTTAAGGCCTAAGCTGAATTGGGTTCAGCAAGTAATATCAAAAAGCCAGGTTGTTGCCATTTTTTTTTTTTTCCACCTTAGTGCAAAATGGCAGGAAAAGTGGTTCTTAAACCACAGGTAGAGGAAAGATGCCATGTGGGACGAGATTAAGTGCCACTGAAGGCAGGATACGAGGATGCTTGCCTCCCATAGCCGGATGATTGAAGATGATATTTCAAATGCACGTGGATAGAAGGAGTACTTCCAGAAGACTAGTGTGCTGCACAATACAATAACTTAATAATCTATATATTAATACATGTATGTTTATTTTATATAAATATATATTAAAAAAGCCTAAATGTCTGTATTGTACACAGTGTTGTCTTCAACTTAGTGCACAAGTGTTCGGACTACAGTATGTATGTGCTGTATGTGCTGTATATAAATGAGGAATAAATCCACATGATGTTTTCTATTTAAGTTTAAATCTATCTAAAAGCCATTATTGATTCTGCTGCCATTCCCCCCTTGAGTAGGGGGAGGAGAAATATACTTTGCTGAAGACTAATGCAGGGATTTTTGGCAAAGTGATAGTGTGGTTGAGATCATGGACTGTTTGAGGGCTGGATTTTGTCCTTGCTCACTCTCCCTGTTTAGAGGAGAACAACTAGCATTTATGAGGGAGAGCTTTTCGGTAGGTTGGTAAAGAGAACAAAGGGCAGTCCTGCCCTCAAGATCAAGCCAGTGCTTAGCGCAGCATAAGTTGCTCTACCTGGTGATGCAGTTGTCTGAATAGTGCTGCCAACCACAGATAAAGAGGTCCTGTTATGGATGCTTAAGTCAAGGGGAATAGCAATTTTCCATGCTGGGTAAAAAAGATACGGTCCTATTAAATATTTGAGGAGAGAATGGGAATTCGAGGCATGTTGCAGTTACGGGTTGTCTCAAATGATACAGTCCTGGCTGAGTTGGAGCATAATGTGCAAAATAAGACCAGAAGTTCCAAATGGCAATTATCAAGCAGTTTCTTTAACTCTCTTGCTTAGGAAATCACTATCAGGATTATGTGCTCTCAGGAAAGATTAGCAAAGCTGAGGAATCTGCAGGTTGATAAATAGGAAGATTAGACAGGAACAGTGGGAAAGCTACTTAGTACTCAAGTCTTTGCCCTGAGAGCTGAAAGAAGAGCTTTTAACTAAGCGCATTTGGAATGAACAAGCCTGAAATTGCAAGAGAAGATGGCATAAGGGGGGAAGATGACAGCTGGAACCCAAAGGAGCTTTTAGTTGCTTCTGTTTGCCATTGATGGGAACTTTACAGGATATAATACCAGGAAGAGACAGCCAGCAGTGCACCGTAATTCTGACTGCTTTTGTAACTGAGACTGTGGCATACCTAAGTCACCATGGCAGAAGGCTCTAGTGGTTAGAGCAGAGACGAAACCAAGCCTGTGCTGTGCTGGTAACTCTGGGTAGCAAATCATACAACGCATATCACAGATTTAGCAAGAGAAACATTCCTTAATATTGTCTTATCATTGTTGATTTGATAGAAACACTGCCTAGATCTAACCAAGACTGGGGGAGATCTGGCTTTCTCGTTGGAAGTTGGAAGACTGGGGAAGAGAAGGCTCTGCACGGTGAGCAGGACTCTGTACAAACACAAAAGACAGTGTAAGCGTAAGTATGGGTTGAGAGAGATGTAAAAAGGATGTTATTCCTGTTCTAGAAAGGGGACCCCAAAAATTGGCTAACGTTGTACTGGGAGTCTTTTAAAGAAACACAATTAAGCTCCTATGTGTCTGCTTTGAGTTTGAAATTGTCAGAAAATCTGTCCTTTATCTAGAGATGTATATGCACATACAGAGTTACGAGCTGCTCTGTGACACCTATTAAGGTAGCTTGCTAGCACAGTCTGTGTTCGACCATGTTCATGCTCCATTTTGTTTTCTGTTTACAATGATATCTCGCTTGCAAGCATGTATGGGGAATAAGTCTTGTTAATGCCTGTGAAAAATAGTTTTTCAGCTTAAATGAGAGTTTGTTGGTTTGATGTTGTCACCAACAGTGCAGTTGGGTAGCTACAAAAAAGCAAAAGTAGTAGTTTGTAATGAGTGAGAGCTGGTTTGGTTTTTTTTATCGTTTCTGGGAAGTTAGTGTATTGAGTATATTTTTTCAGTATGGATGTGACTGTGAAGTTGAAGGCAGAGAGAACATAGGAGGAGTTCCTTGCAGTAAATAAAAGCTGTTTTACATAATATTAAATATTCATGAGAGGACCCCACCATACTTGCCTTTCTGCATGTAAAGTGGTTTGAGCATGTACCTTTATAGTAGAGTCTCCTTCTCATACAGGAACTTCCTGAGCATTGCCAAATGGGACAAAATAAGCAGTTGTTACTAGCGTTTGTGAGGGGTAACCATGGCTCCTTTGCTTGCTTTCAGCTGTCCTGGCTGTCTAGGTGGCTTATTCTGGTGGCTTCAAGCCCTCTCAGTTCCTCTGTTCTCTGAATGGCTGGAAGAATTAGTGATGGTGAAGACCTGCATTTCTGAAGGGTACTTGGTGTACCTGCTGTGAAAGCTTGCAGTTTGGGAGGGAACCCTGCAGTTCTCAGTAGCTGACCTAGTGAGGACTGGCCATGGACTTTTTTTATCCCACATCAAGGACGAGGTGTACTGGGGCGTCTATTTATCTGTAGTCTGTTTCCAGAACTGTGCAAATAGAAAGTCTGTTGTTTTTCCCTGAACTTTCTCTCTTTTCCTGAGGAGTTTTGTGAGGCCAAGACAAACCTCCCATCGGGGTTGCAAGAGGAGCTGAGGTGAGCTGGAGAAGTCTGTATTCTGCTCCAACAACGCGTGTACCATCTGTCCCCAGGGCATGCTCCCGGGCTTTGTGCCAGTACTTGCTTTGCTGTCTTGCTGAAGGATGTGCTGGATCTCTTTGACTCTGGGATGTCACTAAGGATGTATTTCGGGTCCTGGTCACAGCTGACAAATGGTGCGATGGGCCAATGAGAAGCGCGCACAGAGTAGCCAGCAGATATTTTTCTGCTGTATCTTTTCTTAACTTGTATCTTTCTGCTGTATCTCTTTTTAACTTGGTAAGAAGTTAAAAAATTGTTGGAAGCAACAGGAACACAGGGAGGCTGTAAAATAGTACATAAAACTAATAGGAAATTGATGTTTCCGCACCACTGTGTAGTTTTCACTTCTATCCTCCAGATGATAGCGGCAAATAGTAACTTTGGGAAGAATTCTGTTTCTCCACCTGAATGTCACTGCTTGCTCTTTTAATTTAGACATGCTTTTTTTAACTTGTTAATTTAACATCACCAGAGATCCATGGACACCTGGATATAGCAAGGTGATAAAAGTAATGTCTTCTAAGTCTCATGCGTTCTGTATACTCATGCTGTCACAAAGTAATGCAGCAGAAGCATAAGAACATTACACTGAATGATATAGCAATCCTGCATCTTCTTGCTGATGATCACCGCACCGAATATTCCAGGGTAAAATTAAAAAGGAAAAAAATCATTCCAGAATGGGCAGTTGCAAAATGACAGAGGATGACTGGTAAAAACAAGTGAGAAGGTGTTTGATACGTGATGGTATAGATGGCTATTTTTAAACATAAATAGGAAGTCTTGCTTATGACAACTGTCTGGTACAGGAAAATGTATAGTTGTCCTAGGTTTAGGTAAAAAGAAGTAACAAAGTTGGGTACAATGAGTTTGAAGGATAAATGGCAAAAATCCGAAAAAGGATTTTGATCTTGATTTTTAGCATGGCTGCCTTTTAGTCTTACCGAGTGTCGTCTTCTCTTCAAACTAAGTAGTTATATTGGTTTGTTCAGATTTCCCTGGTTTTGTTTTTGTCTATCACTTTCTGAATTAATTATGTGTAATGAATGGGAAACAACAAATCCAAGCCCTTTACAGGGAACCCATGATTGTTTTGCAGTGTTTGTATCTGGAGCCATGTTATAGTATGGCTTCCTTACCTAGATACTTCCAGTGCACATTTCTGTTCTCCTTTATCTGTACCGCTACGAGACAAGTTACTTGTCCAGCTGTCCAAAAACCCCGGCTGGCTTTCCAGATTTGCAATAGCCTCTGCCTAGAATTTGGCACAGGAGCGTTCCTGTTATTTGTTCCAATGCTCATTACCTTTCTTTTTCACTGCTGTAATTGTTCTGTCTTTTATCTCTCCTATGTTCCTTGCAGTCTTCTCTAGATTTGACTAATCCAAATGATTTGGTATTATCTGCATAGGTCATCACCTCATTTCTCAGCCTCTTTTCTAAATCATGACTAATGACTGTAAATAACTCTGGTCTTAGTGTCTTGGGGCACCTCCTTGTTAATCTTCAGCCATTATATTAATTGACCATTTGATCCTAATCTCCCCCTGCCCCTCCCTTCATCCCTCTGTCTAACTTGCAGCCAAAAATGCCGGTCTGTGCACAACTGCTTAATTCTCCTGGAAGGTCTTACGGAGCACTCAGAGGCTTTTTGGAAGTCCAAAATAAGATGTCATCACATACGTCTTTATCTTCTATTTTGATGAAATGCCATTATCTGGCATGATTTTCCACACTCTAGCCGGGCTCATTGATGATTCGTTGCACAGCTGTAACTGCTACTGATGGTCATGCTTGCTCCTTTTAGCGACTTGTTGGCTCTCCCTGAGTGGAGGATTGAGGTGGGGAAAGAACTCGAGCAGAGATGTTTGTGGCAGGGGAAGAGGAGGGATGGGAAAGGGAAATGAGCCCTTTCTTCAGCTTGCTTGCGCAGTATTTCTGTCAGCATGTCACAATGTCATCTCAGAAACAAAAGCAGAAGTGGGAATTGATTTAAGGCATTCCCGACAGTGATAAAATAGAGAAATTTACACTTGAAGATTATGTCTAAGTAGATCAGATTCTCTTCTGTCATTCACTCTCACCATTTTGGTATCAGGCAGGTTTTAAAAAACAGCTTTGCCCATTCTCTGCATTTTACAGTAGCTGTATATTTGGGAAATGGAATTGTAAGTTTGGTTCTTCTTTCTTGCCTCCCTCAGCACCAATATAACAGGCCATGTTTTAAAGGCTAGGATTGCAGGGTATCTGCATAAGTAAATATAAATCTTTTTGGCATTTCAATTTTCCCCGTGGAAATCTTGTTCTGATGCTCAAGTGCTATGGAATTCTGGGAGCTTCTTTGGTTATTGCTGCCCTTATGAAAGCAGCTGTTCCATCAATGCTGTGGATTTTGTTACTTATCGGGAAGGTAGAGGAATACAGGCGATTGGGGGAATAGCCTGGCTACTTCAATCCATTTCTTATTCAACTGAGTATTACTGATGAAATAAATCAATTCCAGGGCAGTTACTCATTCCTGATGGTTGTACAGCTTGGGACTGTTAGTTATGTAGACGCTTACTCCCTGTCCATATGAACCCCGTGTGACAGAACTGTTCAGACCACCAGTGCACCTTTCTTTGGATAAGGCACCACGGAATGATCTGTTTCAGTTCCCGTCTCACTTGTGTAATATTCCAGATTTCCTCTCCTGTTCCTGAAGAAGGAGGTGAAGGAAGTACGAGAAACAACTGAAAGAAACTCTTCAGAACAAAAACAGTTGACAAATGATTCCTAGTGAATTACGGCAGAGACTAAATGCTATGTGTGGGGGCCAGGTTATCAGTTTCGCTGGTGTCACAGTTGTATGAAGTGAGCACTTTGAGAAGTTTGTGGGTGGGAGTGCCTGTGTCTGAGAGGACAGGCACTTGACCTGGGGGTTAATAGACCAGCTCAGGCTAGCACACTATTTTATGACCTTAAACAAGACCCATCCTCTTTGGTGCCTCTTTGGCTATCTTTTATGTGTCCTGCTTATTAAGACCTTCAGTTGTTCTGGCAGGAATAGCCTCTATACCGTACTCGATACCGTGATGTGGGCTTGTAGTGCAGGCTGAACCTGCTGCTTCCCATTGCTGCGTATGGTGGGGTTCGGAAGCAGTGAAATGCCATAGACAACATTGCTGGGACTGAGGAGGAACTTTTCCTAGCCCTCAGGAAAAAGATACATCTTGGTGTAGAAACAAAAACCGTACAACATTGAAGGTTTAAGGCACTAGCCTCCCCAACAGGCTAGCAGCACAAGTTGTGGATACTCAGCCCATCTGATGGTCAGGGCTGCCCTGCTCATAGGGCTTAGGACCCATGTTTAAGTGACCCTGTACTTAAAACCACAAATAGAATGTTCTCTGTCATTGCTTGGCGGTAGTTTATTTCAGACCGGAGGGTCAGGATAGAGTTGACCCCAAAACATGGGCCTTGTCTCAATCTGTTTCATTTACACTGCTGCCTCCTGGTGAGCAACTAGACATTTGTAGATGTATTGTAGGTGGTTCTCAGTGGATGAAATGTTACACTTTGTCTCTTATGCTCTTGGGTCATTGTTGAGATTTTTTGAGGGGGAAGTGATAAATGCAAAGGTGGGAGACAGATGGATAGACAGAAAGACAGGATCAGATACTAGATGAGTTACAGTTGTAGCCTTAATGCATGTGCTGTCTTAATGCTGCAATATTAGCACAGCATCAGAGTCCCTCTACATCTGCCCCCCTTTCTCCAACTGTACCGATTTATATGAAAATTAAGATTACAAATTAAAACCAGGCTATCCTGGAGTTTTCCAGTTCATCAGCCATCCAATAAAAATGATGTTGAGCCTGTATGCATAATTCCCAGAAGATTACTTTGTCCTTACAGCTAAGCTCTGTCCCTGATATAAAAGATCTCTATCTAGTTTTATTGAAATAAAGAACTAACATCATAATCCCAATATTGAGGTATAATCTTCATTATCTCCTGACCCTCTTGAGATTTTTTTCTACCACTCCCATTCTATTCTGCTTCAGATTTATTTCATTTATAATCCCTATGTGTTTACCTTTATTCAGATAGGATTATAAACCAAACAAATAAAAAACCTCCCCCCCAACCCTAACATACCCTAACATACAATAAATAACCTTCAGTTCAGTAATCATGCTCTCATGTGTTAGGCTGAGCTGTTCAGTACACTGGGCTCGATTCTTGCTTACTCTACGGTTGCCGTTACACCATAGCAGCACTGCCCAAGAGCCCTTCAGCGAAGGAGTGTGTTTCCTGAATAGCGTTACAGCTACCCTCCCCTTTGTATTTGCTCATGCTTTGATCCCCCATGCTTGCAGGCATAGTGTAAAGAGGACATGGTATGAATGTCAGTGGAGATTGCAGACAGTTAGGCTGGCATGTATTGGTAGACTGCTCCTGCTAAGTGTATCTTCTCTACTTGGCTTTTTAGTATTTATGTTTTATTTCTCTGCTGAGTGCAACTCAAAGAGAAAGAATTAAAATCAGCTGATGTGGTTTTGGTGACTTGGCCAAAAACTCTGTTCAGCTCAATACCATGAATGACTTTTTTTTTTTTTTTTGCGAGAACCTTAATGGCCCTGCCTTGGGCTTTAACTGCCTTAGTGGTCAGTAAATAATGGTCTAAATGCTTTATCAGATTATTGCCTGCTTGCTTTTTCTATGTGCGGAGCAGTGTTTCTGTGCTGTAGGAAAGCAGAAGTGGTAAAGAAAGGAGACCTACGTTTGCCTTCTCTCATTAGTCAAATACAGGGGAGCTGTGGCTGTGGAATGTCATGGTCAAAGGCCTTTGATTACATTGGAGGGCTAACACAAAAACCAACCATAAAGGAAGCAAGGCTTTTAGAGGCTGAATTCAATAGCGGTGAGAAAGTCTTAAGTAAGCCTCTTTGCTCTTAATAATCACTGGAACGTTTACTATACGTGGAGAAGAGAGGAACCTCCAAAATATTAAGTGCAAGCAGGAAAACTATTGATGTGATGTGATGTGTTTTGGTTGGGTGGGTTTTTTTATTGACTCCTTCTGATTTTTAAAAGAATAAAGGGTGATTTTTGTCTTGAAGAGGATCTGGCTCCAAGTTTGCTAAGTTGCTTCCTAGTAACAATTTCATAAGTCTTAGTATGGCTTGCACTGAGTTGCCTGAATGTTTAAGCAGAGGTTTTTCAGAAGCGTGCAAGAGAATTAGACATGCAAGCCTGGTTAAATAACCAAGTACTGTAAGCATCATTTACAAGGCTAAGAAGGAGCTTGCTGTATTTTCTTTTGCTTCTCAAGTAATCTGTAGAGCTCCAAGTAACCAAAGCTTTTACCCTGAACACGATGATGGTTTGTGGGGTTTTTTTTGCTTTGTTGGTTTTTTTTTTTTTAACGTGTTTTTGCATGGTTCACACAAGGCAGGAAGTCGTGGTTTGATAAAAGTCAGTGACAAAACACCTGCTGATGTCATGGGTACTGGGATTGTTCAAGAGAGCTTTAAACATACGGAAACGTGCGTTGGACAGCTTCGTGGCAGGTGGGAATTCTCAGAGGCATTTCAGCAGTGTTACTTCAGGCGCTTCAAGAAGAGTAGTCATGTGGCTAAGGGCTATGTAGACTGACAGTACGAGTGTGGTTTAGTATGGGAAAATGAGGTTCAAGTCCTGGCTATGCCAGTGCCTTTTCTGGTAGCCTTGGTGTGTCCCTGAGCTTTTTCAGTATGTATGAAATGAGGTTGGAAATACTGGTGTTCAGTGAGAAGAACTTGGAGAATCCGAGGGGAAAACTGCAGTGACGTGGGCATATGTGACATAAGAGGAGAGAATTTAGTTTGCTACACCAAGATATCATGTTGCATTGCTAAAATTCCTATAGTTCTTGTCCTGGAGTACTGTAAGTATGTACTTAAGAAAAAATCAGCCAGGTAAGCTGAGGTTATTCCTTCTGTGTCTCCATCTGCTAAGCTGATAACACAGAGACATATTGATGAGGGATCAAGGAAAACATGAAATATTTCTTCAGTAAAATAATACCACACAGAGACAGATGTCGGGAAGCTGCAACATTTAAAAATCAAGAGATAAACACACGCTTGCAGGAGGGATGGAAAGGGGTTTTTGTTGGTTGTTTGTTGGGTGGTGGTTGTTTTTTTTGTTTGGTGGGTTTTGCCGCTTTATTTTTTAATTTTTTTTTTAGGTTGTTTTTTTATTCCCCCTGCATGGGCTGAGTGGGAGGAGGGAAGGGAGGACAAGGAGCTGGAAGAGGCTGCAGTAGAACACAAAGTGAGGAGTTATTACCTGAAGGCAGACTGAGGGGGTAAATCCTGCTACTTTAGGATAAGCAGCTTTATGGGAGTAAGGGAGGAAAGTGAGCTTAGCCAACTTTTTAACCTGGGTCTGTTCTTATATGTACCAGCTGTGCTGCTGCTTAGAGCAGACTGTGTTTTATTCTTTAATTGTACATCTTTACTTCTGAGCTAGTCAGGCATAGGAGATGGGTATTGCTTGACTTCAGGAGGTAGAAATGATTAAGAGGCCCACTGGTGGAAAAACCTTTTCCATGCTGTAGGTATTTTGTGGGTTTAATTGTGTTGTATTTGCCTGTAGATATCGTACAGGTGTGTGTCTTTTGACTTACTATTGCTGCTGTGGTGTGTGACATGCACTGCCAACTTTCTCCTTTGGAATAGTTTCACTTCAGTTAAATTAACCATGGCATTATGGTGCTCTTCCATTGCTAGCCCTGAGCCTTGCTGTAATGCTGCCCCTCGAGTGGTAAAAGTTCCTAAGAGTCATCCTTTGAGCAAGCTGTGTTTTATCCATACAAGCTATTTAACAGCAGATGTAAACATTTCAACTGATCTGCTGGGCCATCAAATCATAATTGGCGTGCAGAGGTGTTTTGCATGCCTTTGTGGGGTGGGGGCGGGGTTAAGAAATCGGAAGTTTTCACCAGAGATGCTCCAAAAGAGTTGGATGTCGATGAGGTTGGGTAGCTAGTGCCTAGGGACGAAGAGAGGTCTTCCCTTCTCTCTTTGGTGCCAAAGAAGGAAGCTGCTAGCGAAGCTTCGTGACTCTGCAGGTTGCCATCGTGGGTCAGGTACCTGCTCTGATCAAGAACTCCCATGCGATTCTTCAGTGGTACAGCTTAATTTAGGGTGCCTGTCTGGCAGTTACCCCATGATCCCACTTGAAAGAGGAACTCTGATAATGGGTCTTGTCAGGAAAAGAACCCAGTCTGACACCCCTTGGGATGGGCAGAGCAAACTTCTTGGGCATGGATTCAGTGGTATAGGGTAGGAGACGGGCAGCCAGACCCCCTGGTTCATACTGCTGTGGAAGTGGGACATGCTGTGGAGGCTCCTGCTGCTCCCCCACGCCCCAAAAAAAAAAAAAAAAAATGCTTTGACACACTTCCAGAGGTATGTTACCCTTGGCTCTGGGCCCAACAGTTACTTCAGTGGCCTCAGCACACGGAATCGCTCAGAGGTAGAAATGCCCTCGGAATGTAGGAAAGGGGAAAGCAAATTTCCAGTAACAGATGAATTGGTACATGACTTCCTATCTGAAGTTAGGCCTTGAAAATCAACCTCTGTTTGCTGCAGTCCAGCTTAATCTTGTTCTTTGGCAAGTTAGCTTATCTTTTCTGGTCATTTATGGCCTCTTCTTCATCTTTATCCCACTTGATTCTTCTATCACCTTCCTTACATATTAGCGTAGTCTGTATTCTTTATCCCCACCTCTAGCTTTTCCTCCATCTAATCCTTCTTCTGACTGCTCATATTTCTAATGCTACATAGCAGCATTTAGCCTTACTGATTTGTTAGTACCTCCTTTCAGCGCTACGGTGGTTGATGTAATTTACTACAGTGCCAACCCCATCAAGGAATTCTCTCTTTTTCTCTTTTCTTGATTTATCCTGCCACTGAGCTGTAGTACCTGGAAGTCTCCCTTGCTGCCTTGTTTGGAAACTATAGCTTGCTTTTCTCACTCAGGAGGTCCTGGACTAAGGGGCACTTGACCCTCCATCACCCCACTGGTCGAGGATTTCCTGTGGATGTCTGACAGTTGCACGCAGTTCCTGGAGTCAGAAAACAGCACTTAGTTGGCTTCTCAGGTTATTTTGCTGGAAAGATCAGTAGAGGGGTCATCAAACAAGGGATGTGCCTTCCTCTTTGTAAAAATGGGTTCTGTGGGAAGTAGATGAGTAACATATAATGGTGAGACTTAAGACTCAAGTCAAGGCATTCTGTCTGAGGTGGGGAGGACACTGCTGTTTATTTGGGGGATTGTCCCAATGATCCTTTGATTCTCTGAATGGAGTGTGAGAGGTTTTTCTGCACCTCTTGGCAAAGTACAGAGAGCTTGAGTGACTCACCACCAGGGAGTGTTGCTTTTAGAATAATGTGACGGATGACGGCGCCAGGGACATTCTGAACACTGTATAAGCTCTCAGGTTCCCTAAAGGTGATATACATCATGTGTAAATGTTGCCATCTGTGGAATTCTTCTTTATGAGGAATTTCCAACTCTGCTTTAAGTGGGAAGCTGGAGTGACAAAGTGATGGTGTCACTTTGCAACTGACCCTAGAAAGATGGTCCATTCACTTCAGTAACCATCTGTATAGTCCTGCGTGCCCGATGGAATATTTGTCGTGGTTGTGTTAGGCTCAAATAAAGAAAATAATCTTTGTGTTTCTTGTCCTGAGATCCCCCGTGATTTTAAAAGCCTTGAGAAAAGTTGTTTCCTTTGGGCCAGAAGAAAGGTAAGTTTTGAGCTGGAGCACAGGCTGGAGGTTTAGCATTGGTGGAAGCTTTATGAAATCTAAGTGTTAAAAAGATTAGTTGAAACAGATTTCCTTCCTCCTCAGCATGAGAATCAGCCTTATGTTTGCCTGTGATTAATCAATTTACATAGCAGGTGGAAATAGCAAATTACATACTTGGTTACTAGCAGGAGTGGCTTAAAGAGATAGAAACATCAAAAATAGGTGTTTGAAAAAATAAATTCTGAAGTCATGTAAGGTCAATGACCAGATGTTGATAGGAGGGATGTATGAGCAGCAGTTGGTGATAATTCCCACCTTAACGATGATTGTGTGATTTTACAGTAACTCTTGCTTGGCCAGTTCATCACACCCTCCTTGCATTAGCCTTTCTACCTGAGGCTCCTTGAGAAGGGTGGAAGGAGTGCAGAGGTGGTTTGGTGTGAGTGAGGTTGCTCTGGCTTGGGCTAAGATTGCAAACGAGCCCCTCGTGCCAAAGGAGTTCTCAAGTGAAGTGAACTGTGTGCATTTGGGGCATGCTAAAAGGCAAAGGATACGTATATGGGTATAGTAAGAGCAAGTAGAGTTGGCTAAGCCAAAAGGAAAGACCCCAAAAAGAGTGGGAGACTTGGATTATCCTTCTGAGTTTTCCTGTGGGCTTGACATATCACGCACCTGATCATCCTGTGCCTCTGCAATGTCCGAATCTCTTGAATGCTTATGAAAGTTTTGCTTGGACCTTGACTCTCAAAAATATTTGTTAACTTCTCAGATCAGGCAGGGTTAATAGTGTCAAAGCAGATTATGTGCCTACTTCCTATTAAGCAAGAGGGAGTCTGGTATGTAATCTGCTTTGAAAGTCTTGCTAAAATGCTTGTCTATAGGTGCCCAAGTATTACTCAGTCTTCTGGTATTTTCTGTAACTGGCTTCTGTTGGTGTTAGTACTTACTCATAATGGGCTGAAAAAACTGCAGGAGAGAAGATGCTGACACTTGCAACTGACTTATTTTTGTGTAGCCGGTCCACAGCTCTCTTGTTCTCTTCACGCAGTCTTTGTACCAAATAACTCCAAAACTATTGCTTGTTTTAGTATAAATACCATTTAAAAGGCTCAGAAAAGGGTTAAAATTCAGCTATTCTTCTTGCTATCAAATTCCCTTAGGTGTTTTTGGCTTTATTTCTTACAAAGGTAGGGAAGCATTGTGCAAGGCACAGAAAAGATGGCAAACTGGGACGTGAGGAAAGAGGGCTTGTGTACCATTAGGGGCAGGAATGCCCGTCTTAACAGACAAGGCTGGAAAGACTGGCTTGGTGCAACTTGTGTTATGGCATCTGTTTAGGAATATGTCGGGGAGACAAGCTGTTTAAGCTGGGAGATGACACGGGCACAAAAGGAATCAAGTTACAAAACAATCTGCCAATAAGAGATGTAAGGATGAATAATGTAACTGGTATTAAATTAAAGAGGTTCCATTTTCGGTTAGCAAGGTTCAGTTAGGCCTCTGATAGCTTTGGGTGTGATACAGGAGGCTTCTTTATATCCTTTTTCAGTATACTAAATTGCCTAAGAAGTTTGTTCTCTTAGGTTCACTTTTTGAACAGGATGGCTAGTAATGCTGTACTCTGGAGAACGTCTTCGGGGAGAGAAAAGGCAAGATTGGACAGTTGTTCCTGGTGCTGTAAATACTTCTTCCAGTGAGTATTCCAAAACCATATGTGCCTGTCCCCCCAGCAGTGCTAAAATAACTGCAGTTGTGTTTGAAATGTATAGTTTCTGGCATATTTAGGGCAAGGTTATAGTTAGAACTTATCCAATTTGTCAGTTTAGAACTTAGTTGCGTATTTGACTACATCATTTGCCTTATAATTAGTTGTCTGGTGAAATTAAGAGCAGTCTATTTCAGTGAGTGCTCACGTGAAACTGTAGCAACTTGGTGTTCAAAGGAGGACTCCAAGAGCAGGGGAAGAGCGAGCCAGCTCTGGCAGCGCACCTGGCTGAGCAGCCCAGCCCTGGGTGCTTGGCACTACTGTGCAGTGGTTGCGGTGCTGTGAGCTCCACTGGCTGCGTATTCCCCGTCTTGGGCAAATTGGCAGTTTTATTGGTGTGATAGCTTTTAACTGACGACTGCATTGTTCAGCTGAACCGGAGCAGTTGAATATTCTGACGCCTCTCTGATCTACGAAAGCTATTTTAATCATTAATATCGATTTCTCAGCTGAGAACAGAGAAAAGCTCAATCTGCACATAGCACTGCAAAACGTGCTTGTCTCCTTTCTTGTCTGTTATTCCTACCTTTCTTCTGCTGCCTTGTGTTTATCTCTTTCCAAGCCAATCTGGATGATTGCCTTCAGATTGAAGAACCACTGGCTATAATGACTGTGCATCCCTGTCCTTGCTGACGTCTGTTTGCACTTTAGTGCTTCTAACAGCTAGTCCAATATGGGTGACCAGGCAGCTTTATTTGCTGAGCCTCAGTTTTCCCAGCTGCAGTATGGGCTAATTGATTTAATAATGTTCTCACGATTTGAATGGACCGCAGAATAGCTACATATGGCGTTAGTAATATCAAGGGTAATTGAAATTGCAGGGAAGTATATTTATCTGTAAGTCATTGGCTTCTTGATGAAAACATCTTCAAGCAATTGAGAAGAAAAAATTTTTTTAGCTGTAACATTGCTAGAGAAATCTATGTAGCACTCCAAGTATTTCTAAAAGTCTTTAGTAAATACTTATAAACTGATAGCTATTTTAAATCTTAATGTTTTGTTAACATGGCTGGTTGTGGGTTGAGTTCTTGCAGATTGTGCTGTAGGGAATGGTTTTTTGGCTTCTTCAAGCCCCAGAAGTGGCATATGTTAGATTGTGAGGAAGTAGACAAGAAAGGTGAGGTATCAACATGTAAGATGCTGACTTCAAGATAAACGGAGGAGAATTCTGGATCCAAGATTTAAGTTGGAATGCTTTGTGAAAGGCAAATAAGCACTGCTGAGCAGGTCTGTGGGACCTGAAGTGGTGGTGCTGTCTTACAAGGCGAAAGGCTATAAAGACAGACAGAGAGAGAGATGTGCAGTTGTTTGCCTGTTTTCTGCTTTTTATATCATGAGTGATGACAAAATGGGAACGTAACATGAAAGAGTTCCTGGGGAAAATGAACAGTAGCTTCAGAGTCAGGCTTTTAATTAAGCTACTCAAGTGAAACTTCCATTTCTGGGGTTTGCATGTGTGTTCTGAGAACCCCGAGGGCTGTTTGCCTGAGAGTAGCACTGTACCTTATTAAATGGCTGTCGGTGCCAGCGACCGATGTGAGTTTAAGTATGTGCTTCTGTTCTGTCCAATGACACACCGCCTCTTTCCTTTGTAGTGTGTCTGCCTGTAATAGATATCATCGCCTCGAGCGGCCTCTGTTCTGGCCAAAGGATTGCATTTGAATATTGGAGTTAATGCCTAGTGAAAATCAAAGGTGTTCAAGCAGTAAGCATTTTTTTTTCCTTTCCTTTCTTGAAGGGAAGGCTTCCGTAGTTCAAGTCTTTTGCAGTTTGCCAAAGCATTCTGAGAGATGACTTTCCCTGTTCATAAAGCAGGAGCTCCTTTATGCAAAGCAGTTCAACAGCATAAACGTAGGCGGGTGTCTCATTTGGGAAAGCGGTTCACAAATAGCACTTTACCACTTGCAAAACAGTAAAAAATGATGCTTATTTTGAATATTGGCCTTCCTCAGCTTTTTGGTGGCTTATGTCTCTCTTGGTTTTGCATGCTGTCTCTCAGCTTTACCCTCAGCAACACAACCCGAACAGGAAATGCAAAACATCCAGCAGCGGGAAGAAAGATGACATGTTGGTCACTAGTCTCCTGCCTCACTTGGCTAATGTAGCGGAAATGCCACTCCTAATTAAGGAGAGAAGGGAGCCACTGTGCGCTGTCTGGAGATTCGCTGTAATGAGAGGCTGCGGATGTGCTGAAGGAATTTCTCCAGACAAAAGGCCTTTCACTGTTAAGATGGGCCCAGGTCAAGAGGTGTGCCTTTAGAGGAATATCACAGGAGAGGGGGGAAGTATCCAGAGAATTTGCCTGACTAGTTCTCCTAGACATGCCGGTTTCTCTTAGCTGTGCTGCACTGCAGTGATGTTTGTGGTTACATCACACTTTGGCCTGAACAGCCATGGCTTTCCCCATCATTTAGCTGTGTATTGCCTGGGTCTCGTATTGTTCTGTTGGGTCACTCCAAGAGCTGTAGCACCATTCTTCAATAAGGTAGTGGGGATGCAGTTTGCTTTCTTCAGGATAAATGCTCTTGCAGTGGGAATGCATCTGCAGGATTTTTCTTAAATGTTCACTTCCTAAGCAGTAGTAAGAGCGGCTTGGGTGGGGTTTAAATGAGTCATTCCTTCTAAAACTGGACTGTCTGTCACTCTGCTTCTCAACAGCTCGGTGCAAACACTGCTGTTAGCTGTAAAGGTTGCGGCAGCTGCTTCATAAGCCTTCTGCCTTGCTACTAACCTAATTCACCATGGGGTGGGTTTTTTTTTTTCTGTCAGTGAAAAGCAGCAATATAATATATGTGCATGCTACTGGAAAAAAGGTGAAACGGTTGCATACATCACCTTTGACTGACTGCTTCAGCATGCGAAATATATCTAAGGTCATAATATCAAGGCCAAGAGCCATCTGAAGCCCCAGGGAAACAAGGGAAAGATATTTGAAATACCAGCAGGAGACACATGGGCAGCTTTACTTTTTAGCTTGCACCTGTTAAGAAACCGGATATCTCTGTATCTCTGTATGCATGTGTGGAAATTACCCCAAAGCAGGTGTCTGTGTACATGGAGAAAGGAAATGTGAAGCAGCTACAAGAAAGTACTATCCAGTCTATGTGCTAAGCTCTTGTAGAATGCCAACAGAGAGCAGGGTTAACCTGGTGCTTTAACCATTCATGCAGAATTTCCGTACAGAATACACGGGGCTAACCATGTCAGCTGTTGTAAAGGGATGCTGTGCTCCTGACCTGATTGAATTAAGCCCATGAATGTGTTATTTAGCAAGAATTAGGTTGTGCATTTTCATGGCTACAGAATGTTCCAGTCTTTACCACCTTTTCCTGACTGCTGCTAAAAAGCCATGTACAACAAATACTTGGCGTTTGTCTTTTCACATCTGGGTAATGAGTCATTGGCAGAAATGCTTCAGGCAATGGCCCAGTCGGAATCAGGAGGGCTGTGTTCTCTTCTGCAGCTCTTAGGGCTCTGCTGCAGTGCTAGTGACTGAGTGCTGCAGTGACGCTCTTTGAGACTTGCCGATAATGTGGTAAATTGACGAAATATTGTCAGTTCATTTCTTGCTGTTCTGCAGGTATTTGGGAGTGTGAACTCTTCCTCAAAGTGTCAGTAGCTTACATGTCCCTGGTGATAACACATGAGCAGAGGGTTCTTTCTCTCTTAACATGTAATTTGTGGAATTTAAGTCCAGGTGGAGCAAGATGAGGACTTTGCTGCTTCTGATTGTGAACTCTGTAGAGCAGCAACAGCAGAAGCATTCAGCTGATGGGGCGGTGATGCTTTTGCAGTACTGTAATGGCTTATTTATAATTATCTGAGAGATTGAGAACTCGGATATCAACTGCTTATACCAGTCTTACATCAAAAAGCAGGTGCATCATTGGAGATATCATAGCCTAGCCCATAAAGAAACCTTTTACAGCCTTTGCCTTTCTAGTGTAACAGTATCTGAGGTGTCTATTTTGTGCTCTCTTCCTCTTGAAATAGACTTCGGACTGTGCTGGCAGCTTTGGTGTATCAAAAGGATTTATTGGCTTCTGTGATCAGGAATAAATTTGTTTCTCTACTGCAGTGATGAAACTTGCAGCGTAATGTGTAATGCTACCAGGTGGCAAGAGCTCAGTATATGGGTAGTACAGAGGAGGCTGCAGACTTTTTCAGTAAGCAATGTGGGGCAGTCAACAGCACTTCCAGCCATTCCTTTTTCTATGAAAAAAGCAGTTGGTCAGTGTGTATGCTGAATCATATGCAACTCCACGGCTTTTTTTCTACAGAATTTTGCACAGAAATGAGGCAGGTACTGCAGCTAGTTTACAGTTAAGCATATGACAAAAATAACTGGTGATATTGGGGATGATTTTTGCCTGAACGTTTTCGCAACTACCCAAGAGACTCTAGCTGTGCTTACAGCCATATTGCAAAAGCTTACCTCTTTGAAATCTGCCAAATTCTAGGGGGGTTACTTAGCTTGATTTCATGAAGAGCCTGGGAAATATCTAGCAAGATACCTTGAGAACAATAAGAACAAATGAAGTTTTTTCTCATGCAAATGGTTAGATTTGATCTTTGTTGGCCGAGTATGCGGATACACAAAGTGCAGGGATTTGACCCCATAGAGATTTATTGGTGATCACTGGTGTTACACCATCATGAGGCAGGATGTGAGGATTGGTGAACCCCAACTATATTTCCCAGTGGAAAGCTGGGAAAAATACTGTCTAGGCTTCTAATTAAGATTCCTTGGAGAAAATAAACCAGCTGTCTTATATATGGTGACAAGAATACAGTTTGAGGTATGCTTTGACAGTAAGCAATGCAATAGTGGCCAACTGCAAGGGCCAAGGACATGTGCGAAGTTGCAGGACCTGAAAAGAAGTCTGAAGCGACTCTGTGTCTTGAACCTGACTTAAAAGGTGAGAGACTCAGAGGCACGTGGCCCAATCTAAAGCCAAGTTTTTTGAAGGTCTGCAAATGGAAACATGCCGGAAGAGGGCTGGCTCAGAGCACTTCATTATTATGAATGCCTGAATAATGTTCATACTTTGTCATTGCTCACTTTTATGGGGGGGCTGGCTTCGGATGCAGTATATTATGCAATGGTTTTGTCATGTATCAGTGACGATATTAACAGTCTAATGCTAAACAGGTTCTGAGGAAATGAGGAGGAGAAAAAAATGACTTACTATATTTACCCTGAAACAAGATTCAATCTGCCACTGTATTTAATGCTGTATTTTTCATTATCTCACAAGCATATGTTGGAACCGCTACAGATGATGAAGTTAGCTGCTGGGCAGAGCTATCATCAATGCTTTCCATCTTTATTTTAATAAGAGGAACGAGCAAATTGTTTGTGACCTTTGTCAAGGGCTTTCTGGAAGACAAGAAACCTAGCTGCAACAGAATCACTAGCCTGGAGCCCTGCTGAATATTCAAAGCTTTAGCCCTGAATAAAATGAGCTGTAACAAAGCCATTGTGTCTGATGGAGCCATGTCTACTACAAAAGAACAGGGATCTAACAGCAAAAGTTAAATCTTTTCTTCTTCCTTACACTTCTGGAACAATGTTGGCAATATGCTGTTTTGTTCAACTGCTCTGAAAACATACTTTCAAGGCAGGAAGCTTAAAATTGCATTTCCTTGGCAGCTGGCTCATCGTGCATATGCTGCTGTGGAAAAAAAAAGTGGGCTTCTGGTTTTTTTAGGAAATAAAAAGCTGACATATGTGCTCTTCGTATGTGTCACATAAGGGGCATGTCCCCTATGGCCGGCAGCATTCAGGACCAGGGAGATGCCATTTTTAGATAGCTCAGACAAAGAGAGCCTTCTGTGAAGTTAAGCTCATGATATGGTATCAAGCAAGTGAGAATGCTGAGGCATGAATGGGGTTATATGTGTTGAAGAACAGGAATGGTTAAAAAAAATGCCTTCCTGGCATTGAAGGGGTTCCTGTAAATTCCCCCCGCCCATATCTGGACTATCAGGTGAAAGTCTTCCTGCTTTATATAGTCTGTAAGATACGGCATGGGAAGGCTCGATCCTGAGATTTGTATCAAAGCCTTGATTTAGCTCTCAGCAGTGTTGTGAGGTGTTTTATGAGTTCCAAAGGCACTGCCTGATGTAGTTCACTGTGATAAGGGTGCTTCTGATTAGGTGTGTTTAAATAAAAAATAAAAAAAAAAACCAAACAAGCAAGTAAAACCCGCCCCCCAAAAAACCACCCAACACAAACACCCAACATAAACACCACCACTTTACCCCCCCAACAAAAAAAAAACCAAACCAGTAATACAGGAGCATTATGGCCGGTCTGTAGGCTCCCTGTGGTAGCCACTCCAGGGACATGAATCATCCCTCAATAATAATTGTTTTGACATTTTTATTTCTGCAGTTCTTACTAGTTTGTAGAGATGCAGGACGTACCAGATGCTGTCTTTTGAATCAGGTATAGACATCGCAGGTGACCTGAGACAAAGCACTTCATTGTGGATGTTTATTTAAGCGAAATGCATAATCAAATCAGAGCTTCCAAAGACCATTTTGTATAGAGGGAAATACATGAAATAATGCAGGCAAAACTGAGAAATATTTGGTGGATTTCTGACAGCGGATAGAATTTTTACGTGTTATCAGGTGAATGCAAATGCAGTGATTGTTATTTTGCGTGATGCTAGGGTGGGAGCTGGCAGCAGGCAGTTACTTGTAAACCTCTAGGGTTGTACAAGTACGTCAACAGTTCAGTTTACTGTTTGTGCTAGTGGATCTTGAGATGAGGGATGAAACCACCTGTGTGGTTAAGGTACAGGGAAAAGCTTGTAACACGGATGGGGTGGTGAGCTTGGCGGGTTTCTGTGGGGCTGTGAACCTCTTGGTTGCAACTGGTGTAGAGGGTGGGGTATGTTATCTACATTATTTATGTGCCCGCTTTTGGGTTCTCTACATCTTGGAAAGCACGTTCTCTTTCATCTCTTTCAGCTTACCCTTTTTAAACTTGGTAGCTGGTACGGAACAGTACTTGTAGCTCCTGGAGAGTGCTTTTCTCCAAAAGGGAAATAATTTACAGCCATATCTCACCTTTTCCAGATGTATCTCCACTATGCACGTCAATCTTATTGCTGGACGTAGGCTGAGAAACGGAAGGTCACGTTGTTATGGGAGATGGGTTATGACAGACTTCTTGGAATAGGTTCAAGCTTAGGAGACATACCTCCAACAAAATGGTGACTGCATGCGAAGAAGGATCCACATACAGATAAACTTGGGTTGCACTTCCCAGCTGGATGCTGAGAAAAAGTCAAGAACAGAACAGGGCTCCCAAGCTAAGTAGCAAAAGCAGGCCAGTAGTTTCCACAATAGAGTTCCATCTCTGTTTAATGTTTCCATACTGTATATTTTACTACTACTGTTAAACTTGAGCTAAATTTCTGTATGCTAGGTATTAACTACTTCAGTAACTTTCTGAATTGTGTTGTACGTAAGCACAACTCTGTCTTTACCCATCCAAGGTAAAACGACTAGAGTTGTGTGCGCACCTGAAAAAATATGTCCCTACCTGTTATCTCTACGGATGGTGACTGACCCAATGTCTACACTTGCACGAGATAGTACAAGAAGGTCTTCTGGGCACCATTTCTGTAGTTGGATGATTTTATTTTGGCAGCAGCTCCTTATTGGTCTCTGAAATCTTAAGTTATATTTTTCTTCTGTGCGTGATACTCTGATGCCTTGATACTAGTGTTTTGCTCAGTACTGCATCATCACAGACTTTGAGTTAAACTGGTTGTGGGCGTCTAAGGAAGTACAGTTACAAATGCTGATTTAAGCAGGCTCTTGTGGAGCCCGGGACACTTGAACTTGAAAATGTGATTCCAGAATTGATACTTATTTACCCTTGTATCGGGGTAATGGCACAGCAAAACCAATGCGTGGTGTCTTGCCATGTGTAGTAGTGAACTCGTACACTGCAGAGTTTTCCATGACCTGGTGTCTGTGGCCACTCATTTGGGTGGTGATAAAAATTGGCTGTCTGATATGAAGTTTCACGGCAGCAGTTAGTAGTGTTCTGTGCCAAGTCATTCTGCATTTCGTTCATTTCCTCTGAACTGACGTTGTTTTTTGTTGGCAAAGGGCTTCTGTAAAATAGATAAGGAAGTTGCCCTGAATTGCCCTTGGAAAACAAAGAAAGTGGCTGTGACCCAGAACAGCAAAGCTCTTCAGTCACCTTTTGGCACCTTCTTCCAAAAGCTTCAAACTATTTCTTGCACCTGTGAACTGCTGGTGCCGTTTACTAGGATTATTTTCATGTTCGAGTCTTCGGAAATAGCATGTCTGAAAACAGGGGGAGTCTACACAATTATTTCTGGCATTAATGCTTCTGTGCAAAACCATCTGGTGGAAAGCTTGGAGTGCTGAATGAAAGGTGTAAACCTGGATTAGCATTGATATGGTTTTCTATTGGTTTTGGCTCATTCACATGTCACTGGATGTTATCCAGGCTCCCTTAGAAGAGCCAAGATTGCCATCATACAGCGTAATGCCATATGTTAAGATTCATATGACATATTACCTAAAAGTCATAAATTATTATACTGTGTCTCTTTACAGGGCTGTGATTAGAAATGTTTATGTAAATGCACCTTCCAAAGAAAAATGGCACATGATGTTAAACAACGGTATGCATGGCAGCTCTAATGAGATACTTTGACTCAGTCAGGATGTTGCCTTGAAAACAATCTGATCCCAGTATAATGAGAAATTAATGTCTTTTTTTAAATGCACTGATCTTAAATGAGGGTTCTGCTGGGGCTGGCATCGCTGGGGAAAATGCTCTGCAGACTCTAATAACAAGAAAGTGATTGTAAGACAAAACTGCAGAAAGTACCGTTTTGTGAATTAAAAATACCTGGTCTTAGGCTTGTGACATATCTCATTGTAGTGCATTATTACAAGCTGATGCAGAGTGGACTCAGGGCATGCGTTCCACCTGTCATGTTTTTAATTGCTAGGTTTTGTGAAGACTGCTTATGAAACAGTTGAAAGGGACTGTTGGCTATTATTCGGGTCGCTTGGAGGAGAAACTGCCTCTGTAGAAATCCAGCTTTGCCAGAACTTCCCAATGATTGTCTTATAGCTGCGGCCCTCTCTAGAAATAGGCGTCTCTTATGAAGCCCTTGCCTATGGGATTTCCCTGGGAGTCTGTGTTCGGTTCTGGCATTCTGTCTGTGTCCCTTGATGGAAATCCCCTATGCACACACGTAGGTACAGACACATGTCATATTCTGATATATGACTGTGAGACAAACATTTCACTTGGCTTTTAAAATACTTCCATAAAAGTGAAAAAGGTATTCCTCTGTTTAACTCCTATTCTTCTTGTAAAACTTAATGCATCTCAAATTCTGCCAGTGATAGAAGGTATAATGTGCCCAATTAAGTTAGCTGTATATTTTCTTGATTGCTGCTTCAAAGACGGAGACAGAAATCAAGTGAGCAAACATGAATATGCTTAGTTTGAAAGCAACCCAAACTGAGCTAAATATTTGTGTATTTGAAAAAAAAAAAAAAAAACAAACCCCACCCCACCATGAATAATGAATCAGATGGTTCATTTATGTATCAAAACAGAGGACATATAACAATTCATACTAGACATTGGATTAAAAAAAAATAACAGGAACCATTTAATGTTGAGAATAATGTGGTATTTTTGTCCACCAACAATAGATTTTCAAATCAGATAAAAGGATCCAATCATTCTAATTATCACTAAGTCACTTTCTCTCTCTGAGAGATTATATCCGAGCTTTGTAGTGGGTATAACTGTACTTCGTCCTCTCCTGTGATCTGTTGCAATATTTGAGAAGAGTAATATAATTCAAAATGGTGAAGACGTAAAACGAGGTGTTGTATCAGTTTTGAATGAAAGCATTCAAAGAAGCAGGCAAACCAGAGGAAACCACGGGTTCATTCTGAAGTACAGATGAACTTGCACAGTGTTCACGTAAGATCTTAGATTGTGACTTCTGCTCATTCTTTGCGTTGGGTGTGTCCGCGATGGGCCCCCTCCATTGCATCTGCAAACCATGATGGCTGCTCTGACTTGACCTAAGTTATATTCTCTGACACCTGTGCAAATGCACAGTGGTGCGGCGTGTGCACTGGTGTATTTTCTTACATGTATGTATCGCGCATACGTATCTATATCTGCCTTTTCTCGTCATCCTCACGCTGGTGTCGATGGGTGCGTTCCCAAGGCTCAGTGTCGCCACAGGATCAGCCCTCACATGATTATGTGAGGGATCAGCATGATCGGCTGTCACTGATTTCACTGACATCTGTCCCCACAGTGAGACAAGCTGCAACATGAATTATTGAAGACATACACATGCAGATCTGTGTCATGATTACGCCAAACAATACTCTTTGCCACACTCCAGAGAGCTGAGGAGAGCCATGTGGACAGCTGCTTTAACCCTTTTTGACAATCTGTTACTATCTTTCAAGCATGGGAACTTTCTGGGGGTTTGTAAAACTTGGGGACCCTGAATCTTCGCTCCCTGTTGTAAACTGCTATTGCATATTTATTGTCTGAAGAAGTTTTCTTCTCTGTAAGACTTTGTAAAGCAAGTCATTTAAACCTCAGTAGGAGGACTTGATCTTCCAACAGGCTGAAAACACTGGGCCTGAAACAGCAGAGTAAGTAGGACCCTGAGTAAGTTCAGCTGCAAGTGAAGGAGTACTTAAATGCCTAACATTAAGCATGACACTGAAGACTTGAAAAGCTTTGGGGCTGTGAGTGCCTGGGTCACTGCACGATTGAGTAAGTGGGATAGGACTCACTCTTGAAAAAACAATAATAAACTTGTTGACTTCAGTCATTGGGTGGATTTAAAACCCGTGCTGCACTATCACAACGTTGCAGCTGTTTGTATTTGCTTGTCTTAATAGCGCGTAGGATTGTTCACAACCCGCAAAAAGAAATTGTAGCTACGTGTATGAATGTGCCAGCAGTTTGCAGCTTTGTTTGCACTGCAGCAGAAATAAACCATAGGAAGAAGTTTGAAGGAAAAGTCATTCCATGAGATGATTCTTCATGCTAATTCTGTGCACTGAGTTTAAGGCAGAAGACGACACGCAGGCAATAATACCCAGAAGAGATAAATACTAAATAGTTAAAAATCAAGTTATTGAATAGAAAATAGCTGAAGTTATCTTTTGAATGACTAGAAGGCAAATACAAAATGGCACGAAACAGGGAGGTGTCATCTGTGTGAATAATGCGTTCGGAGTATTGGTGAAGATGTGGAAATATTCAGCACTTGAATAGATAGTAGCCTGTTGAGAAGGGTGATTTGGGTAGGCTGCACTTCTTACGCAGAGGAAGAAGGGGGTTTGGTTATTGATATATCAGGCAAAAAAGTGTGGTTTGCACAGAAAAGGGCTCAGGTTAGCTGTCGGTCGAGAAGCAGCTAGGTTACGGTTGGACTGGGTATGTGAGGTGGGGAGAAGCCATAATGACTGCAGGGTAAGGAGGCTGGTGTCTGCGAAGGGCTGAGCAGTGATACTGCAGGAGGATTCTCTCCTGAGCGCTGGTTGGTGGTATTTCGCCCTACTGAATGTCAGTCTGGCCCTTGCACGCTGTTGCCATATCATGGGCATGGTGCTATTTCCTTCTTTATGGAAACACTAATTGGGATTTTTATTATTGTTTTCAATAACTTTCTTAACCTTTACTGGTGAGTAAAGAACTCTGACCTTGTCCTGTTATTAGTCATGCTGTGACTTGAGTACTTATGGGCAAGAGGATATGTTTTAGGGATCTGTCATTTTGCACAAAATGTTTTTCCACAGTGCAGCTGCACTGTTAGTTGAGACAGTGAAAGCAGTTTCAGAAAGATGTTTGTATACACCCTTCTGCCCCTGTTCCCAAATCTCCTCTGCAATTCCACTAGATGAAGAATGGCTCACTGTAAGGACAGAGGTTAAAAATGACTTTTCATATTGGAGAGGGAATAATAGCAGTTGGGGAGTTTTGCAGGTATTCAGTGGTAGGATGTTTTGCCAGCTTTGTGTCAGTACAGTTAGAGGGGCTGAGGAAGAGAGGTGCAAGATGGTCAGGAAGTTCACGAGCTGATGTCACTGGCAGGCTATTAGGGATATCATTAATACACGGCAAAGAGGTTATTTTGAAGTCTAGAAATTTGCAAACTTACTCATCTAGATAAAGATGTGCTTAATTTAATGAGGTGCTTGGTGGACGTGTCTGACTCTACCCCAAGTTTTTTTGCTAAAGATAAGCTGATAGAGACATTTGAGTACCACGCTATCTGTACTGGAAGTACACTTAAGTAAAGCTGGCTTTTTTTTAACCCCTCACTAAGGCAGCAATTTCAGAGCCTGTGTAACTATATGTATAAGCTTAAGCCTTTTTGCCATTCCAGTGCAACTTTGGCTTATATTTAAGTGAAGCAGGTGGATAAGGGCCCGCTATAATGACTGTGGGAGGTACTGTGCTAATTTGCAGTGGGGCCCTTTGTGCTTTGAGTGCCTCTGTCTCACTGAACCTCTATGCTGGCTCTAAGTAACCCTTTAATCATGAAGCTGTGTGTGGCTCTATGAGAATTTGACTCTACCGAGAGCTGTGGATAACCCAGGAGAAGCAAACAGTAGCCTTTACCCTATTAAACTAACTTCCTGTGATGATAACAACAGTTTTCACCAGCATATCCAATGAACCTTTTATCTGTTGTTTTGGTTTACAGAAGTGAACAATACTGGTGGATTCTGCTTCCTGCGCAGTGTACCTTATGGGTTATTCTGTGCTGGTTTGTACTAAGTGGACTGCTTTGGATGCTTTTTATTAATCTCACCATATTCTGCTCCTGCACAATAGATATTGATTCAAACAAAGACTTAATATGTCTCAAACACTGTCAATAGGAGAGGATGAGGTCCCTTAAAGGGCTTAGCAGAAGTCAGATGCGGCCTTCCACCTTGTTGCAAAAGTAATTATGATCCAGACCCTTGGACACAGTGTCGTGCATCAGAAGCTATGAATAATTGGAGCTTTGCGGGAATGGATTATTTGCTCTAAATATACTCAGAGTAATTGTATAGCTCATATCCAGCAGGTCAGGATTACAGATTTCATTACAGATTTCAGAGATTGGAAGCCTTTATACAATTACCATAAGTCCAACTAAGAGGTAAAATCATTTCCTCAAGATGGGATAGGAGAGGATACTTATCTGACATGACTTTCCCTAGGCTTCAATTTCATTAGGAAAGTAAGAATCCTTCTTCCTTTTCGTCTGGGTTTGATATATCCTCAGACATATGGCATATCAGGTGTGATATATGTTTGGATCCTTCTTCCCTACAACTCTTAAAGATATACAGATCGATATTCCTTGGGCTTCCGCTTGCTTGTTTTCCACAAGATTCTGCAAACTGTTTTCGTTTGGACTGGCAGCTAACTGCACATTTCTTACAGATTCATTCTGCAAGAAACCTGACACCTTGGATTCAGCTTACTTGCAACACAAAATGAAAAAGAAATTGAAGAAACACTATGGGAAAGTGTTCTGGGTTACGTATGCTTTTTGTTTTGATTTTCACCTAATGTTTTGGCAGGTTTTTTACATAGTTAAAAAAAACCCAAACGAATGGATGAAAAAAAAAAAAGAGGGGAAAAAAAAGGGGGGGAAAAAAAAACCAACACCAAAAAACCATGAAAAAACCCGCCCCAAAAAACCCCAACAAAAGACTTCCAAAACTAATCTTGTTTAATAACTAATTGGGAAGTTCTGCAGTCAAAGCGCTTCAGTCACATGACAAAAAAAAAATGCTTTTGCCCCATTCTCTTTCCAAAGTGAACTTTGGTCCAAGTGTACATGATGCCAGCAGAATGACTTACCTGAAGAAGATGAAAATTCTCCGTAGAAAGCTTATATCCAGCTCTGACTGGCTCTGCTGACCCTATGGGCCTCTTGATTCATTAAGGTGCTTCCAAGTAGGAATTAAGGCATCAAGCTGTCTCAGACCTTGATACATGTATTATCTTCCTAGGGGAAAAACAGTAGGGCTCTTGTGTGAGTTGAGTGGGCTACCCATATAAAATAAGGGAACTTTTGGTTTCAGATGATCTAGAATCCAAGATTACTGTGTGCATGGAGCAGAAACCGAGACTATGAGATTTGCCTGAACAACTTAGCAAATGCTGGGAAAGAGGATCACTTACTAAAAGCCTTATAAGGCAGGGATCGTGTTACAGGCAAGTTGAAGGAGGATGTCTGCACCTTAAAATACATCAGGATGAACTGTCTCTGAACAATCTATTGCTCTGTCTTAGAAAGTTTTAATAGCAGAGCAGGTGTTTCTGGAACCACAAGGCTGGTGGAACTGGGACTGAGGACTCCTCACTACTTAAAAATGTAGGGTGACAAATACGTAACGGGATTATGTGACACTGCAAAAGGCCACCAAGTCTAAGACCTTCTTCCTTTTGCCATTTCTACTCTTACTTCATCTTGAAAATGTTCCTGAAATTCCTTTATAAATGGAAATACTTTTTTAGGAAACAGGAAGAACAGGTTGGGGTTGGTCTTTTCCGTAGCTAGGTGGCAAACATTCTTTGTCTGATCTAGCAAATGGGATTTAACCCAAAAGAGGAAGAAGTCTGGAAGGAGATATCAGGAGTACAAAGAACAGGGTCTTTCTAAGGGTCCCAGTCAAAGATGAGGAAGGCCCATGTACTGATCATATTTGCTTAACAATACGCAGATACACAAATGTTGGACAGATAGCTTCCGATGGCTCTGCACAGATGCCACTGCTATGCAGAGAGATATTAAAATATCCCTTGAAAGGGCTTCGAGTTACATGCTCAACTGTTGGATACCTGAACGTAGGCAAATGTGACAGCAGTACCGGCACATGGGGAGGTCCTACATGCAGCGTGAGTGCTTGCTGTGGTGACAGTTCATATTGGGTGATAGATGTGAGAACACCCAGAGGATGATGTTGGGCAGATCTCCAGGCCCATTGTTGTCTCCTTTTAGAAAGAGTAGTGTGGGACTTCTGTATAATAGCAAACGAAGGGACAGAGGAATGGGTGTGCATCTCTGCATGGATGTCTGTCAAGGGTCTTTCTGTTGAACAGCTCAATAATATTTTTCAGGAAGATAGCTCTGTTTTTCTGGGAGAATGAGCTGAAAAATTGAGGGAAGGTACTTGGGAAAAGAAAGTTTTCCTCTGGACTTGAACTTTTTCTCTTTTGAGGGTTTGTGCAAAGCAGATGCCTCGCACAGCTTTCCAGCCGGCATCCTCTGCACAAGCTGTGAACTAGGCACGTGCTGGGTTCTTTTGGCGTGTGCTTATCTGTATTATTGTGGGCTGGTTTTAATGGCTTGTTTATTCCTTAAAAGAACTAAAAATGACTTGAGAAGGACCCGTTCCCCTGTGCCTAGCAACATGGAAGAAAGGCACGTATTTTGTCCATTATAGAACAGAGAACAGGTAACCCTTCACGACCTGGAGTGTCAGTCAGGAGGTTAATTTTCTTCTATTCCACATGAAATGATTGGGATCCAGGTTCTGCTGCCAAGAGGGCAAGCTACACCTTGGCCTGAATTTGATGCAAAACCCAGTCATCAGGGCTGAGACACGGGGCTTAGAGAAATGGGGTTATTTTTGGTCATGAAAACAATGGTGGTGTAGAAGCTTCATGATCCTGAAATTCTAGCTCATACCTGGTGGCACTCATGTACTTGGAAGATATTTGAGGAGACAGAAGTTGACAGATCTTTGGGGTGACTTCACCAACCTGTGGCGTTGCAGTAATTCAGTCCTTCGGTAAATTGCACGGTAGCAGCTGCTGCAAAGCTTTTCAGCCCTAGGAGCTGCTCAGATGAGTGAGGGCTCCTGCAGAGCTTCACGTGTTCCTGTCTGAGTGAAAGGACCTGGAAACATCAAAGTATGGCCTAGCAGGCTAAAGGTTGGTAGAACAGGTTATTAAATACTGATGCCAAACCAGAAATAACTGGTTTTACCTGCACAAAGGTCAGTCAGTGTTGTTATCTGTGTAGCAGGGCATTGATTTTTCTGCTTGTCAAAAAGGAAATATGCTCATGTAAAATCTGATTAGATTTTACGTTAAGACTGAAGACACAGCAAGTTGGTAGAGATGAATAAATTGTGAACTCTATTACTGTGTGTTAGCTACAGGTTATAAAGATCTGAGGAGAAGGCAACACGTGCTTGTCTTTACAAGCATATGACTTCAGCGGACTACTCGGATGCTTAAAGATTAGCATATGCCCAAGTGCTTCGTTGAATCAGGTCTTACTTAGGTGTGAATCCAAGATGATGGAGTGTTCAGAGTCACTTCTCTGTAGCCATAAGCATGAGCTGACTGGCACGTAGGGTTTAAAATAGCAGAGAGACCTTGCTGCTGCACGATGTCTTCTTATCCACATCTGTGGTACTGATCTTCCCTTCACGCAGAATAGCAGTGGATGGTGACAATTAATTCCATAAGGTGAATGAACAGGATTGTATGTTTCCCATCAAAAGAGCAGCATCTGTTGTTTTTAGCACTTCCCGGAATCATGAGTGTCTTAAATCAAACTAACAGTACATTAAGGTTGTTTGAGGTATTAATACTCCATATTCCCATATTTCTTTTTTTTTAAAAGGGCCTTATCTTCAGTTTTTCAGCTTCCCTATAGCTGGTGTTCTTTTCCACAGCAGTGACTTATTAATGGGTTTTTTTTCTTCCTCACTTGCCTGTGTCAAACGGATGTTTCTTTAAAAGGAGAACTCCAAGGTAACAATAGTTTGTGTGTGCACGTGTGAGTGCGTGAGTGGACATACGTGGTACCTGCAGGTCAAATTCAGTGTTGCTGGCTGCTGTAGTAAATTCAGCCTTAACCATGTTATTAGCCTTTGGCTTTGGAAAGCCATATGGCCAACAAATCTGGCCAGAAGCGGACTGAATCCAATTCACAGAAAGCTGGTAACCCTGGGTTTGTTGCTGAGAGTGTCCAAATGTTGTCTTTAGTCGGCCAAGAAAATACTAGCAGCCAAACTATTATGATAAAGTAAGACTGATTGCTGTGTTTTCCCCTGACAAACACAGGTGATGAATGCAAGGAGTGTCAGAAAACCGTCAGCATCTCTTTCAAGTAGTACAGGCTTATAGGTCTGAAAAGCGGATCTAATTCTAGTGTCCTGTTGGTCTTATGCTAGCGAGGCTTTTAACTGCAGTCTTCCTCCTTGGTATCTTCCAGAGCAGAGGGAGAATCAGCTCAAACTTTGTGCTTAGTACTTTGCACAAGGAAATGAAGAAAGCACTCGATCTCTGCTGAACAGGGGGGGACTTTGGCATCTAGTCTATTAATATTTATGGCACTGTTGACCAGTGGGGATTGAATTCATGGAACTGGCTGGAATCAGGATGCTTTTTGGTTTTCAATTTCTTTAATGAAGGAGATGGAGCTTTAATTGTCATTATGTGTAAATCCGTTCTGTTTAGCTTTGTGAGAGAGGGGGTTATTTTTATTATCTTTTACTAGTAAGAGTTACTCACTTAAGAAGCTTTCAAAATATTAACCAGTCGCTGAAGGTTCTTTGAAGAAAAATATGACTGCTCGTGTAAACAATTAATGGCTGTTAAGCATGGCAGTGTATATTATGACAAACAACACATGCTACATTATGCCAGCTGGTGTAATGATGTGATAATGTCTGACTCATTAACTCTGGCACACAGTTTACGATGCCCTTCTATGACAGGATTAATTGATTCACACATACATTAAAACAAAAATAACTAAACTGAAATTCAGCTGGAAGCCTGGCTTCTCATTTGTCATCAGCCCTGTTGGTGGTTAAAGCCAATGCGGGCCCAGTGCAGAGCGAGTCGAGGTTTGTCCGCTGACCTTTGTTTTGGCTAACTAGATCAGTATCTTGTGAGGAGGCAAGAAGTTACGTGAGCAGCAATTTGACTGAAGGATCCCTATAGTGGCTATTAGTGCTTCTGTAACTGTTTGGATCAAATAGGGAAGTTGGAAGGTGAAAATATCGAAGAACCGCAAAGCCATTTTTGCCTGACTGAGGGCAGTAAGTGCGCAGCCCATTGTTTGTGGTCTTTGTGGAGCAAGAGCTAGTTCAATGTATTTGTATCAGAGGATTGATTAGCTGTTATGTTGCTAGTGGGTAACCTTCCCTCAAAACACACACGAGAAGAAATTCCTGAAGGCTATCTCAAAGTTTTTCAGGCAGTAGGAAAACTGAGTTCGAAACAATTTGATAAAGATGAAACACAACCAAAGATTTAAAAATGGAAATGAAAAAACTTGTGGTATGTGGTAAAGTGACCTATGGCTTACCTATCTTGGTGTCCTCTGATAGGGAGAAACCCTGTGTGTCTCTGCTCCTACGCTGTGGCAGTGATTAGCCTGTACCTGACATGATGAAAAACAGCTTCCATAGTGACTTAGGTTTTTTAGACAGCTCTGCCTGTAATGCGTACCTGGTCTAGGAGCCACAGCAGAAGCCAAGTGCTGGGTGTTCCGAGTTGGGGACTGCATTCTGTATTTTGCTCACACTATAATGTTGGGTTGCTTAATATCTAGCACTCCAACAAATACAATAAGCTATACAGTTTCTGTGACTTTGAGTGTAATTTGCATCGCGGGTAGCGCTAAGGTGTCAGTATGTCACTCAGGTGGCAGTTAGTGGATAAGAGGGTGTAGATTTTTCAAACCCCAAAGATGTTTCTAAAGATGAAATTGGAAAATGGCTTGCTATTATTTTACTGTGCAGTCAGTTTTCTTTTTTCTGTACATTGCTCAAGACAACATGTAATTAGACTTGGAAAAACAATGTAATTTACATGCTTGTATTTGACACGGAAAGAACAAGTTAGTTATTCATACTAAGTAATACTTTCAGTTGTCCTACTGAGTTATAGCTTGGCAGCAGGAGGAAAAGTAACAGGGCTTACCTGTGTGCTAAGAGTTGTTGGCAAACAGACGAAAAGGAGAGAAAGCAGGGGGTAAGTGCAAAAACTCTCTAGTAACTTGAATGAAGCTGCAGGTCTAATTGAAGGTTTCGTTTAACCTGTGACTTTTTCCTGGCCATCCAAAAAGTGGAAGGCCCTGCTAAAGTGAATGTGATCTGAGAGAAGTCTGTAATCAAATGACAAACAACGAAATAATTCTAGGGAAGAAACAGCATTATCCAGTAAACTTTACACTGTTTAAGAAATAAAGGGGGCTGAACCTTAGTGTTCAGCAAGTAGTTAATTTTCATTTTTTAGAGATGTGATTTTTTTTTTAAGTGGTTCATTTCTGCAGCACAAAGCAGTGTTTTCAGATGCTCTGTTTCTGCAGAGAGAGATACAGGAAAGGGGGTGTGTCCCAGCGCCGTCATGCAGAATAGATGCTTGAGCTTTACTACCGGGAGCTGGGATGTGGGTGAGACCTGGTTGCCCCAGTTGCTGTGTTTCACTCTTGATAAACATACGCAGCTGTCGCTGAAACTATCTGAAAGCTCAAAAATAGGTCCCTAGCTCAAGAGTAATTTCCTGCCTCACATGCTTACTGGATAATAGAATTATGCAGTGGCAAAGTATAATCTAGAAGAGAGTCTAATAAAAATCTCTATCATGAGCATTTTTATGGAAAAATGTTTCCTGACTGAAACATTTGATAAAAAGGCTCTCCCTTCCACTGAATATTCAATGTTGTTTTCTTGCCCCCCTCCCTGGTCTGCGGACAAGAGACATGTTTTACATTTCAGCCACCTCCCCTGCCTCCAGTTTTCTCTGAAAATAAAATACTTTGATTGGGGCAGGTTAGTTAATATCCCTGTGCTTTTTTCAGCTGGGATCCTAGCATGACAGTGTCCTTCATGATGCACTACTTTCTTCAGTATAATAGGGCAGATGCTGTTACTTCTAGATGTTTTTCAGCCAGGTTTCTGACCTTAGGGAGGTGGCTGGGAGTGTAGAGCAGTCCAGTTCCATTTCAAGTGAAGTACTGTTGTGGTATTTTTGGAGAGAGTTACCTCGGGTTTTGCCCAGTATATTTCCACTTAGGCTTTGGGCATTAAAGAACTGTCAGAACAACCTCCAAGCTCTGAGCTGCGTTAGCTATATGGTGTTGGAACCTGTCGTTATGATGACCCATGCTGGATTTTTGTTCACCTCCTTTGATATTAGTGGAAAATGGCTGGCTCATGTTGGTTTCAGCATCCTTGAATATGATGAGCTGAAAAAATCTTGGAATTTCTGTCTGTGGAGAATTCTTCATGCAAGTTTGGACTGAGTGTTATGTTGATGAAGACATTCTGACCCTAACATCTACTTGTGCTATGTCACTGAACAGGAAATCAGTTTATTCACTGTACCTCAATCGTTTCTCTCTGTTGGCTCTTTTCTTTTTCTTTTTCTTTTTAGTTTGCATTGGGTTTATAACAGTGGTGTCTTGTCTACAATTGGACAATATGCCAATGGGAAGGATAATTATACTTTTGATTGTGAAGATCAACGTAATGGTAATTGTAGGCGATATTTTGGCTATTTTGAATTACGTTGGGCACGGAATGATTTTAGCAGCACAGTTTCACGTGTACTAACTTTCCCTGCCAATGGCTTCTGATTTCTGAGGTGGTTCAGGCATTCCTACCGTATGCTGTGGCCTAAGCTGTAGAGAATTCTACAGGGAGCTAAAATCCCTGGTTAAACACAAAGCCCTCTCGTATGGCTTTAAGTCTTGCTATGCTCTCTGTGCAGTCATTTTTCCTTTAAAAGGCTCTCACATGTGCCTCAGGTTTGGGCGTTACATCTAAATGCAGAGACAACCCTGAATAGCCCTAGAGGGGCTCCTGTTAACTTTATTGGAATTTCTCCAGGCAACTGGAGCACCGAGCTACTGTTGAGTTATCAGCTTACACTTATCTGAGTTGAAAGCTGAGGCTACGCACTAACCCAGTGTCCCGGTGCCTTGTCACAGTTACCTGATGTGACATGGCTGACCACTGCGAATGTATCTTATTCTTCTGCTCAACACGTTCTTCTGGAGACTTGACACTCCCTGTATTTGAACTGATGGGTTAGCGCACAAGGAACAAATTGTAGCACAGCATGGACTCATGAACTTGAGCCACTGTGCAGAACAGTGGCTGCTCTTCTCTCTTAGAAGTTAAGTACTCTCCATAAGGATGTCACTGCTCTGCTCATTTTCTTTCCTTTGAGGATATTACTCTAAGGTGAGGCATGGTTTAGTGGGGTGTTCTTTGGACCGGATTATGGTCTGACCTAAAAACCCAGTTGAGATCAAGGCCTCACAATTTTTGAGGGCACAATGAAAACTGTTTCTGCCTGAAAGAGCTTACAGACTTAAACAGGTAAGGAGAAAAAGGAAAAGAGGGTATTTGATCCCAAATAATTCCTAGGACTCTGGCAGAGGCAGAGATGCAAGATCTTCTCCATAATTGATGCACCTTGAACTGGTATTAAAAAAAAAAAAATCTAACTTCGAAGTGTTTGGCTACAAAAATACTGTGTTATTGTCTGTGTGAACCTCCACTGTAAGTATTTGCAGTTTGGTTTATTGTGAGATGTGCCAATTTTACTGGGATTATGAATCAGGTGATATACTTCAGTTCATGGTTCAGACGACCATGATTCTTTCAGTCGGGTTTTCAGAAGAAACAAGAAACTATGATTACAAATTTTAAAAAACAAACAAACAAACAAACAAAAAACCCACAAAAACAAAACACAAACCCAAAACACAATTCTATGACTATTTCCTAGCTCTCAAGAGAGAAGGCTTTTTTCCCTGAGAGTCTGTTGGACAAAGCAACCAGTGGGATGTTGGCAGAGTTCTACCACCGCATAGGAAGACAGCAAAGACTATTTTAAGTGTTCAGATATTCACTGTGTAACTGTTTGCTTCTTAGCTAATGCTAATACTGACATTAACGGACTAGGGAGCAACGATTGTTAGATATGTCAGAACAGCTTTTGGAAACGTGATCATTAAAGTCTGCTTTGGCTTTTCGTACCTTTACTGTTAGGGGTGAGATGGAGTCTGTCACGCTTGCATTGTTGCATTGTTTCCTTTGGAGCTCTGCAAGCTTGAGACATTGGAGGATACAGCTTTTATTGCTCACCTGAGTAGTCATGAGGTTCTTCTGTAGTTAGATGTAAATAAACACAGAACATGCCTCAGTTCTACATCCCATGGCTATGTTGAAGAAAGGCAAACTTGTTTGTGGTGTGTAGAGTCATCTGAGGCACCAAAGTAGTGAGACAGTTTTCCTCCTGGAGACAAGAGTTTACAGCTCATCGAGAGGCCTCAAGTTTTTCTGTGAGCTGGATTAACCTCACTCTTGCTAACCAGGGGGTCCTGAGTGTGGTGGTTTGTCAAGGTAGTGGTCAAGGAGCAGGTTATGCCCTACAGTGACTCCAGACAGCTGCATGCTGTAAGGATTGGCGAAACACAAGTCAAGGCTCAGTCATCTAGAAATACATCTTAATCAGCATTTCTGTTTAGGTCTCTGTTTGCAGCTGGAAACAAGTACTGTGTTTTCATAGTACGGAATCATTGCTTTAGACTAGGAAATAGTCACACAAGGTGTAATTGGAGACTGGAATTTGTATGTGTATGCATGCACACATACCTGTATAGTTCCATTAGCATATCTGTACAGTATTACTAGTAATAGAATTGTGTATTCTGCATCATGGAGAATGCAATGTGTTAGTGACTGAGGATGTTTTAATGGCAACCTTAAATAAAATATACCCCCTGCACTTAGAGTTTGTGTGTCTTGGATCCTGCAGTGTACTTGTGAGGGTCTAAGGTGGCACTTGCTATCAACTAGTACTAAAGGAAAAGTATTTCTAGGGCTTGCAGTAATGATTGAGAAGAAGGTTAATTGCAGCTAAAGGAAATGGCTGCCGATGATGGAAAGATAACAATCACCTATCGAGGAATAATGGATCACATAATTAACTTGGTTATCACATTACGAAAAGGTGAATCTTGGGCTATAGGAAAGCACGGGCGGGCTTTTTGAACCTCCTGCAATGCTACTGAAGAACAGTCCTCTGCCAGGGATCCACAATGTGGAGCTCCGTGTGCTGGGCTGAGAGGAGAGTCAGTGGCACGCCACTGTGAAGGAGGACATTTCTGCACGGGAGTAAGGGGGCACCTTGGCATCAAGACCAAAGTGTTAAGGCCATATGAAACTGGGGGAAAGGCTTCAGGGAGGTTGTGAACTGGAAACTTCCTTGCAACACGGTACAACTAGAAGGGTACCAGATGATGCTGTGTAACTCACTGAGCTTACTTTAAGAGTGCAGTAGACATTAGAGAATGATTTGTGTACCTGGACTTTGCTACATCTTGATGTGCAGTTAATGCTTAAGATAGAATTGCTTTCAGAAAAAATTGGCAGCCTTGGTGGCTTGAAACTTGTCCAAGAGGAGGTTTCTGCATTGTTTGTGTGCTGGTTAACCATATGTATTAGTAGTAACTTAGACCAGAATCAGCTTCACATTTTCCATTTGATGTATTTTGAATACGGAGTCACATCTGGGCCCTGCCATTTCTGGTGCCGAAGGTGTACCGCTGTAGGAAGAGTTGATTTAGGCGCGTGAGGAGCGGACACAACTTTCTGCATGTGGCTGCACAGACAAGGAGACAAGTGATGCAGAAGTGGGAAATACCAGAATATTTTTCTCATTGCAGTGGTGGAGTTGAAAAAATAGAAGCCGAGGCTGGTGACGTGTGACCTGCTGAGCTGGTTTGTTTAAGGCACGCCACACTAGAAAGGGCTGTAAGAGTTACCCTGTCCGTTTGCCTGCGATGACTTAGGAAGATGTTCAGGTGTCTAGACGCATTTCCTGATCTGTCTTAGCCCTCAACAACCCAAGAGTAAGATATGGTGTCAAATGCTACTTTAGTGATTGTGTGTGTGTGTGTGTGTGAGAAAAATTAAAAACAGCTTCCGGAGCTGCTAGGATAGTCATGAACTATAATGTATGCTAAACACAGAGGCCAGGCACTGCAGGCAATTTCTCCAGTGCTCAGATAAATCACATGGTAAAGGTTTTACTGGAAACTGAAGTGGATATTTAAATATTCCTCGGGTTAAGTTTATTCATTTTGTTTTGATTGAAACAATCAGAAAAGATTGTGCGGCTGTGATTTCAACAGGAGGTTAAAGTAGGTGACTGACCGAGTTGTGATCGTATTTACTTTAGACCTCAATAGAGAGATTACTCATAGGGATCTTATTAGGCTGCATGATTAAAAAAAAAGCAGCAGCAACAAATTTTCAATATCTAACACATATAGTGGCTGCATAATGTTGCATCTAGATGGATGATAGTTTAATTTAATGTTTAGTCTTATGCATGGGCTTAGTCAGACAAACAATTGCTTACTCCCAGGGGATTATGGGCATTAATATCAAAATGATAACAAAAGCATCAGAGCTGTGCTCAAACAGAAAACTGGAGGATTCAAAGCAGCCTGGTCCTCATAGGAGCTGATTTATTTGGTTGATCTCTCTGTAACTTTTACCTCTTGAGAGAAGAGAGAGGCTGTAACAGCTGTAGTATTCCCTGTGCCTGCAGGTGAAACCAAAGACTCAAGCTTAAGCTCCTGCAGAAATCCCTAATGAGATTTGCACAGTACACCTTGTCCTTCAGTTCAAGGCTGCGGGCTCTTGACTGCGTTCACATCCCTAACCTGTATTTCAGTTAGCACTCATCGTCTTTCCACCCTGTGACACTTCTTCCTCCATCCACCATGTCTGATTACTTAAAAATTGAAGGAGCGGTCCAGGAAAGCGTTGTAGGGGAAAAGCGTGGTCCTGCCTAGCGATCAGCACACATGCAGACAGCACACACTGACATTAAATGATGACTTGGTGTCTCGGAACGTGTATGTAATGAGGCACTATCATCATAATTTAACCGTGTAGTTCTGCTTAGTGGCAATATAGAGAAATTATTAATTAACCAATTTTATAATAGAATATACAGAGGCGACGTAGTTGCCTAAAGGAGGAAGAGAGGGCTGTAATTTGCTGGTATCAGATGAATTATATTATGAAAATGAGTTTCAAAAACTGCAGGAATGGAGAGGGAAAAATACGGCTGTAATGGTTTTGGGTTGTTTTTTAGTTGCTGTTTTTTCTGATTTGCTAATGATTATTGTATGTCCACCCTTAAGGTCATTTGTGATGTGTCCCATGCTGAGAATTATGACCAGCAGCAAGAAATGAGAAATTAATTTGTTTTAAATGGTACTACACATTATCAGGAGAGAGACTGCAGTTTCAGCCACCAAAATGATTCCTAATGACAGGCTTAATCCTTCTATCAGACACAGATGCACAGAGTGCCGTGCAGTTTTGAGAATCAGCTACTGTGCACGAGGATAAAACACAAGTTGTGGGGGGAGGTGTGCGGAAATCCTGCGAACTCCAATTCTTGTCCAACCACCCCTTTCTAACTTGGAATATCAGACCGTGGTAGGATATAGCTGTACACCATGTTCAGCCACAGATGAAGTGAATGCAGTTACAGTTCACTTCCAAGTAGTTGCCTGTATTTGTATCGATATATAATTTGCTTGCTAGCTCGAGCTGGTGTAAGAGCTTAATGCCACACCTGCAAAAGGCAGGGGCAGAATTCCTGCTTGGGCAGTGTCGGAAGGACTGGCTGCAGCGCTGGTTTTAGTGCCGAGGAACCACTCCTGTCCTTAAGCGTGTGCTTGGTTATCTTGCTGAATCGGTGCTATCAAAGAAAAGAAAGCTCTTGTATTCATGGATCAGTGGTAGTTCACTGCTGCGTTATAGAAGTTCAAATTGCTGTGAGGGATTTCCTAACTAAAACTCTGTTATAAGTGAACAAGCTGGTGCTAACCCACTCTTGGACGGTCAGCATGCGTACAGTAGTGCCACTAGAAAGGGAATGCTAGTGTGCTATCTTTAGTCATAGTTTCATTTTGGATGTATTTGAGACTTCCTTTTCGTTTTGTTACTTTGCATCTTTTTCATAGTAAAACCTAATGGCTCTTCTCATCCATATGATGGAATGGAGAAGGACCGCGGGTTCAGAAGCTCGTTTTTTTCTTGGTTGATTATGGCTGTGTGCCACTTGGTTAATGAAGGCCAGAGTGTATTCTTCATCATGTGAACTCTTCCAAGTGTGCCGAGATACTACTCTCCTAACACATGCTCTATTCCCACTACAAATTCTTGCTCCTCTTTCAGGAGTCACAAGGTGTAATCCCATTGTTCTTGCTGCTCATCTCAAACTAAAGTGAATGTAGTACTCTAGCATGTCTTAAAGTCTCCCTGTCTTAGAAAGCAAGTAGAAAAGCCGCAGACAGTTGAATTCGAATGAGTATTTTGGGGACTTAATGAAATTGTTTTCTGGTCCTTTGTGTTGGATTTCACACATCATAAGTTGAAAACTGTTGCAACACAAGAGGACCAAAACTGCCTGAGTAAAGCTCCCTATTGAGTTCCTTCAGTTGTGTGGTAAGATGCATGTAAGAGAAGAGTGGAAAGCACCTAAGCTACAGCCTTTAAGTAGGTGGTTTGAACATCCTCTGTGGAACACAGTGGTTGCGAAAGGTTCAAGTCCCTTTGTTTTGAATTCAGGTTAGACAGACCTAGATGGACCTGTGGAGGGGAGAGCAAGATGATTTCTAGGGTGTTGCTTTGATCCTCTCCCAGTAAGGTAAATGAACTGTCAGAAACTGACAGCTTTAAGAGTTTTACCGTTGTGCTTGTATTTCTAAAGGATTGAGTCAGTGTCTTAGGAAGGAGCACTATGCTAGAATGAAACCAGACCAGGTTCATTTGTTGAAAGGTCTCACCGAGTCACTGGATACATTTGGCAAAAAGAGGAGGATGTGGCTTTGGAAGCAGTGGGGGGATATAAATTAAAGGATGTGGTTTTCAGGTGGTTAATCGGGGAAGGTGGGATATCTGATGACTTCTTTCTCAAATACATAGAGAGTAAATTCTCTCCTGTTGATTTTTCCTTTCTGGGTCCTTGCTCTGAATATTGCATCACAGAAGCTGATGTTCTCTTGCCACCTACCATGTTGGTCCAGTTGCACAAGGGTACGCGCCCCTAGCTACAGCTGGGAAGGGAGTAAGGATCAAGGGGATTTCACAAAGGATTTTGTTTCGTCCTGACTGAATGAGAGCTGCCTTCAAGAGGGGTGATGTGTTAGTATGCCAGAACGAAGATAAAATATAAGGAGGAACTAAACTGCCTTGCATGTTAAAAATGAAGACCAAAACGTTACCGAATAGTTTTGGATTTTTTTTTTAATAAGAAATGTGTATTGAGAATACAGGGTGTCTTACTGATGCTCAGTGTTTGAACCAATAAGCAGACGTGATACTGCAGCATGAAGACAGTTTAAATGATAGAGCATTCCTGCTGTGAACCCGATGAAGAGGGAAATACAGAGATCAAGCTGTATGATTACAAAAGGCACATACCTCTGGGAATTCATTTGGGGGTTAAAAAAGACTGTAACTTATCCAGATCACGCAGTCGAGGAATGAAAGCCCCACCAGCGACGATTCACAGCGCTCCTCCAATGTGCCTTTTGTCAGGAGGTGAGGCAGTGCAGTGCAGGAAGGCGGTGTCAGTCCATCCTATCGGCTGAGACCCGCCAAGCCGTGCTGTTGGGAGTGACTTGGTGTGGAAGCATAGGTTGCACCAGGCAATGCTAATAGGGAGCCTAAAATCTCATATTCTTTCCCAAATCTGTGCGCATCAGTGAGGGGCAATATAAGGTTGTCCGAGTTTTCATAGCCAAGAGAGGACGAGTCTCATCAGCTCTTTTAACATGGATGATATCAAGGGAAGGAGTGTGTCTGTTCTGGTGGTCTGGATGGATGTGGACTAGACTGAAGATAAAGCTTTCAGTTCTTCCAAATGATTTGTTGAAGTAGCAGGTGGAAACAGGAAACTTAGCATTATGAGAGGGGACGAAATAAACAGGATTAGACAGGAGGGCAGCACAAAAGAAAAAGCTTTTTCTACGTAAAGTATAAGTTTTATTGGAAGTTTCTGATAACACTTAAGGTTTGGGGGTATTTAGTTTGTTTTGTGGGGTTTTTTTTGTTTTGTTTTTGTTTTTTGTTTGGTGTTTTTTTTGTGTTTTGGTTGTTGGGTTTTTTTTTTATTTTTGTTGTGGGTTTTTTTTTTTAGGACATGGAAGAAGAGGGAATGTTTTTCCCCTCATACAGCAGGTGTCATTGCCAATGAAGTAACTAATAGGGGTTGATGTTTCTTTTGTCCTGGTGACTTAGATTCAGTGCTAGCCCCTCCCTAATGTTGAAGATGAAGAACATTTTCTGTTTGTTTGGGTTTTTTTAAAAGAAAAACAAACCCAAACCAGAACACACACACAAAAAAACCCCAACCAAACCACAAACCCCAAATAAGACAAAACTGCAACGCAAAACAAAACACAAAACAAAACCAAAAACCCTAAACTAACTTCCTTGTGTTTCAGTGGTTGAATGAATGAACGTGTAACGAAATACTGATTTACATACAAAAATTCTTGCATTTCACTGTGGAAAAGGCATATCTTAACGTGAGTTTCATGGCTGCTTTTTTTGGCACAGAGTGAAATGTTTTCCTCTCTGCATCTTATTCCACAGAATAATTTCTTCCCCCAGTTTTTACCCATCTTTGGCTTTGGGCAACACAGGGACTCTGCTAGTTGAATCGTTTCAAATCTGTCATGCTGATTGCACAATAGTTGCATGCTGCTGATTGCGTAATAGTAATTACTCATTGATAATTATGTACAGGTTGATGGATAATACAGTCAGTGTGTTGTAAAATACAGTTGGTCTATTTTTGGAGGTAAATGGGTAAGAGGAAAAAGTTGTTTTCTCATTTGAAAAAGTGCTGAATGAAGGATGCCTGGCTATTGATAGAGTAGCTACAGCCTTGCTCTGCAGTGAGGAGTAAGCAGATGTTAGGCAGAGAAGTCAACTGTTTGCAAGCTTTAGTGAAGTCCGCAGTGACTGTTGTTTTAACATAGTTCTCATTAAGATGTCCAAGTGTGTTTGTCATCACAGCTTGTTTGAACTGCTTCAAACCTGTAACAAGTTTTGGGTGCAGCTCTCAAGTTTTTGTTTAAGTTGGAAATAATGATGTACTCCAGAGAATTTCTCTTAATTTTTGCTCCTGTCTGACACAGCATATAAATATTGAAGGAAATTGCCTAGTGATGTTTCTTAGGCAGGTGGTTCCGACAGTTTTGTGCCGGGGCTGCCTCAAGGTAGTGTTGTTTATCCTTGCCATGAAATGTTGAGTGACTTAAGAGTGGTGCTTTCAGAAAGACCTGCCTTAAGTCTCATCAGTTGTTGAAATGATTGTTCCAAACTGCCCCGTGTCCAGTACTTTGCTGTTCTAAAGCAGTCAAAGCAAGATATGTATTGGAAAAACGGGCTATTTATTTATACAGGTGTCTCAACATGGGCTTACTAAATTTTCTGCTTTCAGTTTTGAATATCTTCATCTGAATTGCATGCTGCTTTGTTTCCAGCAGTGTGCAGAGAAATGGAGATGGGCTACAATAGCTTATCAGACTCGTATTGTTTATTTGTTGTAAACCACAGCTGTCTGTTGAGTGCCGGCTCGTGACTGACAAACAAATGAGTTTACCCTTCAGTTGAAAGCCATACTGAAAATCTTCACATCCCATGTTTTAATTTTTGTGTCCTTTTTTGTCGTTTTCCCAATGAAAATTACCCCAGCACTGATCTCAATGTTAATGTATTCCTGCTTACATTTGACTTCTGAATATGTTATGGCTAATTATCATTACACAGGATGAGAGATCAGAGCCCTGACTGAGGTGCTCGGTATGGGAACAAAAGGAGGCCAACTCGGCATCTTGGCATGGGGCCCAAAAATTGTGACTGAGCATCTTGAAACTGATGGAGTCTGGGGAGGAGAGGGGGGCTTGTTGGGTGTTTTTTCTTAGTTTCATTTTATTATTTTTTATGAACTGGGGGAGGGACCAGGATGGGGCTAAAATTTCCCCTTGAACATGATGTCAATATGTTGGCATGTCTCCTTTTATTAAGATGCCATCCAACTGATAACAAGTCCTGCTGTGTTTTACCAACATAAAAAATTAGACTGGAGACCAGGGAGCGGCAGGTGGCTTTTGGCACCAAGAAATAATCACACTTGATGTGGAAAGTAAAGTAAAAGGAGCCATCTGTTCACTGCAGGAGGACGTGAAAAATCACATTAACATATTGTCACTAACATCATGAAATACACAGTTAATAATAAATTTAGTTATCATGGCAAGCTGCATTGGATGCTTCCTTAGAAAAAGTATTGTGTGGAAGATGTGCTTGCTCACATCCTCTTATTGAGATATATCCTTTTTTGTGTGCAAGTCCGAACCCTGCCATTTGTCACTGCCTGTGTGAGCAGATACGTGTCTCCTCTGCTGGGAGTGTGAATGGCTTCTCAGAGTCCCTTTTCTGCCTTTGCCCTTTCATCTGCTGTGCTTGTATCCATCCTTGTTTCCTCGCTGCCAGTCAAGCACACTAAGTAGTTGAGAAGAGAGGAACTGGAAATCCATTCGAAGGAAGGAAGGGAGGAATGAAAAGCCTAGAAGAAAGGAGGAGTCCTGGATTAGGTGTATTTGCAGTGAGTGCTGAAGGTCTGCTCTAATGTCTGCTTCAGTCCTTGGGAAGCTTTTCTTCTGCGTTACTTGGCGTTGGATTAGACTCGTGGTATTGAAGTCATCTTTGATGGGAGCTCATTCCTTCCCTTTGTCGCAGCTGCGTTCATTAACTGTTTCACTAGGGATGCACATAGCCTGCAAAATCACCCATCAGGTTGGGAAATCTTTTAACCTCTTTTCCCTCTTCCCCGTACTAGGGCCTGCAGCCTTCCTGTGCAGAGCGGGTCTGCAAGGGTTGTGTGCTAAGTCAGGAACCAGCTGTCCCGTTGATGGCTTCCTGACAAAGTGACTTAAGGAAAGTAGTGCTAATTTAAATCAAGGCAGCTGAAAATCTGAAACGGGGCATAGCAAGGACGTCCTCTTCTTGCTCATAAGAAACATCGTTGGTAACAGTGTACTTAAATAGTGTCCTTCTACTCTGTGTACAGTGTACCTCAAATCTCTGTTTGGGATGTGTTTGAGCTTCAGATGGATCATGTAGAAAGATTTACTTTTTTTAGTCGTCTCTGCAAAAACTCACAATCTCTGAGGATGAAGCTGGCTCCTTCTTTCCTGTACGATGATCCTAATAAAAGAGGATTTTAATTGTGCCCCCTCCAACCTGTGTTACTCTGTTTTCAGATTGGAATGAGAATTGAATTAGTACACAATTATATCAAAACAGTTAGCAATAATAGCCTAGTAGTGTATAGTTCAAAGAGAGAGACCAAATGAACTGCATGGATCATATACTGCAGGTATCTGTTGTTTATCTACTAAATGAGATTTGTACCTAGATGAACATGGGAGAACTGGTGGGCTTTTTTTCTTTTTTTTTTATCTTGGAGAAGTATTGTTAACCCAATGGCAGCATCTCAGAGAGGAGACAGAGGTTCATTTCAGAAATGTATGAAGTTTTTTTTTTCCTTCTCAGAGTGATAGTCCTCCTCACATGGATTCATTGTCACTAGTGAAAAAAACAGAGACAGAAATCAATTAATTTTGCTGTCTGACTTCATGTCTACCTTGGAGATGAGCTGTGTGTCACTGGTTACCCGTGTCACTGACTAATTCTGCAGATGTCTCAACGCAGGACCACATTACAGCCAAGTCTCTCAGTCAAACCGAGTATTTCATACAAAAGTAAAGAAAATGGTTTTCTAATGTTAGGTTGTGAAATCATATGAATGTCTTAAGTGCCTGAAACAGAATCGGGGCAACAGGTTAGATGCATTTTCAGGAGACTTCTTAGTCTTGCTCTTGATGTCGGGCCAGACTTTTTTGTGACTTAAAAAATGGCTTACTCCGCAACACGAGGAAGTTAACTGTCATTTCCCGTCCACCTAATCAAGACTTCACCCAACAGTACACCTAACAATTCATGAATTAGTGTTTTGGTGGTGCAGCACTGCCTCCTTACTTGCAAACTGTGCTATTGTAGTGCAGAAGGTTAGTAGCTCTTGAAAAAATGTCTACGGTGTCTTTGGTAATGGGTGCTCACATGTCTGTGCAATCCAGAGCACTTAAGCTTAAGGGGGAGGTAGGAACTACTTGGTCAGGAATACCCAGAGCTGTTTGAGGAAAATGTACATTTTGGAAAGACTATAGATCTGCAGGTGTCAAGGCTCTAATTACTAAGTATATGATGTTCTTAGTAGTCAGAGCCTTGACACCTGCAGATCTATAGCTGCTTGTTGTCAAGCTTACTCCAGCTGGTTTTGCATCACTTGGGATACCGCTTGATGCAGCCTGTTTTCCTTGCCATGCTCCTTGGTAGCGTTGTCGGAAGGCTTGCTGCTTTGTTTTCTGCAAAGGTCATCATAGCATTCAAGGGATTGGTAAGCACTAATAGATAATATCCTTATACCCTCCCATGAAGGAGGACATAGTGATATGCTCATTTAAAAAAGATGAAGATTGAAGCCTGGAAAGAGCAAGCAACACCCACACCCAGGCAGTCTGGGGCAGAAACAAGTACTGAATATAATTAATGTCAATCAACCTGGCCCTATGGAAAATAGATCTTGTCAAATGAACTTGATATCTTTTTTGATGAGATGATGAGTCTGGCTGATAGGCTTCTCTTGGTACTGAATGATATTTTGATTAAGAAACTGAAATGATGCAGAACTATCACGCAATACGTTATTAAATGGATTAAAAACTTGCTAACTAGGAAGTCTTAAAATGCAACTGTAACCAGGTTATCAGTGTTGAGCAGGTGTGTTTCTAATGAAATCTTGCAGGAGTGGCTTTTTAGTCCTGCACTGTTATACATCATTATTCTCTATTACTGACATTGAAGAAAATATGCTGCAGCACTTAGTGATGACATGAAGATGCCTGGAATGTTCAGTAGCAGAAGGGGCCGCTTGCTGATGCGGAGCCACTTGGATTTCATGATGGGAGGAAACCATTTCCTTCTTCCTGTGGTAGAATACAAAGCCATGCATCTGAGAGCAAAGAGCGCAGGCCCTGCACGTAGTATGGGAGAGTCTTTCTGGAGAGCAGTGACTTGGAAAAAGAATCGGAGGTTACAGTGGCTAAACAGCTAGAGGTGAGCAATGCTCTAGCTAAATTTACTATTAGAGTTCTTGAAAGGCACTAAGGAATTATCAGTTAAAGTATTTCTGTGCCCAAAAAGGCTTGTGACTGCTTTTTTTTTTTTTTTTTTAAAGTATGTACATGGTTCTGGGGCTAGCTATTCTAGTAGTTATGTGAAACTTAAGAGAACTTCAAGAAAAAGGAAAATTGGGAAAAAGACAAATTGAATGAGATCCCGCCTGGTTAAGTTGCACGCACGCTCCATTGAAATTAAGGAGGGAGAAAGCTGAGGAAAGGTTGGAAGAGCAGCCAGGAGTATTGGGACTTGGGTAGTAAAAAGCTCTTAAGTAGACACATAAACCTGCAATAAGACGATTGTGTAGTAAGAGACCGTGCCTGGAAGCTGAAGTTGAAACAATTTTATGCTTGCAGGTGCAAGTTTTCACAGTAGAAGGTAGGCTCAATTTTTCATGGTTTGTGATCTTGGTAGAAAAAGCAACGAAGGGATGGTTTCAGTAAGGAAAACAATACATGGAAACTAGACTTGAATATCCTTCTTGTAATCAATAATCCGTGCTGCGGCCCTGTGTGTAAGGCCATTCTTCCTTTCTAAAGCCCCTGAGCAGAAAACGTTTGCTTGTTGCAAAGGTGAGTTGCTTGGAGTCAAGTGAAATCATTGAAATGCCAGAACATTTGGCTGCTAATGGTTCATTTTGCAAGTAACGTGTCACTTGTGGGGGAAAAAACTGTATATATTGACAGCCTTTTTGTGTTCTGACAGGCCTTTCTAGTTTATTAGCTACTTTGTTTTGTGCATGGCGGACCTCTATGTGACCGTGGAAATCCGAGGCAGACGGGCTCTGCAGTCAGCCTGAGGGGACAGGAGGAAGCCAACTTCAGAACTTTCAAGAACCCTGAGTTTTCTGCCTTTTGTCACAGCAGTTACGGGACCCTCACAGGCTGATGATACTGTGGGAGCTCCAGGAGAATCTTAACGGGTGGCCGGGATTGAAGCGAATGGGCAATGCTCAGTTTCTCAGGGAGAGAGGGGAGAGTCTCCTGTAAGGCGGCAGCGGCATTGTAACGTGGGCAAAGGGAATATGCGAAGGTTGGCTGTATAACCATGAGCACATGTGCTACCCGATGGATTCTAGTGTTTCTTCCCTGACTTGCTTGTTGCCTTTCCGTACTTGTCTTGATTTTTTTTTTTTTTTATTTTTTATTTACAAACATCCTTCTGCCTGCAAGGGGGTGTAGAGGTCCCATATGCTTACCAGCAGGCAGGGAGTTAGCTCCTTCCAGCTGATGGCATCTTACAAAAAAAAAGGGCTCATGACCTTTATGAATATAAGCTGCAAGGTCTGTTAGCTGCTGGGTGCGGGGATCTAATTATTTGTTGCTTGGAAGCGCTTTAAGAAATTGGTGTTATTTGCAAAAAAAGGTTTGGAAAACTTTACTGCTTGGCAAGTTTTTGTACATATAATGGCCACGTATTGTTTCCATTGTGCCACTGCTGGAGGTGTCCAGCCAGCTCTCTGGGGATACGCTTCTTGGCAGGGTGCTGCACCAAAGGAGAAGGTAGATCTTCTCCTGACAGTTGAGTCAGGCCGCAGTCACGTGGGCGAGTGAGCCTGATGAAACAATGCAGCAGTAGGGCACGTGGTGGTGATGCAAGACGCTTCTTTGTCTGAGAGGTGTTAAATTTTGGGAGCTGTTTTCCTTCTCTGTCACTGTGGTGTTCATTTGCTTTGAGGAATTGCCTGCACTTGCAGGACTGCTTGTGGAGAAACAGGCAGGAAAAGGCTTTCATTCTACCTGCTGATGCTCACTTGTAGTATACTGGATAACTTCACTGCAGAATTTTAAGTAGAAGTAGAGACCTGATAGCCGATGGTTTGTATATCTAGGTGCAACAGAATCCTTCCCCAGCACACCCTGATGTGGAAGATGTCAAGTGAGACAGTCTCATGCCAACGCCTTCAGTAGGAATGTTATAGAATGGGGACTTGCTCAAGTGGATGAGGGTATCAGAGTAGTCTTTTATTTACGATTACAGGAGCTGTGTGTATGTTAAAGGAAGAGAATGTTTCTTTTCAAAAACATTGTGAGAGCAGAAACCAAGCCCTTTGAAGACGCATCCTTCTACTGAATGGAAATTGAGTTACAAGAGAGCATTGCTGTGCGTATCCCAGCATGTTTGTACACATTTGGATCCTTGGAATAATAAGAGGGGTGTGCTATTGAATGCTCTCATTTACTTAACTAATTGGAGCACGGTCCTTATTATTTTGATGATGAGTCTGCATAATAGAAATCTCCTTATAGCCTAGTAGGAGACTGGAGAGATAAATACCTTTGAGTTCCAGTCTTCTACTTCCTTCAGTACTGAAGCATGCTTGAAGTGGTACTAAAGATTTGCAGAACATCTGGCAGGAGCAGGTGGCAGTTTACCTTTCAATATGTTATTTAAATGACAATTTAGTTAAGCCTGCAAATAATAATAGTAATAAAAACAGTCTCACATACATTCAAGTCTTAGAGTAAAGGGACTTTCTGAGCTGAGTTACTGAGCCCTTTTTTTTTTTTTTTTTTCAGGCTCAGGCTGTGGTCTGTCTTTCCTGATCTACCTGCTGTTTATGTACTGAAACCAGGAACGCATGCCCTGGCCCGGGCAGGAAGGAGGAGACTTTCTCTTATTGCTGCACGCACAGCTGCTGAGTGGATTTCTTAAGCAAGGTTTGTGCTGAGCCTTTGTGTTTACCCTTGCATCTAAAATGAAACACGGTATTGCGTCACTGATACATGAAGGCCAGGGACAAAAGCCAACTTGAGTGCTCAGCAAGGAGTTTGTTCTCATGTTTGAATATTGTTTATCTCTTTGTAAGCCATCCACAGCCAGAATGTCTTGTGCCTCAGACAGTGACTTAGGCTGAGTCAGTTCCTACCTCTACCCGGGTTGTAAGTCAGTAGCCTATATGATCTTTTGGAAGTGGCGCTCTTTAAAGTTTACCTCTGATAAATGCTTTCAGACCAGGAGCAGGGGTGGCACTGTTATCTGTTTCTATGCTGCACGTGTTGCATCCCACCTGTTCTACAGACGGTGATGCATTTCGTTGGCATGAACCATGTAACTGCTTAGTATGGACAGCATTAAGTGGTAATGAGCACCTGATTAGTACAAAAGAGGCTATGCTTTCTTATGTTATTAATTGACTAATGAAACTAGAGGTCTCATTTACAGTTCGAAAACTGACTGTAGCTGTAAAAATGCTGATAGAATAGGCCACAAAAGGTGCAAGACGGGACAGAGAAGGTGATGAATAAGATGCCTTTTCTGTTGGAAAAGATTGAGGAACGTATATTAATACGTTTGACCCAGTAAGGTGATGGTTGCAATTTTCATTGTTCAAGAAATTATTTTCACTCTGGATTAGTGCATGAATATAAACAGGTGGGTTATTTTTGGAGATAGTACTTTCTATTGGCTGAGGTTAATGATTCTGAAAACCAGACTTGTTTGCAGAAGAGGAGGACCACTGGAAAAATAAAAATCGAAGAGTACAGTCACTCTTTTCTCCTTAGTGATAGTTGTGAGTGTAAGTGCAGCCTTGAAAAAGGTTGTCTTTGCACTTTGACCATTTGGGACTGGGGGGGGGGGACGGACGGGAAAGGAGGAGTAGCTGTGTGTTGAAATTGGTTTGGTTTGGAAGGCTGGTGGGTGTCTTCAGTCTAACGGGAGTTATGTTCTGGAGGTATGCATTAGGCAAGGTAGGGAATTGGGAGGGGGGCGAGAAACAGAAGTGAAAACATGTGGATGAATTTGTTAGCAGTGGTGCTACCTCCAGGGACAGGTTTTTCCAGAGGTGCTGAGGAGACATTGTGATCTGTCACTGGTACTATTTGATGCAAGTCTTGGTGGTGCTTGGATCCCTGTGACACATCAGTAGTGCTTGTACAGTCTCAGCTTAGTTTCCAGCTATTTCACTTCTTGCTGTTCTGCCCAGTGTGGTAGAAGTTTCCAGAAAAAAAAAAAGGAATCGCCTTTCTCCTGTAGCTTTTTCATCCCATTTCAGGGCTTCCTTGAGATCTGTTGACCCATTCGTAGCAGGACCACAGTGAAACCATGCTCTGGAGAGCAAGTCTGTGCGCAGAAGTAGGTTGGTTGAGACTTGGCCGGGTAGGCCAGCTTTCCCACAGATAGGAAGTCAGTTATTCTGTTCTCATGCAGGGACAGTAAAATCTTTGCAAGGATTTCTCTAGGGAAGGAAAAAACCTAACCCATAAATCCTGCTCTCCATATTTTAGTAAAGGGTAGGCGGTCTGAACTGTTTGTTCTTTTGGAGTACTTTCATGGTTATCCCAGTGAGACTACGTCCCCACTGAGAGATGTAAGGAAACTGGTGTTGTGAAGTATTTACTTTTTGGCACTGCTTCATTACCTGCTCTTTATAATTTATGGTGCCATATGGAACAAGGTTGATAACTACCCGTCTTTATGAACACACTGGTTTCATTTACCTGAAGCAGGCTTTTCAGTTTTGAATGGAATCAGAGATACATTGTTGCCTCATTACAGTCCAATTAAAACGCGGTTTTAACCTAACGCTAGGTTGATTATTAATTGTCTGGAAGGCCTTTTTCCTTCTGTGCCTTTAATTAGGATTTCCCATTACAGCCTCATCCAGAAGCAGAGAGTGCTGAAAACTCTGAGCAATGTTACGGTGCTATGCAGTGGGTAGATGAGACCAGACCTGCGCACAGAAAGCTGGTATAGCACAAACGCTCTCAAGTCGATCTTCCCAGAGTGACAGAAGCCTTGCTGTAGCTTCTCATCCTGGACTTTCAGTTAAATGTCTTTGAGGTTTGAGTCTGTTGTTTGATGAGGTCTTGTCTTGCCATAAAGTGGGACAGGATTTTAGGGGCTACCACAGGAAAAAAAAAAAAAAAAAAAAAAAAAAAANAAACCAAACACCAAACAAACCAACACCACCACCCCCCAACCAGCAACAATAACCAAAAAAAAACCCCAAACCCAACAAAAAAACCCCAAACAAACAAAAAAGCCCCACACACATACAAAAAAAACAAAACCCAAAACAACAACAGCAAAAAAAACCCCAACAAACCACCCAACCAAAAAAAACCCCCAACACCAAAAAACCAACCCAACACCAAAAAAACAACACATGCTCAGCTAGCTATCTCTGGCAGGGAATAGCATGGCCATAAGAATGTGGCTGTGGATTCAGTTTTACTAACAGCCATACTTCTAGACGAACTTGAGGCAAATGCTTTCCAGTATTTTTTAATCTCTCTGGCATTTAATCATTGGGGAGAAAACTTATTGGAAAGGATTTCAGAGGAAGATGCTGTTACGTGGAACTCTATAGGGTAAAATGTTTCATTTCACTTGGCTGGTACAGTACTATACAGAATATCTTGTAACGGCATTGCTTAGGGTCAAAGGTTTCCCAGCTGGGGTTTGTTTTGAGAGGGAATGGCTTATTCTCACATAATGCAGGGTAGGAAACCTTCTGCCTTGCAGCTCTCCAGTGATTTATTTTAGATGTTTAGCCAAGGACTTAAATGGGTTAGTAGACTAGCACCTTCAGGGAAGTTGCTCTTTATAATTTAACTTTCAGAGAGCAGGTTATAGTGCTCTCAAACAGTTGTGTCAAAGACCCAGCAAAAATTAATGGTTCAGAACTAATGGCAAGCTTTCCAGGATGTTGCTCTGATTTATTGAGTGGTGCTAAGCTCCAGCATCCTTGTGTGGAGAGCACTTGTCTTCATATAAGGGGGCTAATATTACCTCAAGCTGTTGTCAGTTGACTTGGTGAAATTGCTGAGATGCTACTCTCGCTGTAGATAGCTGGTGGTGATTACTCTTAAGTATTCAAAGAGCAGAAACCCTGGGGAAAGGCTGATGAGCTGCCTAGGAGGATGATGTTCCAGCCATGTAAACAAACTCCTGAAGTCTCCTGGTCATAATGAGGACCAGGCTCCAGTGACAAAGCCCAGTCTGCTCTGTGCTGCTGCATTGGAGTTGAGCAATTTGCAAGGGGAAAGTGATTGGAGTCAGTCCCTGTGATGCACGTAATCCACTAATCACTACTCTGAGACTTCTGGTGCTCAGAAACAGCAGGAGGGAATTGGCATTTATGAGCTGAAGGAGACACTGGCATATGTTGTTGAGGAGAGGGGGAGGAGGGACTACTTAAATATTTATAGATTAAGGGTACATTGGGATCCCTTCTGTCTCTTGTATGCCTGGTTCCCGCACTACTTCTTGGGGATAACGGGACATAAAACCTCCTCAGCCTTACCTGTGTGTTAACTCGGAAGCATCCAGTCTGAACGTCCTTCCGCCTTCCAGCCTTCAAGCTTGCACTAATGGACCGGTGGGTATGAAGCCATTGCAAAATGTGCCTTGTCGCTATCCGTCTTGCTGGGCCATCTCAGTCTCCCTCCGAAAACACTGCAACTGAAACAAGTAGGGGCATCGCAGCCTGGACTCTTACGAAAAGTGAGGTTAGAAGCGAAATGAACTCAAAAGCAGATTAGTGGCAGGCAGATAGCAGCTTCTCCAGAAAGCTGTCTGTGAAGCTGTCCTGAATCTCTGCGCCTGTCACTCCAGGGTACGAGAACAGAACAGGTAGAGCCTGCTGAGAGGAGCTCTCAGGTTCTTTCCTACCTCTAATTTTAACCAAGATTTGTCTGTCCTGCAGACAAAAAGGTGACCTTTTCATTGGATCGCTCCTCCTTCAGTGATTACTTTGCATGCGTAAATTCCCTCTCCCTTTCATGAGGACATATTTCATATTGTGCACAGTCATAGAGAAGCAGTTGACTGCTGCGGACAAAATGCTTTCATATGCAGAGTGCTCCGCTCAGTCTTATGAAGAGAACCTCTGAAAGAGATAGAAGAGGCTGGGAAAGAAGTAGACCCCACGCTGCATCATCATGTTAAGTCAGAGCAGCCCAAATGTGGTGATAGTAATAGAGTAACAGTGCCCCACTTAGGAGCGGGAGGCTGGAGGAGATGCCTAGTGTCACCAAATCCTCTTTGCTGTCACAGGCAGGTGTATTATTGACAGGCGTGCTGCAGTGAGAATGATGACTTTAGGAGCTCTTCCCATTGAGACCTGTGAAAAATGACTGTGATACTGAAACAGAGGAACAATGTGTGTTCCTTTATTCTGGCCAGGTAAAAACTGTAGAAGAATTTTGTGGTGGGTTGGTTTGGGTTTGGTTTGGGGTTTTTTTTTTCTGCTTTTCGTTTGCTGTCGTAAACAAATTACGAGACCTGAGTTTCTCAAGTGCTGCTCTCTCTAACGTTAGTATTAAAATGAATAATACCTATTATTATTCCTTGCTGTTACATAATTTTTCTCATCAATGTGACCGAAGTATTTTATAGGGATTACAAGCATCACAATAGTCTTTTATACAGCAGAGGAAACTGAGGCACAGGATATGAAGAGAATCATTCAAAGCTACCTAACACATCTATGATTCTATGACATTGATAGTGCAGCCAGGAGCTGAACCCCATGTGCTCAGAGCCGAAATGCAGGATGTCATCCTGTTGCTCACCTTCTCTGCTACATGTAAAATAGTGAGAGAGGTGCTGTGAGAAATTCTGTCAATTAATTTTTTTTAAAGACCACACGAAACTTTTGATAAGCGATAGCTGCAGTTCGCAGTGCAAGATAACCTGTTTTTATATTTGTACATGTCCTCTAATAGCTTTACTTTCACAATCCAGCTATTTCCATATGCTGTTTTGCTCTTAATTTTTAAAAGTTTTAATGTGGCATCAACAAGTCAGACTGAAGTGTGCTCTTACTTTGCTAGAAAGGGTGCATAACTCTCTTTTGTCCTATTGAGGTTAACAGCTCTTTTAAGACCTATTAAAACCTGTACTTATATAAATCACATATTAAATAGTTTAATATTGGGTATTAAAATTGCATAAATCAGTTCTAATTAGTTCAAACTGTTGCTGTAATGAAGACCGGCCCCTCAAATCCACTATAGCGCAACAGTCCTTGAAAGTCATTGCAGAGCCTGCCTGAACGCTTTCCAACAGCTCAGTTGATGTGCTGTGGGGTGTGCTGGAAAAAGCAAACCAACCCTGGCATTTGAAGTGCTCATCAACGGTCCTGACAGCTCGACGGCATGTGTATGACAAAATGCAGCGCTCTGATCACGTTCAACAAAGTCAGTGGAAGAACTTAGGCTTGTTCTTTGGTTTCCCATCTTGCTCTGTGTGATGATGTGGAGTTACGGTGCACGAGTGCCAGTGCTGCCTCATATTGCAGGGGACTGGATCTTTTGCTCTGGAAGTGACTTTCAAAGAGATGTTGCTGGGGTGACTCAGGGCCTGTGTTTCAGGCCGCTGTAGCGTTACAGAGCACTTAGGGAGTCTTTCTGTCCAACTGCAGCATAAACCTCTCATAGAGAAGTTTTAAGTCAACTGCAGCTTTGATATAGTGTTCTAGAGAATCGGATTTAACTAAATACAAGCTTTGGTTAAAATTCATGGCATATCTGTGACGTAGGTTCTGGCAGCTGCTGGCATGAGTCGCTTCACTGGCTGAAAGTGTCTGGAACCGTTAACCGTGATGCGGCAAAAAGTTGTACCATTCAGTTGTCCAGCCACAGAGCACTTCACTGCTACTTCATAGTTCACCAATCTTTAACTGAAACTGTCCCACTTTTGGTTTTGCAAGTATAAATATCAGTATCTCTCTGAAACTTGTAGCCACTGCACTTCTTTTATTTTGCCAATGGTGTCACTGCTGCACCACAAGATTTGTGTTTTCCTGTAGACTTGAAGAAATAGCAGTAAGGGTGGTATTCAGCATTTAAAGGGCTGGCCGAAGCAATGGACAAACGGCACATTGCTGCTGCTCTCCCCGAGAGCCGAGTTGGAGCAGGTGAGGGTAATAAAGGCACCCTTTTTGTCCACCAGTCCCATTTTATTTCTCACTTGTCTCCATGCTGCACGTAAGCAGGAGTGAGATCGCAGCTCTGAAAGCTGCACCTGGTATAGCCGACGACGTGTTTGAGCTGTTAGGCTGGGCCTGAGTTGTGCCTGCAAGATCTACAGCCAACGAGAAGCATGTGCCTGCTGCCAGCCTCGCCTCTCCTCGCTGCTCTCCCGACTGTGGGCACCCTGAAGGGGCTGGCCTCTTCTCTAGCTGTGTGTCCTCTCAGGTCTGCAGCCTCAAGACCTGGTAGGGGAGTGGATGTTTTGTCTTTGCTGTGCTTGCATGGGGATTCCCTTTGGGCTTCAGAGATGGTTTTGAGGTTGGATGTGGTGGGTTTACTTGAAGTGGTGAATATGTCTGCCTTAGTTGTATTGGAGCTTCCAGTCACCACCGCAATGTAAGCAGAAATGAGTTCAAGGAAGCCCTCGGACTTTGTTAATGAATCTGTTAGTTTCAAAGCCTCAGGTTTGCCCTGTCCCAGTTGGCTAGTGCTAGTTTCCTACCTAGGTGGAAGCTGCCTGTTTGGGGTTTTTTACCATTACTATTTTTTAAATCACGGGTGCTGTTTCTCCTGACAAAGAACTGACAGTGTTTTTCAGCAGCAGATGTGCCTGCTTTGAAGGAATTGCCAACACATGCATTTAATCTTTTTTTGTGAGTGTCAGGCTATAGTTTCAACAATAGGATGGCACCCTATAGTGAGACCTTAAGCTGAGGGGAAAGCACAAATGGACTTTTGTTGTTGTTGGGGGGAGAAAGGGGAAATCCTGTAAACTAATTAGCTCATCTGGCTCAAATGTCATTTCTGATCAAACCACTCTACCGATGCTTTCAGTGGCAGATCACATGTCTTTTGCATTAGATGCCATTCAGCAAGACCAAAAAGTGTCTAGGGCACCTGTCATCTGCTCTATGGGGATGCTGGGTATACAATTAAAAACTGCATATAAAAACTTCAACAGATTCATTTCAGACACTAGAGTTCTTGATTTTGTTCTGTCAAAGGGCATTTCTAGGGGGTTGATCAGACAGATGTCAGTGAGCTTCAAGTTTTTGTCTTCTGCGTGGTTACTGGGAATTCCCAGGGAACAGTTTTTGTCTAAGAGACAAAACCTACCAAAGAGCCTCAGGGTGCGCTGTTACCTGTGCTGGTGGGCCTCTGCCTTATTTTTACATATATCAAGAAGCAGCCACTTCGGTGGGGTCAAGGGGGCTAAACTACAGTCCTTAGAACTGTAGTTCCTATATTGTAGTGAAGAGTTAAAGGGACTGATAAAGGAGGAGGGTTAGCTTTGAACAACTGACAAATATAATTGGCACCAGTGGCTTATAGAGAAGTCGGGGTGTTTGTGGGATGAATGTGTATTGGCATTTGACTTGTATTGACATTACAGAAAAGCATGTGGTTCGCTTTTTGCTTTTTGCACACCTTTATAATGCTTAGTAACCATGTCTCCCTCCAGTATTTTTTCACTGTTACCAGTGAAAAAGGTCAAAAGAATAGGTGAAAATAAACCCACAAGTGAGAAAGGTGTTTCTCGGCTCCTGTTTTACGTGATTTATTTTCATTTAGGTAATTCTTAGGGATTGCAATTACGTTGGCATGTGTTCCTGTAGCTCTACAAAGAACGGGTAGGTATTTTATTTTGACACAGGAACAATTTGTAAAGAATAGTACACAGATGATTTTATTGGAAGGATGATGAGGAGAACAACTGCAGACAGATATGTAGTGCTTGCTTATCCTGGAGCCACTATTCCCACATTTGTGTAAGTGCTTTCAAGATAGCTGCAGGCAGGAGCAGCTATGGCAGAATGGAGGAGGCCTGAATGATGACGTCCAGCTGAAGGCACGAGAATCCCGCAGAAATGGTTCAAAATCTGGGCAGCTGTACTTGTACTGTTGTTGTACTTTAGTGACCTTAAGCTTTCTCAAAAAACTGAGCAAACAAATACCCAGTTTTCCTTTCTCAAGGGAAGGATGTCTGTAAAACAGCCTCACTCTCATTGAGTGTTCAATTGGCGCTGTGGTATGATAGCCGACGCGGTGGATCATGCAAGAGCAAAGGGGGCCGAGTTCTTACCTGGTGTAAATTTGGCATCTTCCCAGTGATGTCAGTGGTGTTATGCTAGTTTACACCAGCTGAAAATATGGTCCAGATGGTCTTGATGAGAGAGAAATATCATCAGCCTGGTGCTTTCTCTTGCATTGCACTTCATGTAATGATTTCACACCTGTGAAAATTGGTACAAGATCAAAATGGGGATTCATACAGATGTAGATACACCAAAAAAAGTGCAAGGCACTTGAGAAGCCCCTCTGTTTTTCCCAGAGGTAGCTGCGCAGTGGAAGAACTGATTCCTGGAGTGTCTTAAGTTGAAGCATGAGTTCATAGGTTTGTATATTCTTTATCTGTCTGTCTTTGGGTAACTACAGCGAAAGCATCTTGCGTACAAAAGGAGAAGATAATTTGTAATGGAAATAGCATTAGCAGGAGTGGTTAAGTATAAAAATGAAGAGAATGTGATTGCTTGAGTGACAAACTTGGCAAGCTTTGTTTGACACTGTCGTGTCAGAGCTGACGCTGGGATAAAATATGTTTAACTTCTGTCTTCATAAACATATGGTAAGTGTAGAGGTGAAGGTAACTTTTTGCCAGGTCTGCCTGTGGTGATTACTGTGCGTCAGTAATGCGTTGTTGAAAGTCATGGAAAATTGCTTGCTTCTACTCTCTTCAGAACTCCCTAGAAGATAAATACTGTTTCTCTAACTCTTGTCTTATTCAGATTGTGGAACTAGAGGAGTGAGATAATTTTGGTGGTAGCAAGTTCCTACCTCTACCAGTGGTTGGCCTGATCCACCCCGATGAAACTCCTCATGATACTTCTGCTGAGGTTATTGGAACTAGATGAATACTGGTCAGCTGAGGAGAGGATTCATTACAATAGGGGAAAGCACTTTTGACTTAATTTGATAGTTACAATTTCAGCATGTTGGGCTGGAAGTTTAGAATATGTTATTTGACAATAAGGGGCAGGTCAACTGACGCCAGCATAGCTCATGTGGAGCTGTGTTGGTATATGGTAGCCAGAGATATGACTTCGAAATCATCGATAGCAGGCAGGACGTCCTTAATTCATGAGAAATAACTGCATTAGTTGTCAAGGCACCTGAGAAGGGCTTTTTAGAACTGGCTGCAATCAGCAACCTTAGGCATTGGTAGGACTCAGCAGACACGATCTGCTATCAGTGAACAATATCCAACCTCTGGCAATTACTGGACAGTATTTTCTTTTTTTAAAAAAATTAAGAGGGAGGTTTGCGTCTCAATACTTCAGCAGTCGAGCATAATACAGTAAGAAAGGTGTCAGGATGCATTTTATCTAATACAACAGGATGCTGTAGGCAACACTGTTTGAAATTTGTTGAAAAGCAGGTGACAGCCACCCATGTGAAGAGTCTCACTTCCTTGAATTGTGTTATGCCGTGCTGTTGCTATTAATTTCACAAACTCTGCGAGTGGGCAAGTGAATGAGTGATGCAGTACTGCTATACAAAGCCGCCTTGGCCTCAGAAGTTCCTAGGCTATTTAAACATGTTCCATGTAATCCACTTAATTGCATGTGTAAGCTTGTCAGGAGAACTTCCAGCAGAAGCAAACCCATGATGCGCTCAGAACTGGCGGGGGAAAACAAACTGAATGCTGAATTACTGTGGTGCATTACCGTCTTCCTGAGTTCAGAGGCAGATCTAATTCCAAGTCAATATTTAGAGCAGTTGCTGCTGGATCTTAATATAGAACGAGTCAGCTGTGGCTACTGTATAAGGTTGACAGCAGGTGTAGCAGAAAGCGTTCAGCTGGAATGATAAGCCGTAGGGTAGTGTACCTCTTGAGATAGGTAATACAGGGTCGACAGCCTCGCCCGTCAGATCTTGTCACGTTTCCGTTGAGGGGAGTCACATTCCAGCTGTCCCCGCTTGGGACAGGTCCTGCTTGGTTCTGCCTGAATTTGGAATCCTTTGCGGTTCTGGTGGGTGGGGGAAATGTGTGGGCAGGAGTCAGTATTGACGCATTGCTTACAGTGCTTCGCTGCAGAAATCGGGGTTTCGTAAGAGAAAGTGCCAGAGCTATGGTTTTTACAGTTAGGCACTTAAGTATTTCAGAATTGGAGATCATCAGGCAGGAAACTGATTTCTTCTGGTGTTTGTTTTTCTATTAGTCTGTGACTCTGAAGGTGATGTAAAGTACAGGTGGAATTAGTAGTACTGCTTAGGTCCTGATCCTGCAAAGAACTGTGCCTTAGGTAAATCACGTGCTTGCACATTGCCTCCTTTTTGTCAGTGCCTTAGTAGGAACGCACATCCGTTCCCAAAAGCTGTGTGGAATGGGGGAGATGCTCTGTGGTAAGTCAGCCTTTCTTTTGTGGGCTAAGCATAGTGACTGTTACTCTACAGGCTTCAGAAGTGACTGTTGCTAGGATTCTGAGAGGCCTAACGAAGCTCAGCTCCTAATTCACATAAGATTTCCCCTGGGCTTTGGGAAACCATTTCTTTTAGAAGACTGCGTATGCCCACATAAAATACAGCAGGGCATTTGACCAGTTGTGTTCTAAAGCTATTTCTGCAAACTGACCGTTGGCACCAGGTTTTACACAGTTAAAATTTTTAGAGAGTTTTTAGTCAAATGCACGACAGGCTAATACTGTGTTGCACAGGCTAAATTTGGAAAATTGGTGAAGTTCAGATGTTAAATATAAAATGCCTTTGCTGTACCTTATTACAGTTTATTGGACCTGTATGTAATTGGAGTCATGCTTGTGTACCAGCAGGAAGTAAACACCAATACAACATAGAAAGGAAGTTCTAAGTGCTGCGCTTCCTCATTTATAGTCCAGAACTTGGGAGAGTTTATCTCTCTCAGTTCTGGAGAGCATAAGTTCATACGCGATGAAGACTTCAGTGTAAGCACCTATCTGGCAAGCAAGCTAAGAAGCATTTTGGGGGAAGCCTTGTGTTCCTTTTAATCATCTAGGAGATGCAGACTGTGAGAACTAATGTGCTTCAGCAAGTGGTGACTTGCTGCTATGAATTGTTTCATCTGTGTCATAGAGACAAACACTGGGAAAGGAAGGCTTTGTATTATTCACATATTACAACTTTGTCTTGGCAGACAGGGTGGAAAATAAGATTCCCCCCCCCCCCCCCTTNGAGTCATTGTTGAGTTGAGATTCTGAATTCCTTTATGCAAACTCCAGAAGCAGAAACAAATTAAAACATGAAGGATATGGCTAAGAAGGAAGCTGTGTGTTCAGTTGCACTAACCTCTTGTCTGGTTGTGGGTATAACCATTCTGCTCTGTCTTGTCTTGTCTTACTTTTGAGTCTGGAAGGGTCTGACTATTTACTGTGTTTGCAAAGTATCCTTATGAGAGGTGAGGAGTTTTCGATTTGTAGTGGCTCTTCCAAATGACACAAACAGCCACAAGAGAATTATTCCTGCAGAAAGAAAACTGAGTTTGTAGTCTGTAATGTTTAAGAGGCTTTCTAAGTCCCCCTTGAAGCTATACAGGTACCAGAAATTAGCTACAGCATAAAATTGTCAGAGAGGCTTGTCAGCTTCTTGCCAGTTTGTCTAAACCAGCTGGAGAGCAATTTCCTGTAGTGGTTTGTGGAGTGGATGAGCCTTGTGCCATACCTTCAGCTGCTGCTTCTTTGCTTCTGCTTGCTGGATGTTCAGTGGCAAGTTTCCCAAACTCTTACTCTTGAATTTTGGGTGTGGGTAAAAGTATCAGAAAAGCTGACACCTCACTGAAGTGCACGTTGAAACCTGGAACAATCTGTGGCTTGGGGAACTTCTGTCTCTTAGTGCTGTTTGTAATCAAGGTAATGAAATGAACCCCAATCACTGCATTTGAAGCCATGCAAGGAAGTGTCCATTGCTTATGATCTTCCTGTACTGCATCTATTCCCAGTGCCAGGAGCAAACTCCTAGTTTGCAAATTCCTAGTTGCAATGCAGGGTGATGTTTTTCTTCTGTGGATCTACCGTGTGACTTCGACCCAAGCTGATGTGTCTGTGAAATGCTATCCTTCAAGTGCTCTAGGACTGAAATGTAGCTGTCACTCTCCAGTGTGAATAACAGGAAATTTAATTTGTTGGGTGGAAAGAGTTAAATGAACTTTAGCTGAAAAGCTCTCTCTCTCCCTCTCAGGGTAGAAAATAGCCAAGGGCAACAGCGGATGACTAATGTGTAGAATATTGCAATTAGTATAGCAAGGTACTTACAGGGATCAAATTAAAAAATTCATTAACGTACGCACTTAATTAAGAAACACTTTTCAGTTTACATGATAAATTATGACACCTATTAAATCTTCGAGTACAAGCTGTAATGGCTTCTTTGCTCCTGGGCAGAGAACTATTGCCTTTGAGGTCCTTCGAACCTCCCCGAGGACCGGCAGCATTAGTTACAAGTGAGTTAAAAACAATGCTTTTTCTCCTGTGAGGTGCAAGCCCTGCTTTACTGGAAACTAATTTAAAGTTAAGAAACCAGCCCAGGGATTAAGAGACCCATCAGACTGCAAGCACAGTGCATGATTAAATAAACAAGAAATGATCGTGAGAATAAAGAATGAATAAAGCTAGCAAAATGCCGAGGTGGGTCTCAACAAGACAGCAGGATACACGTGATGACGCTGCATCTGGGCATATCCCTCCGTGACTTCAGCTGGACTCCACCCAGCTGCTCCGGTAGTGTCAAGGGTCTTAAAGAGTTTCTCAAGGCGGGACCCTCAGCTGCAGCTCTTCCTTCATGTTTTGGGGTTTGGTTTGGTTTTTCTTGGAGGAAATCCAAGCACTTTAAGGTTTGTAGCATTCAGAGATCCTGAGCCCTGTTGCAGCTGGCACTGTGATGTGCCACTGTGGGGTGGGAACCAGGCTGTTTATTCTCTTGCACAGGGAACGTGACGTACCAAAAGGGGGATTTGGTGAAGCTTCTTATTTTCTGAAATAGACCAAAGCTGCAGTTTCCAAAGCACCTGCTATTGGGGGTGGGGCGAACCAACTGATGAAAACATTTCAGTATGGCCTCATTGTTAGAAAAGAGAGTTTTGAAGTGCAAAAACCAGTTTAAAACAGGCTGCTAGAGAGCGCTCTGACCTTTAGGAGAATGCTTTTTCCACTTCATTTTCTTAAATGTGCTAGGCTTTTTAATGTGGATTAATCTACACTTTTCTCATCAAAAAGAGCTCTCTTTATCATTGGCAAGAGGCAAGTATGGGGTTAGCAACGTCAGAGGGTGGTACCCAGAGTTCTGGGTGACCCTTTCAGAATTGTCAAGTGATGGTCCTTGCCAAACAGAGATGTCCTTCATGCTTTTGTTCAGTTACTCCAAAACCTGCCTGATAGATGTAGTTGTTGCCTGATTTATTTATTTTTTTAATTATTTTATTTTTTTTTAATCAATCCTGTAATCTACTCCTATCTTCAAACAGTCCCTGATTTGGCTCAGTACTATAGCTAGCCAGGAACACTTTTGCAGCCAAGTGAGTTTGAAACATGGCCCGGATGTGAAATTCCACATACCCTTACACAAGCAGAAGCAACAGCATGAAGCACGAGCAGAGAAAAGATCAAGTCTTGAAGTGGTAAAGAGGGACTTGTGTGTACGTTTGCTGTAATCCTGTGGAAAGTAATTTTGTCTGGACTCATTCCTGAGCAAAATCTGCAGGAGCTTAAGCTGCCTTCATTCTTCTACCTCTAGGTACCTCATACCACTTGAATGCACCTCAACAGGGCTTGATATCTAGTGTCCCTCTAGCACTTCAGGTACCTAAAGTGCCCACGTGACAATTGTAGTCTAGAGTGCTTTCTGAAATCCGTGTGTTTCATTTTAAGATTCTACAGTGAAGCTCTTTAAAATCTGCTTATGATCCTGTATGTTTCAGCCGGTCTGAACCTGTGTTATGCTGCCAAGACCTTTGTAGGAGCTGAATACATTTTTCTCTCAGACTGATGTGGTTTTTTTCATAAATGAGTTTGAGTTTTGAATAATGTTGATGAAATGCACACAGTTTATTAAACAGAGCAATTCTAAGTAGTCTAAAGATTTACTGTTCATTAACAAATGTTTGAATGAACTTTAAATGAGAATAACCCAGGAGAAGCAGGAATGATGTCTTCATTGTAACGGGTACATAAATATAGTACAAAATGGAGGAGGTTTTTTCCAGACACCAGTGCCTTCTGCTCTGATGTAGAGCTATGTAGTGTGTACAGCCAGTTGGGAAATGTTTTGCACATGCATCTGTCTCTTTGAAGCCTGATTAGTGGCTTGGTGAGTTTAGGGGAAACATTTGACGTTATCTCTGATGCCTTTGAGTTGGTATTTTTTCTGTTGGTTGGGTTTTGGTTTCATTTTCTTTGACCTTGGCAGTCTGTTGGCTGGTGGTAGGTTTCTTTCCCTTGCATCTTCTGTCTGGCACCCCCAGAGACCGACTCTGATCTGAAATACCACGGCGCTTTGGGGATCTGAAATACCACAGCGCCGTTCCAGGTTGGTAGCAGGGGGACGGGGCTCTGCTGCTGCCGCCCTTGGGAGCAGCTCTCCACCTCTCCCTTCACCCCTTCTGCCTGGTCAGGATCAGAATTCTGTTGAGCACTTCCACAAAGGTCTGGCCTTTCACTTAATTATACGGAGTGCAAGTAATATCTAGCATCCACAGTATTTTATCGACACTGACAGGCCTGCATAAATAAATAAAAATCTTACTTTATGCAGTGAAATATCTTGTTGCTTTTTAATAAATCAATAACGGGAGGTGACATGAGAATAGCGTCTTGAAAATGATTTTTGAGGTGATGTGGAAGGCACTAGATTATCCTTATTAGTGATTTTCTTTGCGGATTGTTTGGTTTGAAGTAAGTTCCCTGACGAGTTCTCCAGAACAGTCTAGAATGACTGTTGATCACTGTTTTGGTTAGCATTTACAGCTTTACATCTTTCTTATAGTGCATAAGGTGCCTTACTTTTTCGAGAACGAGTACTAAAAATCACTACCAAATAAATATTCCAGTCCCATTTCAACTAACTGCACATATCTATTTATGACAGAGGAGAAGAGTTGTTCTGAGCTGAGAAGAAATAGCTCGGATTTCTGGCTTCAGTTCTGCACTCTGGAAGGGTTCTTTTTCTGGATGGCGTTACTGGGGTGCCAGCACTCCTGCGCACATAGCCTTCGACAATGTTTAAGAGCTGTAGTACAAAATATATGTGTATGAGCCCTGTATTAGTAAACAGTTGATACTCTGGGCAAAAATCAAGGCTCTCGTAAAATGCCTGTAGCTGTAAGGGTGAAATGGCAGACCCCGAATGCTAAAGAAGCTTCTGGCACAGCAGTTGGGAAGCTGTGCGTGTACTCGGCTCTCCTTCAGTAACTGCAGGCCTTCCCTCTCTGCCGTGCACTAGCTTTAGTCCAGGTGGGCAGCACTGAGTCACATCAATTAGTTCCTGGCCTTGCACAGGAAACTGAGTAAGTGTTCATAGGCTAAGTGGGGTGAGCTTGGACCAGGGTCATCGGTTTGTTCTGAAATTCCTATCACAAGTTGTATCACTGAGAAAAGGTATGGAATGAGGAACTGGTTGCGTGGAGACACGCGCTTGATCTAGCTTACCTTGGCTTAAATGTGAAGATTTGTCTTAAACTTTAACTTGCACTACAGCGTATGCTTCCTTCTGTATCTACGGAAGTAGTTGTCCATCAGAGTGGGTTTAATGAGTGCTGATCCAAAACTCTTACTCAGTGGGAAACTTGCTGTTAGTTGTAGCGTGCTTGGGGCTGATGGCTTGTTTGCCTGTGTGGTTTTCTGGGTTATTGGGTATCCCGGTGGTGCTGAGCCAGAGGCCGTGCCTGTTCAAAGAGTTTATTTCACTGTTCGTAGTGACACCTTTTGCCATTATGAATGTTCATGGAGCACATGGACATCTAAAAAGTCTCTGCATGTGATGGCAGGCAGTGATAATTCAGCTGGGAAAGACAGGAATTTGTTTAATATTCAGGGCATACAGTCACAAAAATGGAGCGCGTGTTGTCTGAATTGCCGCTTTGCAGATGTGTAATGCTGGGTGTTTAAAGCCTTGTTTACATTCATGTAAAAGTCTTCTGTCACCTTCACTATTGAAAAGGAAAGGTTTTATGATGGTCTGACTAGCTCTTTCAAAATGGGGGAGCTCAGAAATCAGGAGTTCTTTCGGAAACATATTGCTCAAGCGTGGTGATTATTCCTCCCCCAGCTGCTACAATCCAAGTGCAACTGTGTCCCCTGCCCGCTGTAACAGCCCCTGGAAATCTGCCCAAAGCCCCAATCCAGAGGAAAACTCGCGGACTCTGAGCTTTCCAGTTGCTGCTGATGGCCGTGACTGCCTTCCGTGATGGCAATGGCTGTATGTGTGCTGCTGGTGGTGATCTGTCTGCAGACCGTGCGCAGCCCTGCCCGTGGGCAGCGTCACACGCAAAAAAAGGAAGTGTTCACCACTAACACGTAGAAACCATTTCTTCCTGTCTCTCTGTTGCTTTAATCTCTTTCTAACCTTTGTAGGGTTTCTCTCTGTCTCTCCTCTCTGGTTTATTTCCTTCATCTTGTAGGCACTGGCATTGAATACTGATGAGGAAATACTTGGTCTAAAGCCAGCTAGTCAATTTTGGTTAATTAATTGGAATGGTGATTGGCAAAAACCCAGCCCAAATATCTGTAGGTAACTTACAGCATAGGTAATAGTTTACTCGCGGATAATTATCTCTACCCGTAAGTAGCAGAAGGGAATGGTTATCAAGATGCAGATGCATCAGTAACAAAGACTGTTTTAGGAAATTGCAAACGCTCAGACTGAGTTATCTGTTTAATTTCCGAGACTGTAACTAGAGCTGTGCAGTAAACCCACCCTTTCCTCTGACTTGATTCCCTGCACCTTAAGCCAGGTGAACAGAAGTAAGGGAGAAATTGTTTATTCTTGCTGGGAAAACAGTTCCTATCTCTATTTAGGTGCTAGCACAGATGCGCTAGACTTCTGGAATGTTGTAATTTACTTAATATCAGCCAGCAATAAATTGCTACCGCTTCAAAGCAAGCGGGAAGCAATTGGTTAGAAAGGTGATTGAGAAGAGTGCTTTTTGGATTGTAACCTGTCATGGGGCACAGCTCGTATTCTTAGCTAATACAGATTTTAGTGTGTGGCAGCCTTTGGGCAAATACCTTGCTCCTCTAAAGGTGATGAGCTCATCAAGCAGGCTGCTGGGGCACCTTTTTAATATCACTGTGGTTTTGCCAGAATGTCAGTCTTGACAAATCTTCCTACAGCGCTTACGACCTGAGGAACGCTGTTCCTTGGTGCAGCGTCACCCTTTTGCCTGTTTCAAAGCATTGGTTTTTTGCTCCGCAAGCGGAAGGCAAAGGGTGTAACGGGCAGTCCCAGGCAGTAACCTGCCTGTTTTCAAGGGAAGACTGAGGGGAAAGATGGGGCGTTTGTGGCGAGGAAAGGAGGGTGTAGAGAAATGGCCTGGTGAGATGGTGAGAAGGTGCAGGTCTGGTATTTATGGTTGGGAGAGGGGTTTTGTCAGAATCGAGGATTTGTAAGCAGGAGTGGAAACAAACTGCAGGTCTGCCCCTGTAGTTCTCTGCTTTAAAGAAAGACGACAGTTGAGGCCACCAGCTTTTCAATGATGTGGCAGATGGCTTGCTCTCATCTATAGGTTAGAGATGGACACGTATTCCCTACGATGCTTTGTAATGAAGCAGCAGCATTGCAGTAGGTTGACAGTAGTAGGAACAAAGCGAATGACTTAATCATGCCACAGATGTAGAAGGTTTATTTTGGAGGGTGATGCCAACTTGAAAGAAATCACTCTTCACAGGGTGTTTGGTATCTTCTGTTACAACTGGCAATGCTGCGCCCTCTTTTGCAGACTAGGGACAGAGATAAGTTATCTCGAGCTTTGGCACTATTGGAAAATTCCTGTTAATGTGTTCAAGCATTTGAACTCGCTCTCTGCTATAAAATATATCAGTCAAGAATTTTGAACAAAAGAGCAGCGTATCCCAGTGTATGTTCAACACTCTTAAAAGTGACAGATACAGCAGTGGAAGACCAACAAATTGATGGGCTTCTAGACAGCCGTTCCCTCCTTCTGTGAATGGACTGGACCCATTTTTTCGTTCACTTAAAGCTGTTTGTTGTGCGCGTGGAATCCACTGAAGTTTCCATCTTTTTGTTCCTTCCTCCAGTGCAAACTGTAAAAAGCAAAAGCAGAGCCCCTGACATTATCCTACTGCAGCAATGGGGTGATGGGGTTTTTTTAAATTAATTTTTTATATTTTTAATCCCCCCCCCCATGAAATACTTTGGGAGTACATGGTGTTATTTCCAAAAGGGAACAGGCTGGAGACATGCCTTGGAATAAGAAGCAGGTCTGTATGCTGTCATTCTTATTTTGCATTAGTGACAATATGAAATTCAGCTCTGCCCCTCAAGAAGAGAGCAGAGGCTTCTCCAAAAAGATGAGGAAAAAAAACCCCTTACATTTTGCCTAGCAACAGAGCAATATCTCATTTCTGAAAACCAGATTCTTCAAGTCCTGGTGGTTTTTTGGCATGCTGACTTATCAGTTTGGCTTCCTTTATTGAACAGGGCGAAGGGACATAGGGTAGCCCAGAAGGCTGCATGCACAGGTACGGGGTGACGGCTTGAGCTGCCTTCTGAGCTGTTTGACCTGCCAGGTTTCCCTTGGTGCTTCAGGGAAGATCACCCTCCAGTGACTTTAGACCTGGTCTAAGGGGAGGGTGCTTTGCAAACAGCAGTCCACCTTGCTGCCTGGCACCTATAGCTCTTGGGATCACACATTCGTCATCTCGGAAAAGCTCATTTAATACCATGAAGTCTTGTGCACAAATTGGTTTACAACCAGTGTTTGTCATAGTTGATATGATTTATACGTTAAAAAAAGTCTACCAAGCAGCAAGTTGCTTCTGTAAGAAAGCCGATGGCTTGAGTGGATTGCATACAGCCCAGGAGAGGCAAGTGGAATAGGAAGCATATGTTTGGCACCCACAGGTACTGCAGAATCAAGTGAGTGTGAATTGCTAAAACGTAGTTTACATAATATGGTCAATAATATGCAGCAGATGGAGTCTGAATGTATCGCTTAAATCATGAAATTTCTGAATGCTGTGAGGGATTGTACAACAGCAAACTTTAACTTTGAAGGTAAATTGATAAATGATTTTCTATTTACGATGGCAGGTGTGAGCAAAACCAATGGAATTAGGAAGTTTTTTTTTACTCTGGACAGTAGACATGGCTACTTATGTGCATGAAATGGTTCGTGTTGGGAAACGCTGATGGGGAAAAATAGTTGGGTGGTGTGCATGACCCAGTCTGCAGAATTCTCTTACGCTGCCTCGCGCTACTCTGGTTTGTTTTTCGTTTGGGTTTTTTTTTTTTTTAATTGAAAAAAATTGTGTTTGTAGATATATGTGGATGGAAGGGAATTCTTCTAGTCTTTTATCTCCCAGTCAATATCTGTGAAGTTCAGTTAGAGCAAAACCCTGTGCCTCTGTATTATTATTGATCCCAAATTAGCTTGGCTCAGCTTGAAGGTGTTTCTTTCCAGGATTGGCCTGCGGCGTCACCTGGGTCTAGATGGTGCTTCTGTCCTGATGGGGCATGGCTGTGAAATAAGATTCCAGAGACTGGCTGTTACCTGCATGTATGCAAATGACTACCCCATAACTGTATTGTTCAAGCAATATTGCAGGCTATAGAGTCTGGGAGTGGGGCTGAACACAGTGTTACTAAAAAAGGCAAGCCCGAGTGTGTTTTTTAAGAGTCTTTGACTAAGGCTGTGGTGAAAAAAAGTTTCCAAGGCTTTTTCAGGGTACCTAACTGCTTTGTACGCTGTCGAACCTAGACCTTTATTATTATGCATGAGCCTTTACTACAGATTTGCTAAAGCACACAGAAGTCACAGAGTTACACTGCAAAAGGAAAACCTTTTCTGCATGAGCACCTTAACTCTGAGATGATATTGTCCATCTTCATTGAACTAGTGATTGTGTTCTTGATGTGTGCTGAGTGGTGCTTTAGTGGCTGTATTGGGGTTCCCCCACCAAATTAATCGTTAGTGTCTGCAGCAAAAAACTGTACACAGTCGCCCTAGTAAGAGGGCGGCACGTTCCTCATGGGCCTTAGAGACGCTTGACATAGGCTTTTGCAAATCTAATATTCAGATCCACACTGGAAAAGTGGTGGGTGCTTCCAGGGTACAGTATTTTAGCTCGAGCAGCATTTTGTTGCCTGCTCTGTTGGTGACTCACAGAAGCCACGCTGATGTGGAGTAATGTGGAGCAACTCCAGCCTGGTTGTTGGAGAGGACTATCGGGCCACAGCGTAACAGTCGCTGGTGTGTTCACAGCACGTGAAGGGTCAGGAGTCCGTAAGAAATTTAACTAGGAGACTTTGTGCGTGTAACTCATTGCTAATGTCTTAGCAGAGATGAAAGTTGGCACATATATAGTCTTTGCTTGGATCTTTTGTTGTTATATACTTTGCCAAAATTGAGTTTGGCTATTTTCATTTTATGCAAGTGTGAAAAATGTTATCTGTTTAAGTTGCTTCTTTGCACTTCTATGAATAAAAAATGGCTTTAATTAAATTAAGGAAGAGCTTTGACAAGTGATTTGTCTATAATACGTACTTATGGTTTGTGGCATTTCAAAGAATAAATAACCAAGATGTTGAGGCTTAAACATTGGCTGCTGCACATGTTCTGTCAATTCCTTCGTTGAGAGAGAGATGCTTCTTTGAGTGTGGATTTAGGTCCAGATCCTGCATATGCAGATCTCACACCACTTTCAGAGGTAGGGGAAGATGCCTGTCGTTAACATGGTGAATGAACCGAACTGGAAGCAGCCCAGGAAGTCTCTGAAGAAGTCAGCTGCAGTTTTGTAAGGCAAGGAGAAGCAAGGCTTTGATTTCAGCTCTGCAGACATGCAGGAGAATCAGAGACAGCAGGAAACTTGTTAAATTCATATGCAGATAAAACCAAATAAGCTGCAGCAGGTTAGAAAGAATTGGGGCTTTGGAGGAGAGGCTTTGCTTCAGTCCCAATAACACACCAGCTGCAGGGGGAAGAGAAAGTAGTTGATTGTGAGTAAAAAAAAAAATAAATGAGAAAAAGAGGTTATTTGTTAACAAGTTTCCAGATCAAAAAGGAGGTTTTGCAGCAAAATGCTTTCCAGGATTATTCATGGTGATGTGATTTTGGCTTTGCCTTCTTTAGCATTGGAGATGACTCAAAAATGGAAATAGAAGTGAGGAGAAAATCCTTAAAACAGTGAATCTTATGTTTTAAAACGTTCAGATCATGCCTTAATTTGATTTTGAGATTTCATAAATCAGCCTTTTGACCTGCCAAATTTCATGTACAAGATGTAACTGAAATGGAACATAAGTTTCTTGAAAATACTCGACAGCCCCTTTTTTTTCTTCCCCTCAGTAAAAGTAACGGCAAAAGCCTTGGGTTTAAAAAAAAAAAAAAAAAAAAAAAAAAAANAAACCAAACCCCGAACAACCAAACGAACACTAAATCAGTGGGCCTCATACCAACTTAGTCATTTAACCTCACAAGCAAAGTCCCACTGTCAAATGGCAAAAAAGTCCTGATTTCTTTTGAGTTTGGTGTTAGTAGCTGTAAATGTTGACCAGGATGAATCCAGTGAATTCTTTGCTTGTGGAATGGTAAATACTTGTTTGAATTGTGCAGTCGTCATAGGCTCAGTTGTACAATTTTCAGTTATAGATAGAATTTGTGTGAGAAAATCCATTCCTGCCAGTATAACTGTGGATGGATTGCACCTGTGAGCTTTGCCTGACAGTTGTGAGCTGGCATTGGTGAAAATCTGAGAGTTTAGAAAAATGCTGTCAAAATAAGCAATTAAACGGAAGAGCTTCACTTCCTCCTTGGACTGTAGAGCATATTTGAGAAGGAGGAGTAGAGGCTTTCTTGTGAGGTAGGAGAGCAGCTGGATTTGCAGTATGTCTGTACTGAGATTTCTTCCGGTGTAGCAAATCCTGACTGATGTAGGTATTCGGGGGAAAAAAGGTTTTGGTTGCAAGTTTGTGATACCATTTTCATTGTCCAGAGAAGAAAAAAATGGTTTGACAGAGAAGGAAAAAAAAAAAAAAATGGAGTTGCATACTCCATAACACAGTAGCTAATGCATGATAACTAATTGCTGTTCAAAATCTTGTTAGCACCTTCTGGAGACAAGCCTCAACACCACTAAAATTAGACAAGTTGTTTTTTGTTGAATGCTGAGGGCTGTGTACATGGGAGGAAGAGGAGCAGCGATCAGACTCCTTCTCTGAGACCATGGGATGTGGAGAATTGTTTCTGTGCAGTGAGAAGGGAACGACTTGGAGGCTTCGTGGGCTTGCAGGTGGGAGGACCTTCCCAGTGCTAGTGCTGACATTGAACATAAGGGCTCAGGATTTAGTGCAGGTAAAATAACCTGAATCGGGGGATTGAGTACTGATACGCTAAGCACCGAATGCTTAAGACAAGTGTTACATTTTTTCAAAATATTTACTAATGTAATCATGCTTTCTCAGCAGTCTTGCGCGCCACCTTGAAAATACCAAGCAGTGAAACATGATTTTCACAGCCCATCTCGATTGACAGGGACGAGGAGTGGTTTCGGGAGGTTCTCTGCCGCTTGCGGTTGCACCCTGGCTGGCAGGCTTTGCGAGAGCGGTGCTCCAGGCGGTGGTAGCAAGCTGCTTCGTAACTCACGCAGTGTCCGGGCAGATGGGTAGTTTGAACAACTGAAGAGAAGGAATAAACAGCAAAAAATGGCTATTCCGTTTCCACAGATAGAAACAGCGACTGTAATTGCTCACATAGTTCTTTGCTGCAGTTGAGACAGGTTTGATTCCCACCCCCCCAAGTCCATTTTTAAATGCAAAAGAAAGGAACATAATGTAAACAGGCTGTGATTAAGCCAGGAGCTGTTTAATTCAATTCTCTCTACATTAGCAGGGGATTTGGTGCAGGTTGGGGCAAATGAGAGCAGCTGGTGCGGAGCATGGACACTGCGTGCTGGCTGGATTCTGCTTATGGCTTCCCTCAGTCCAGGCCCCTGGATGGAGGGTTCTCACCTCATATTGCTCAAGTGCATCTGAAAAAACAGCCACCAAACCTCTTCTTATTTGAATTTTTCCCCCCTGTACGAATTCGACTGCATTTAGTGCACACATAGAACAGAGTTTTTGGGTTAGTTCCTTCCAAAATGTTGCTAGTTAGTCTGTACCAAAACTGCTCTGGAAATTAAACTGATGTGCAGTAAGTGGTGACATTTGCAAAATTTACTTGAAAACGCTTTTATTTTGCACTAAAACTCTAACGGAGACGACGCTTTTGTAACCCCCACCCCCCACCTCGGCTGTGAACATCTGCAACTGCTTGAGGCTGAGACACGGATAAAGCTCTTTGGTGTTAGGGATGGTACCCAGTTGTACCGTGCTTTGCAAGGCAGGAGTAAGTGAAAATGAGCTGCCAGGGAGGAGGTACGTTCAGAGGCTTCTCAGCACTACTCTGAGTAACATCAGTCTGTGCTGTCAAAGCATGCGCTGGACCCTGAAGGAGGTGATCGGAGCTTTGGAGTGGCGCCTTGCCCCTGAGTTGCAGGGCACAGAACAGCAGCAGGTGGCTACCGGAGTTAAACTGAACCTGGGTTAGAGCCTGAGGCTGCCTGGTCTCATCCGCTGTGCGTGCTGAGAGCGGTGCGTCTTTGCCGCTCTTGCTGAAGGGCCCAGCGTGGCAAACTGCTGCTGCTGAGGCCAACGGGGAGCTTGGAGCGTGCCTCGGAAAGAGTCTGTAGGTGTCAGGAAGCATGAGGGCTGCTCCAGCTACAAGCTTGGCTGAACTTTGGGCCTGCTTTGGCTTTACTTCGGAAAGACAGTGCACGTTAGCAGCCAGGAGGCAACCGAGAATGAAGGTATCAGCTCACCTCAGCCTGTCATTTTTAGTGTCTGCATTGAAATCATAGGCCTTGGCTCCCCTGCTGTTTAATATGTCTAGCTGTCACTGTAACTGCCTCGAGAAAGTTACAGCGATGGGTGGAGAGGCAGGTGATGCTGCTATGAGCGTGTGGAACCGTGCTCCTGAAGAGCGGAGGCAGTGTTATGTCTTAGGCGGAGTGTGGGTTTGGGGTTGGCCAGTTGCCTCTGCTCTTTGCTGGTGGTGAACTTTGCACAGAGCTTGCTCTGAGAGCGACTGTGCTTTCTTCTGCAAGTCCGCTGCAGTCTGTCTCGTGTGGTACAGCCTACCTTTTTATTTATTTTTATTTTTTCTGCCCTGACTCTTTGACACCCACCACCTCCCTGCCAGCCTGGTGTGGCTGATCAAGCTGTTCAAACAACTGGAAGACATCAGAAGTTAAACACTCATTATTTTAATTTGATGCTAATCATGTGTTAATGAGACTAATCCTTGCAATGATTCAGGTAATTTGCTTAATGGCTGCCCGGAGTACAGATTACAGCCATCAGTCATGTCTGATAAGATGTCTGTTGTGGAGGAGGTTGTCAGGTGGATGAGGTGGGAAAAGACTAAGGAGTAACGTCTGACCTCCTGTAAGTCAGGAGCCTTACTGTTCAGAAGGGGGAGGGAAAAAGAAGCCCTGCTGCACAACCTTGTGCTTCACCACCAGATTTGTGGTTTCCGGCAGCCAGGGAAAAGCAGTTCAAAGGACTGTGCTTAAGGGCTATTCTGTCTAAGGGGGTCTGATCCTCTCCCGCCTTGAGCAGGAGTGGTGCGTGAGGGCTTACACCGCATCTGAATTGGACACTGCATTTTCTTGAGGTCATTTGGGTCATGGCAAAGCCTTCAGGTATAAAAGACATCTGCATCTGATGTTATGTGATAGTATAAAATGGCATAATACTGTTGGAATTGGTGGAATTCCACTATTTTATATGAGGGAACCTATCATGGGCCAGTCAGAGCGTCTCTCTGATTCCAGCCGTGTTCCTGCTTCCCTGCCCTGCCTTCCCAATTCCCTTGAAGGGTTGTTCATGGGTGCAATGTAACACTAACTACATAAGTAGAGTTGCTGGGGTAAGTCACTAGGGTTATACTCAGCAGTTGGAGATGAGTTGGTTAGGACGAGAATAATGCTGATAACACACTGATGGTTTACTTGTCGCTAAGTAGTGCTTACACTAAGTCAAGGACTTCTCAGCTTCTCCTGCCCTGCCAGCGAGCAGCTGGGAGGCGGCACAGCCAGGACAGCTGACCCCAACTGGCCAAAGGGATATTCCAAACCATATGACGTCATGCCCAGTATATAAATGGGGGGCAGTTGGCCGGGGGGCAGCGATCGCTGCTCCGGGACGGGCTGGACATCGGTCGGTGGGTGGTGAACGATTGCATTGGGCATCCCTTACTTTGTGTATTCCTTCATTGTTGTTGTTGTGATTGTTACCATTATTATTTTCCTTCCTTTTCTGTCTTATTAAACTGTCTTTATCTCAACCCATGAATTTTACTCCCCCCGCCCCCCTTTCCACCCCAGTTCTCTCCCCCATCCCACTGCGGGGGGAGCGAGGGAATGGCTGTGGAGTGTTCAGCTGCCTGCTGGGTGAAAGCATGACGGATGTGGTGACCAAAATATAGAAACCTAACTCCTGTGCTACTTTGTAGGTTTGGAGTAGTGCTCATGAGGAATTGTAGGAGGGAATGCTTTGGAATTTAAAAACCTGTGTTAACATTTTTATTGTTGTTACTCGTTTCAGAAAGCGCCAAGAATCCCAGAAGGTTCTCAAAAAGACAGTTGTGGAATGTTAGACAGAGCACCTAACACGGCGGGATCTGCGCTGCATCCTAGCTGACCTGCTGTCTGCCCGAAGGTGAGTCACTTGACTCTGGTTTTGCTCAGATTCCTTTCCAGCTCTTTGTAGATCATGCTTCTATAGTTTAAAAGCTTTGCAGTATAGGTATCTCTGTTGACACACTTAATAACCTGTGAAGGCAAAACATTAATAAGGGCTTCTCTCTGCTGAAACTGTATTTTAAAAAAAAAAAAAAAAAAAAAAAAAAAAAAAAAAAAAAAAAAAAAAAAAAAAAAAACAAAACAAAAAAAAAACAACAAAACACTCAAAATATGTACTTGTTTTTCTGGACAAGATGGGCAAAACAGGTAAGGAGGTAAGTCTTATCCTTTTTTTTCTACAGGTGAGGAAATGACACATAGGGGAATTTGATCACAAAGGGCAGACTGGGAATGAAAGTTAAGTCCTGTACCGTAATTACAAGTCTGTGTCTTGATTATTGTCTTCGTGGCATATCACTTAAACTGGAAATCCACATTGCTTCTGTTAGCAATGAAACTTGAGGTATCTCTCTGAAGCTGCTCATATCCATGCTGTATTGCAGCAGATTTTTGCTGAATTATGAAGTGAAGTTCCTCTTTCAAGTTGAACAGAAGTACTAATCCAGGATGAAAAAGTACCTCTTCTTCAGAGCGAACCAAGCCTAGATTTGAATGAGAGGATGCAGGTACGCAGGTACTACTGTCAGTAAGATGGTAATGTTAGGGTGCTTATCAACACATCCCCTGTATCTGTCAGTGTAGGCACATATGCTCAACCTCTACATGCTGAGCCTCAGCACATCTGTATGTTCCAGAGTTGCATTGCCTACCTGGGCGTCAGCTATCTCTAACCCATAGAAAACGCAACAGGAGTGAACTTTTTTTTCATGCGGGAGATGCGTAGCCCAACAGCTACCTGTGAGGTTAGAGGTGTTGTTTTACCCTGTCATCCACAGGAGTAGGGTTTTGTGTCAGAGTCCTCATTCGGAGAGTGTTGAAGCGACTGGTGCACTGGATGTATGCATGCTTGGGGGAGGCAGGCAGCACCTTCTTTTGCTTAAGGTACATGTAAACAAACATATACTCTTAGAAATTTGGAAAAATAAGGTTAATCTACAGAAGGGTATTCAAAGCTGGGCTGCCTGGAGTCAGTATCTAAATCCCTGAGGCAAGCAAATCCTAACCAAGCACGGTTCTCCTCCTAGCTTCTTGTAAGTAAGTTTAGGCAGATCCTGTTAGGCTACTCCAGTTGTGTCAGGAACTGAACTCCCTTGCGGACCTAGGGCTTAAGCACGTACTGCTGGGAAAAACGTTACAAGGGAGGAAGAAGAGGCAAAACAGTTCAGGTCAGTGCCAGTGATGCCAGGTCACTAAAATACAATCTTGAAGGTAAGGGAAAACACTCTTTTTAAAAGCCACGTTAGAGCACCTGGTGAATTCTGCAAGCCCCCAAAGGCTTGCTAACAACTGCTAAAAGTATGGTGATAGAGCTGCGAGGCACCAAGAACCGGACTTCCTTAGCACTGTAGGGGTGCAGACAAGGGATGTTCAGCCTCATTTTCCCAGAATGGCATGTAGGTGCGTGAGCTGGGGTTTGGGATTCCTCAAATGAAGAACACAGTGGCTTTTTTAATCCTGGATTAGAAGAAAGCCACTGATCGTGTTCCTGTCTACAAATTCAGGAATTGGAAAACATCTTCCGTTTTGTCTTTATGGTGCATGGCAGAAGTTACTGTTTGTTCAATGATATTTTGATTCGGCCATTTGCGGCAAAATATGCTTGGATTTAATCAATTTGCATCTCTGCTTAAGGCCCAAATTGTTATAGGCTTTAGGGGGATGACATTGTCCTAAAGCACTCATTTAATGATTTAGAGTAAACAGATGGTTTTATTTTTTCCCACTAGAACCTTTCAGCTTTTCTAGTTACATAGAGATAATAATTATATCTCTCACTTTGATTAAAATGCACAGTATTAATGTCTTACTCTGTCTGGTTTCAATTGCATTATTTCTCTGTGGGTTTTATTAAGTACCATGGAGTTAACATCATGTACAATACGCTGTGCTACACAAGGTTGTCGGTATCAGCTGACATTGAACGCAAGACAGTTGTTACCCTGACAGGACTAACAGTATATAAGTGCATATTTGTTGTTGTTAAAGGAGGCTGCTATGCTGTGCTTGCTTGAATAAGTGAGCATTTTTCTTGTACAGTATCTGTTAGATGATATTTGGCCAAATAGTAGATAATAGTCTGCAGTAGCTGTTAGATATTGTTCTGTTTGTGACTAACTGGCTTTGCAAATGGCACTGAAATCAGGGAAAAACACCACTGCTCCTCAGGAGTGGGGGGAATGACTTTGAATGCACATCCTAATAAGGAAGTTGGGAAATTCAGGGGTCGGTTCAAGGGAAGTCAGTTCAGAGGTATTGCAACAATAAGTGCAAAAGGAGGCCGTGGGAAGAGATGTCCTCTTCTGGATTTAGACTGTGATCTTCTTGTGTCTGAAGATCCATCTGCTCTTAGCTGCTTTCTGTTGTTCAGCCGAGGAAGGATGCACCAGCATCACTGCAGTAACTGTTGACTTACCCTGAAGCGGATGAGGAAGTGCTCTTACCAACCCTTTCTGCCAACAGAGCCGTGGGGAGGCAGCTGGCGTTTCTAGAGGACGGTCATTAACAAACAGCTGGAGAATGCTGGTGTCCCTCAGCCAGAGTAGCTGGGAGCTAAGCTGGCAATCAGCTGATCGTGGACTCTTCCAAACAGAATAGGAGGAGGAGAAGTAGGTGTCACCTGAAATTAGTGCAATAGATAGCTGAGACCTGCATGTCCACAGGGAAGCAGATGATATCGCAGCCAGTAAGTATGTGATAGCTGGAGCTTTGGAAGCTATGTGATTGCTGATTTGATGTAGTTGTGCGTAGCCTAGTCAGGAAGATACAGGAGGCTAGGTCGTTTTAAGCTCTCAAGAGAGCTGGTCATACAGAGGCTCGATGACAAAATGCTGAACACGTAGAATTTGGGATTGGAATGAAGTAGGATCTTGTTACAGCCCTGGGCTTTTTGGGGGTGTTTTTTTAAGTGATTACTGAACAAAAATGTTAATCCTATGTTGGATCAAGCTGAAGGTTGAGAATGCTTTTTAACAGATAAAGGGTCCATTTTAGAAATGCTGTCCAGGAACACCGGCATTGAAACTCAAAAAAAAAAAAGCCCATATGGTTTATTTATGGTTTGTGATGGAGTGAGTGGCAGTCCCAGTTTATATGTTTTATGTCTTGTGCTGGTTAGTTTTATGTGTTGGTCACTCAGTGATCACTTGACCTGTCATTTCTGCAATTATTTGTGAGCACTTTAGGTTTATCAATTACTTTTCCAGGGTGTAAGTTACCTATTTTGAGAGCATAATTTGTTTATAATATATATTTTAACAGCATGATTTGTTTCGTGTTTGTAATTAATTTTGAGCTTTGAGTCTAAAATTGCATGACAAATGATCATGGAGAGAGCTATTACCTTGAATATTGCTGCTAAAGACTTGTAATATACTGGAACTTTGTCTCTTTTATTACTGAGTTTGGTTTAGCAGTCTTGGGGCTGGGATTTAGGGACACTATTGACATAAGAAACATAGGGTACTGTGACATTGCTACACTAGGACTGGTGGAGTCATCACTTGCATCCCTCTAAATGCTTTGCTAGCATGCAAAGTGAACCTGAGATAAGGCAATGGGTGGGAGACCGGCTTTATCCCCAACTGCAGAAAATTCAGGGAAGAGTTGGAGAACTGATGTAGAGGCTGGAGATGGAGAAACTTGGAACTCAAATCTGTCAGTTTTATTCTACAGAAGCAGAGGGGAAGTGACCTGCATGGTTTTGGTTTGTAAGTATCTTTGCAGTGGGGAAATAAGTTCTGTGGGGCTGTTGTGCACAGCGGAGGAGAAAGTATAGCACGAGGGAAAAGGCAGGGAACCCGTCATGGGTTGAGTTTAATGGAAAGGTCAGGCAGCAGGTCTGAATCCGTGAGGAGGACCTATTTAATTGCATGACGCTTAACTAAGTCAAATGCCTTGTCACAGGACTACTAGACTAGATGAAAAAGTTCAGGCAGTGGAAAAAATGAGTCTGACAGAAAGCCCTGGTACCATGCAGTTGATGCTGTGAGTGTAGGCTGTGTTTAATGTAAGAGTACTCTGCGGGGTTATGAACTGGCTGTCCTCTGCACAGATTAAGTCCAGTGTTGACCTCATCATTTTAGCCAGACAAGTTCAAATCACGAGACAGAACTACTGAGTACTGTTGCACGAACTCCATTCAGGCCTAACTGTTTTATATTTCACAAGGAAACAGAGTAGGTGGTGTCAAGCTTCCTTCTGGTGCTAAAATAAAAAGAAGAGCCTCTTGGTCTTTTAATTAGAGTGCTATTAATTTTGTTGCTTACTGCCAAGTCAGGTACTTGGCAGGTAGGGCTTAGTTTCAGACTGGGTTTTCATGGGTTGGTCCTCTGCTAACTCCCTATTACTGAGCAGAAGTTGGGGGAGCAAAAGGATTTTCCCTCAGAAATTCAGTTAAAGGATGTTGCTATGGTGCCAATGGCTTTTCTTCCTGAAAACTGTTTGGAAGTTTCTCAGTAACTTTTAAGCCACTGGAGCTGTCTTTGGTAAGACCCCACAAAGTAGGCCTGTTATTCTTGAAGTCATTAGGTAACCATAGGGCTTCTCTGGTCTTCTGAAAATGGTGTATTATTATGGAAAACAAAATCACCTTAAGCAGAGGTGGGAAATTTCACTGTGTTCCTCTGACCAGATAGTATACCTTAAGGTGAGAAGAGAAACTGATTCTAGCCAAACACCTGGTGAACACCGATTCTGTAAGACTTTCCTCAGCGGAAAAGTTTCTGTCTAGGACTTCTCATTTCTCACTGAAACTGTGCCTTCTCATTGAAAGCTGGTTTTCAATCTAGAATTACCGTGCGGTGTTAAACATGGCGGTTGTGCTCTGCCTTGAAAATGTTGATGTAAATGGAGAGGGACGTTTACCAATCTCTGTGCAAAGCTCTGCTGTGTGTTTTACTGAAATTTTAAATAGGCTTTAAGTATATGCTAGCAGTAAGCATACGCTATCTAGATCATGCACAGCTACAATAAAAAGTGGATGTGGACAAAACCCATAAATGAAGGAGTACCAGTACCAGGAAGGACTTAGGAAATTATGCTGTGCAACTTTTTGGCCCAGTAAATCCAACTTATTTCAGAATAGCGAATGAGCTGCTCTTTATGGTACTTTTTCCTATACCTTATTCCTAGAAAGGTGAGCAAAGCACCTCAAAACAATACAGACAATCCAGAAACAGGAAATGGCGATTCCTTCCATTGAAAGGAAAATTTATCTCTGTTCTTTTTTTTTTTTTTTAATCAAAGAGCTGGATTTGGAAAAAATAACTGGTGCTGAAGTGACTGAAGCTTTCTTCCAGTAAGACAAGGTTTCCTTTTTTTGAAAGTGATACAATATAATCCAACAAGCCAAAGAAAACGTTGAAAATTTCAGTTTCAAACTTTTGTTGGACATACCGAGAAATGTGAAATTTCTCAGTGAAACTACATAAGGCTAAAAGCCATTTTTGAAAGTGGGTAGTTGTATGATGAGGATGATTTCAGGGAGACTCATAGTAATCAATGGCTTTTGAAGGACTTTTTGCTACCTCTCACCCTATTCACAATTCACTTTAAAGTTGTTGAAACATTTAAAAATGTGACAGTGTTCTCTACTTTAAAACACAAGTTTTATGGAAAGCTTTACTTCATGTGACATTTCTATAAAGTTCTGTACAGTAAGTGGCATTTTGGAATGGAGTGTCCATTGTTAAAAAATGCATGTTTTGAGATGCAAATTAGGACCTGTAAATAAAAGTTTAATATAGGCAGCTTAATTAAATTTTATATATATATATATATGTTTTCAGCATTTGTGGCTTAAAGACCCAGAGAATCTGGTGTGTTCTGCTTCTGTGCATTAAGATATGTGTTTCTGCCTCTCCTAAATTAAGGAACCTTTAGCAGTAGAACTTCTAGTTAAAAACACTTTGGGTCTTTGTTAAAAACTGTTATGGGAAATTAATAACTTTGTATTTGGGCAGCGTGTGGTATTGCTGCGCTTTCTTGGCCATTGACTAACAGACATCTCAAGTATACATCCTTCAAACTCTTCAGGACGAGCTCATTGAAACTATGCGCGAGGGTTGAAGCGGGCAGTGGTATTTGCCATGCTGGCAGCAGCTTGGAAGAGTATGCGGTTCGGTCGTAGTTGCTGTGGATGCTTGTTTATGAAACCTGCAATGAACAAGTCAGTGGTGACTAGCCTCTTTTGTTCCTCTACAAAGACAAGTAAAAAGCAAGAGGGTTTGTGCAAAATACTATTTGCAGGTGGATCACTTTTGTCGTCCTGAAACTTTAAAAGTTTGTGACTTCTATTTTGTCTAGAAGTACCTTAATTTGCTGGGATTGTTTCTAAAGGCTGGTGAGAGGGCACAAAAATTGAAATTGTAAAAATGTTACAGTTTATCCTCTACTTCTGACTGATTATCCACTAACTTGTGTTTGGAAAAGTGCACATTTGGAACGTTTTTATAATGTAGGCTATTATCCCTCTAATTCCCTGTCCATCTGTAGGATAAACGTTTAGACTGTGTGTAAACTACACCGAGTCTATATCATACATAATGTATGACTGTATATGATAATGTGCCATGAATGTCAAATTTTATTTTATTAAATATAAGCTGCTCTTCCATCTGCGCATTGGAGACCCCATATATTGTTTGCCAAAAAAGGCGCACGATTTCCAAGCGTTACATAATTTCACATGGAACGATGTGAAATACCTCAGCTTCTTCTCTCGCTTAAATTGTTACAACTCCGTTAGTTTTAATTCCTCATTCATGGTTTCTTCTTGCTATGTAAAAGCAGCGTCAGACTTGCTCAGCTGAGTTACTCTGCTAAAAATACTGATGGCCGATCCTTGACCACTGTAACTCCTCTGGCTTCGGACATATAGCAACGGTTTACGCCGGCAAAGCTCTCTCCTCCCTCCCAGCCTTTTCCTGCAGTGATCTAGCACTCCAGCAATGATGAGGCCTTCAAATGAGCAAGGAGACAAATGTTTGTCATAGCTTTTTAAGCTTTGGCAGACAAGCTGCTAGGACCTTTAGTTGGCACCTATCTGTGGTTCCAAAAAAGCCAACCTTGTCACGGCTGCCTTTTTTTTTTTTTTTTTTTTTTTTTTTTTGTCTCCCCTCCTTTGCAGAGATTTCACATTGTATGTGTGCATGTGTGTCTCGTGATACTCTGCAACAGAGATTGACAGGAACCAGAAGCCAGGTTCATCAAAGCCACAGATTTCTGATCCAGAATTACAGTGACTGATTTGTGCCAACACAGACCTAGACTGTCCAGATAGACTGAACAGGAGGAAAAAGTAATGCCAAAAAGAAAGAAGCTGAAACCTAATTAATCAGAAACAAATAAGTCATCTTAATGGCAGCACAGAAGTAGTACCAATTTAATTTGAGAGTACCCTATGTTCCGTAAGGATGACACTGTGCAGTAATTCTACTGCCAGTTACTGCCGTCAGAATTGCTGAATAGTAAGAACCAAATGAGTTACTGCCTCAAATGGTCTGTATTTTGCACATTTAAAGCTCCCTGGTATTTTAAGTTTAAATTCTGCTTATTACTTTTTGCCTCTGCCCTGGCATATCTTCGAAGCCGTGTTCGTGTTTTGTTTTGTTTCTCATGGTGGTAGAGTAAGCAAGCCTCACAAATAGCACAGCTGATGTTTAAGTCGGTAGAAGCCATCAGACTGGTCAATGACCGCTGAGGGTTGTGTTGCGTTAGAGATGGTTAGGCTTAATATTAAGGAATTACTTAATATTAGAGACTAGAGGACAAAGACTTGCTGTCCTGTCACTGGGGCTGCCTCTGTTGGATTTTTTGGCTTGGAAGAAGATTTGCTCCCAGGAGCAAAGGTGGAGAAGTAGGAAAACTAGCCAGAGCTATGATTATTTCCTGCTCCGTGTTTGCAATAAGTGGAAGTGGCGGGCCATAGAGACAGGGGTATTTTGCATTTTAAATTCGTCAGCAAAGGCTTTCACAAGGAGACCTTTTTGATAGTCACAGCCTCTCCTGGGGCTTCTGCACAGCACGCTTTGCTTCAGATCACGGTAAAGTTGTGCTGCTTAGCACTTAGAGGAGCGCAATGCGCAATTACCTCATTTTGTTCCAGCGTGAAGCTGGGCTAGTGAATGGGAGCAAGGACTGGGTGTTCCTGGCTGTCTCGAGAGTTACAGAAACAGGTGAATCGCACCTGCCCAGCAAAAGACTCACTCCGTTCAATGACCTCAGGGTGAAAAACCCATCCCGTTTGCTTTACGAATGAGAGGATGCTGTGCCTTTTTAGAAAGGTTGCTTCACCTCCCAGACTTACTTCCTGTGGACTGCTAGGAAAGGTGCTCAGTTTTCTCTGGTCCTTTTTCCTCCTCCTTCTGTAATGGAGCACTGCCTCCCCTTTGTCATGTCTCTGCCTTGTTTCCCTGGGCCAAGAGGTTTTGTCTGTGTGCCTCTGTACGGCGTCCTGCCCACAGGGCCTCTTGAGTCCATCGGCTCATTGCATGAAATACCAACAGTAGAGTTAAATGTTGCAGACTTAGAATCGCTCTGTGTCTAGAATAAAGGGAGAGGGATTTGAGGAAGTGAAATGGCTGTGATGACGTGGTGATGTGGTATGTTCTTCAGGAAGACAGGAAAGGAGGTAGCATGCTGTCTGATGTAGACCTAGGGAGTTTGGGGCGTGATGGGAAATGCAAAAAGGTTGTTTTGCCACACCAGAAGCGGTGACATTGTATGAAGTGTGATGTCAAGTTGCCAGAGGTCCCAGAGAACAGGAGAGGGAGGGAACGAGGGGAAGAGTCGCTGTCCGGGAGATCAGCCCCACCCAGGACTTGGAGAATGTTGAAAAAGAGAAGGGCACCATGAAGAAGTCGAACAGCTGGTGTTGAGGGTCAGTGGAGTTAAATTGCCTGGCATGAGGAGAAGAGCCGGGCTGAGACAACGTAGCAGGACTCCTTTGCTGTTCCCTCTGGATTTGCTGTAAGCCCCTTGTTGTTGCCTTACAGAAATGCATTTAAAGGGAGAGGGCCCTTCTTAAAGACTAGATGCAGTCATCGTTACTAGGAGGGCAGTAACCAAGTCGATGGCTACCAGATATCTGGTTAACGGAAGTGCATGAGCAATTCCGTGTTCGGGATATCCTGAGTGACTCCAGCAGTGTGTCTTATCATTTGAGACAGATGCTCTGTTATGCTTGGGATCAAGAGATAGTGAAAGACAGTATTTGCTGGAAAAGTTTGTGTTTCAAGTACTCAAGATAGGTGAGATAGGAGAGGGCAGCCACAGGTGCTGGGAGCTCTAGGGATAGAGATAACGAAAGAAATGAGACGTAGGTCCTGACTCTGTGTCTGAAATGCTGACCTTATCTGGATGTAATTTGGCGTTCAGTTTTCAACAACTCTTAGACCCCAAGGATTAAAAAAACCCCAACCCTTCAGAGAAAACGTTGGATGAGAGAGAAAAATCACTTCTGTTTCCTTGGTTACAGAAGAACATGAATAAATTATATGGAAACAAAAACCCTCAGTACGTTCTGAGCGGTCATTTGTGACAACTGGGCCTTTAAGTGTTTACACTGGGAAGAATGAGCAAGAGCTCATTCTCTCTGAAAACGGCCCATACCACCTGCGTAAAAGGCTTGAAAGCCCACCACCATGGGCAGCCAGACTCATGCTAAATTCAGTGTTCGGGCTGGGGCTTTGCTGGAGCTGCGTGGTGACTGATAACGGACCCCCTGCTGATGGATTAGGGAAGGGAAGAGCAGTTGTGGGGTCCTGTATCACACCTCAGCTATACATTAAGCTAACCTCCTGCTTATGGCAGTCTCAAATTTTAAATGAGTTTCGGTCTGAAGCCTGATTTAGAAATCTGCGGAGCCTAATTTTCTGCTAACTGGGCTTGCAAAGCCTAAGTGTGACTTTGGGTATTTCCATATGGAGCTGTTTTACCAGTATGAGGTGTGAATTTGAAGTTCCTCCTCTCTAGGAACATTATTGTGTGGAATGCTGTATTTTCACTTAAAAATATTTTCTTTTTGATCTAGTTGATGTCATTTTGGAAATAGTTTCAACTAAACAAGCAAGCTATTCTTAGTGTAGAATAAGTAGATCCTTCTGGATAGCTATGCCATTTTAATTATGTTGTTTATTATGTAAATGTACCAGCGATGCTCATTCAATTCAGCAAGACTATGGATGTCTAGGTACCAAATTTGCTGTTGAAATGGGTCTTGCAATACGTTACCCTTGTCTTCTCGTAATCCCAAGTCCTGTCTCTGTTCTAAAGGCTACTGCAGCTCTTCCCTACAAACACAGATCTGGTCGCTAGCTGGATTGCCTTCTGAGTCTTGTGGACAGAAGCTGTTGGCGACAGTACTTTGCTTGTACAGAATGCTTTTCATCTAAGGTACAGAGAAGAGAGTTTATGGGGGGTCTGTGGCAAAGCCAGGAATGGAGCAAAGGTCTTCAAAGTGCCAGTTTTCCACCTTGGTTACAGAAGAACTTTCAGAGAGACTTTGTAAAGTCTGTAGATGAGCCACCAGATAATATCCCAGTGAACTAGTTTGTACAGGGAAAACAATAAAAGACAAAAGAACTGGCTGATGCTTGCAGGCAAAACAGAGGAAGGAATGGTGACGATACGTACATGGCTTGCTGTGGAGGCTGGGATGCATACCATCTTTTCAAGGATGGTGATTTCAGGTGTGGCACTTGTAAAAGATTGCTTTAATGTTGCTCATGACTGTATCCCACGAGCAGTTTTGGCATGTTTGATGTGTTGTCTAAAGTGGTTTTCCTTAGAGCTGCTGCAGTAACGTGTTTGGCAAGCTGAAGAGCCCTCAGACAACCAAAATAAGCAAAGGCTATGAGATAGTTTACTTTTAATTACCATGAGGATGGTGAATGAGAGGTCAGAGCTGTTAGTGAGAATGGAATCAGATAGGATTCTTTGCAGAAAAAGAGGCAATTATTTAAGGTGACACCACAGTAAAACCAAGTGTGCTGTCCTATAACAGTGGCCTTGGGATTCTTTCCTTGAAGCAAGAAGTGGCCGGGGAGAGGAGGATGCACTCAAAGGGCAAAAGATTGTCCTTTTGGGATCTGCTGCCGTGGAGCTGGTTAGCTTTTCTGGAGCTATTCCGGGAAGTGGTGGAGCTAGTGTACATATAGCTTTGACATAGCAGATCACAGCATTCGTGTAAAACTGTAAAGGAAGACCTACTGTTGTGCAAGTCCAACAACATTCCTTAATGACACATGAGTATTTTTAACAGTTGCGAGGCTGCGGCATGCAGGCAGATATTACTGCTGGGACTGTTTCTTGAAACAGGGGGCTTGGAGGATCATTTTGTTTTTTGCCATTTACAATTCTCAGACATGAGAAGTTAACACAGTTTGGAAGACTTTTTTTCTTTTCTTTTTTTTTTTTTTTTTTTTTCCTCTGGCACTTACAAGTTCAGAATGCTTTTGTGCATTCCAAGCAGTCCTGCCCAGATCTACCACCTGTTCCATAATTCTGGGTATAGTCAGGGTATAGTTCTTTTCCATATGGGCAGCGTAATTCCATTAAGTAGCAATCCAGCACTCTTTTTTTAACATTAAACCTCGAGAGTTAATCATCCATCTGTGTGTAATCATTGATTCCATTAAGCCTTATGGCCTTGTCAGATTATCAAACATTTTAAACAGCACTTTTTTTTCTTTTTTCCTTACTCGACAGCAAAAGCATTTGTTAGGGGGCATGATTAGATTGAAGTTTTTAAGACATACTCCAGTGCTATATAGTCACTTATACTTTCCAAACCTTCTCCCTGATCCAAAAGACAAAGCTTGCCTACATAGTGTATGGCACAAATGGCCCTAAGTCGTTCAGGTATTTCTTGGCAGGCAAAGCTGAGCCATTTAGTTGATGTTAACAACATCCCCACCCCCCAGCTTTATTTTCCTGATGATTCAACACTCAGACGCTTACTCACATTTTAAGTTAAGTTTGGGGGAATTAGGGTAGTTCAGTTCAAGTAAGAACAAACTCAGACCTTCAGACTGATTGATGCAACCAACCTTTATTCCTGTAAAAATAGGGGAAACCTGGTTGTGAGGTGGGCATGCAGAATTTTTCATATGAAAAAATAACTAAGAAAGCTGTTTCTCCCACGTAGGATTTGAAAAATAATGGCATGGTATTCCTGAAATTAACTGTGTTCTCAAGTGATTTTTCTAAATATGTGACAGTAAAACTTTGCATAAGCATATAATTACAGCCTTATTCTTGTCCAGAAATCCCTGACGTTAGAGTTCAGTGGTGATATCTGTTTGATGAAGAGGAAGGAAACGGCTTCAGAATGCTTAGCAAATCCCCAGTGGCCCCAAAGAGTGGGGATGGGCGGTTACTGTTGCTGGTAACAGGTGAATGGTTGTTGATGGCAGGAGTTACCGCTTTTTTCCTCCAGACTTCTCTTCCTGTCCTACATATTAATTTCTCTTAATTGTGTTTAGCATTAATGCAAGGATAGCAATGCATGCAACATGGGGAGGAAACTGGGCTGTTTAGGGTGGGTAAGGCAGCCCTTCACCGCTTCAAAAACCTGTCAGAAGTCAACATCATGTCTGTTCTTTCCAATGGTGAATGCCACAATAGAGCTACAACATGCAAATGAAGAATGTTGCCTAGTAATTGGTGAGCAGTAGGAGGCTCTCATCCAGATAGTGTTTGTGCTGTGGTTTTGTACTGGAGGGAAGGAAGGGTACAAAAGAGGACTGTTGCTTAAAAATTAATTATAAGATGCACTTAAGCTTGCCATGAGGGTGGGAAGGGATGCACTACACTTGGAAGCTCGGTTAGGTTTGTGGACCACCTCTGAGACAGGAATCCAGGTATACCAGCCCAAGCACCAGATGTCTAAGTTTTGCCCAGTTGAGAATGCTAAGGGTTTCTACAGTGCTGGGGACAAATCCCTTGCAGTCGAAATATTTCTTCAAATTTTTCATTTTGATAAAGGTGCTACTGGAAGAGAGCAAAAGCAGAAACAACAGTAGGAGTCATGATGGCCATTTTTGGCTTTGAATCTGTGTAATAGTAGACATAAAGCATGTGTTTTTTTCCTCTGGTTGTGAGCTGTTTGTTGTGCAAAAGAACACATGATACACCCAGCTGAAGTCCTGAGTAGATGGAAACTTGTCCTGTGAAGACTAGTTGCAATATAATCTCAATCCACAACAGTCTGTAGATTTCACAATAAATGCAGATGGACTGAAAAACAATGGACAAACCTGGAGCCAGTTTTGAGCAGAACTGGCAAACTCTGGGTTTTCAGTCATTTACTCTGCTTGCGATGCTTTATCTCAGGAGAAGCTCATAATTTATTTCTACTGCATTTACGGTTCAACTTTGAAATTATTTAACCTGAAACTCAAAATGAAATCATAGACTAGAAATGCATATGAATGGGAACAAGTTTTTTTGCACAGACATTGGGAAATGGACCCGAAGGAACAGACGTAGCTGTAAGCCCTTAGATTGTGTACACATACAAAAGTCATGCATGCTCTTGGATTGGCTCTTAATCTTCTGAAGCTAGCCTAAGTCTCTTGACTGCCTTCTGCTGCCTTTCCTTCTAGTCATGCATACCTGAAGGTCTGCTTCACCTTCTGTGCCTGTCAAAAACTCCGTTTCCTGGGTTAGATTTGCCATGTCCTTACTTCAGATAATTTATCCTATGAAAAGTATGTATTTTAACTTGATTTTTGATGACACTCAATCTTTTTTTGATGAAGAAACTGTGAAGATACTAAGATTACTTGGGAGGTGAGGAGACAGTGTGACCAGAAAAGTGGTAAGGTTTTTATTTTGAAAGACTTCATGATTTTCAAAATCTATTAAGATTAAGTGCTGGCAAAGAATCAAAATACCACGTTTTATTCCAACCACTGTGATTACTGCTGAACCTGATTAAAAAAAAAAAAAAAAAAAAGAAAACAAAACCAAAAACGGGGCAGGGGGGCTTGTTTCTTCTTTCCTTGTTAATTACACTGATTTTTTTTCCTGAAAAATATTAGAGTGATAATTAGGCCACACATCATGTGTGGTTGGATAAATACTATTTACATGTTGAGAAAGAGGGCAGAAGAATTGTATCTAATGAAAGGAACTGGTGCCAAATAGTGGAGAGATTTGTGTTTGTCTTACAAAAATCTAGTTCGTTCACCTCAGCTGAACCAGGATATCATAAAAGGCACTCCTACAAGCATGGTTGCATTCTGCATCCGCATACATCTGAAGAAAGACCAATGTGATGGTTTAATTTGCAAATACATCATTAACTCCATTCTGTGAAGCACAAAGACTGTGTTTTGCAAACAGTATCTTTACTAATCTTTGAATAGAGGTGTTAAATTTCTGTGTTCTGTACAAAGATCAGGTGTGCTGTTTGTAGCGGTGGGTTCAAGTCAGCCGAATTTTGGCAGAATGCCACCATGGTGGAGTAAGGTTTTGGTTAATTTGAAAAACAAACAAACAAAACACAGCCACACAGACACACCAAAAAACCCCCAAAACAACCCACCAAACAAACAATAAACACCCAACAACAACCTCCCTTCGCACACACGAAGTTAGGGGGATTGTATGTGATCTAGGTGAGATAATATGCAACAGTGTTGGCATCGCCTAGAATTGGGGTATTTGTTCTATTTCAAGCCTTAGAATTTAGCCTAAAATTTCCTGCTGATATCTTCTGTAGGCTGTGTTATTTCAGCAAGCCATATTTTACTTAATGGGCCATAAATAGTATTTTTAAGTGTATGGAGCACTTGAGGACAGAAAGTGCAACTCAGCTATACCTATCAGGTTTTGCCATGAGTAAATATAGGGAATTTTTAGTAGGAACAAACAGGACTGTATGGAACAAAACCTGGGTGTCCCTGCCATGACCTGTGTGGTTTTGGGGTTTTTTTTTGTGTGTTCAGAAAGTTTATCCCTGTGAGCCAGGATGGACATCAGATGGCAAAATGCCAATTAGCATGAGTGAAATCACCGATGCCAGGTGTGAAGGTGTCTAGAAATTCAGTGTCTTGTGAATTCTGCATGTAATTTCTTCTGCTTGCACATTACCAAGATAGAACAGCAGAAGGTAATGACTAGTGGAATGAAACCTGGGGGAGGGGTTGTGCCAAACAGTCCCACTGAGTTTAACGTGATGACTTCTTTTGGTCTAGTGCAAGGTTTGTCTTTTGACTCTCTGGGTTCACAGATAGTTTAGATAGCAAGTTGATACCTGGTGTAAAAGGAGGCAAGTATTATGTGTAAGACAGTGTGTGCGAGACGCTTGAAGACTGATCTCGCTTCTGCGTTCGGCACCATATTTTTCTGTTCACTGTTAGAAAGAGCAGAACTTAATCCTGAGATAACTTTGTATGTTACAGATGGACATTGTCGTCTCTTAAAGCTTCTGTCTGAAGCTTCTTGCAGTGGGTCTCCCTTTTATGCTTTGAATAGCTACCGCTCCCAACATGATAACTAGTGTAACACTTGTTTTATTAAATACGTCAACAGAAATTTCAGCTTTTTCCCTTTGCTTGTACTTATGTGATTGTCAGAGAGGGCATGAAAAAGGGTTACAAGATCAAAAAACAAATAATGGCTTTTTCTTTTTCTTGTTTGTGTTTGGTCTTTTTTATTTTATTTTTTATTTTTCCTTAATTCTACAACTGCAGGGATTTTTAGGAGCGGTAGTAGCTCTGTGACTTAGTTTTGCGGTATAGGCAATGGTGCCCTTTCTCTTGAGACCTGCAAATGGGTACTCTTAAGTGACGGACAGCGGTCATGGAAAACATGAATTGCTGTGCCGAAGGCTAGCTGAGAGGAACGGCTGACGAAGCCACTTGCTCACTGTACCTTCTGGGAGTAAGGATGCCCTGAGAAAGGATGGGAATATTCACATTGCTGGGACAGCCAAAGCATGCTAATGTCATTCGGCAACGGCTGTTGTATAAAGAGACTCCGGAGAGTGCCCTTCTCCTAGTAGCATTTGTCATATTTCTCATATTTGAACAGAGCTTGTAAGGGAAGTCTTCATGCGTCTGCTCTTAGTTTTCCTGGTGGTGCAGGGGCAGGTTGGTGCGGAGGCTGGGTGGGATCCCACTCAGATTTGGCAAAAAAGGTGGAGAAAAAAGGCACACCAGCCCCCTGGAAATTTCAAATTCTGAAATTTTGAAAATAAAAAAGTGTCAAAAGTTGTAATTATGAAATTTCAGAATTAAAACAGTGAGCTTTCTGGCTGACAGGCAAAGAGGTTGAACTGTTATTCAGGAAAAAGGTATTGAGGCTTCAATTTCAAAATTTCTGATTTCTTCCCTCCCCACACTTAAAAAGTAAAAATAAAGGAAGCAAGTTTAATTGCTGTTTATCTCCTAGTGTGTGTCTCGATCAGGAGGTATCTCTTAGGTATGAGGCACTTGAAAAGAATTTGTAGCGAATTTTCACTTGCTTTAAATCACACTATAAACATTAGGTGTTACGGACATAAAGAAAATAATTCTGCTTATCTGTTGGGCTGTCAGTTTGCACCACGCACAACACAAGTCTAGTAGTAAGTGGTTGTCCGGCATGTTTTACACCCAAAAAACTGAGCTAGTCTCTTTTCTTTCAGTTGTGGAGTAGTTGTTTCATCTTGCCGGCTTTGTACTAGGAAAGACCCACTGAGTCCTGTTTTAAGCAATTACAAAAGTTGCCTTTCTCCAATCAGAGAGAGGTATTAGGGAAATGAATGGGAGTAATTAAATCTAATTTAGTCATGTAAATGAGTTTAATTAAAAGAAATCTACCCTTTAATAACTTCAGGGGGAAATGCCGCTCCTTACGGAGTTTGAAATTTAGTTAAGCTAACAAGACACAATAGCTGAACTGATGAGACCATGGCGTTGTAATCTGCCTGTGTAAATAATGACACAACTGGTGTTTAGTAGCCGCTTTTGGTTGCGATGCAATAGGATTCTGAAGCGTTGAGAGGTTGGGCGCCCCAGGTGTGATTGCTGTACGAGATGAGTTAGTACTGTTACTTGGCTTTGAAGTCCCACCTACTTACATTTGGTGTACTCGAGGAATTTGGAGAAAAAAACATGAATTATTTTGGGTAAGAAAGCTCTTGGGTACCCAGGTATTGCCAATTAGTAGTAATAATTTCCATAAATTTCATAAACGTTAGGATGGGTAGTTTGGCAGTTGGTTAGGCGAATTAGTAGAGAATCTGACGGAAGGTGGGGGATTCGACAGGGACTTTCTGCCACTGCCTTGTCCTCAGTTTACGCACCTACAGGACTCCCTTTTATTCTCATTTCCTTTTCACAATTGTACTTTTTATTTTTCAGAAATCTCTCTCTTTTTCACTTCTTAATTTAGATCTGATGTGATCTAGAACGTGGTCCATAACTTCCGTGTTATCTGAAATGCTGCGTACCTTTTATGTTTTAAAACTTCTGCTTGGATGGTTAGTAATATTTACATACACCCCTGCTCTGATATATTACTAGTTTTAAACTCACCTACAAAAGAGATTTTTTACTTCAGAGAGGTTTTTAAACGAATTATTAAATAATACGTCCTGAAATTCTACCACTTTGCAGTGGCTGGCAAACACCTAGTCTCTTTTTCAACTTTTCCTTACCAGAAAATAACCTCAAAACATTAAAAAGCACAGTTTAAAAACTTTGTTTTTCTCTGAGTGTTTTAAATATTTCCTTCTGCTCTGTTATTCCACTCAGTGAGCTTTGAACAGCTCTTGACGTTCATGTCACTGCTTTTGCTTCTGGTTCACCACAGTTTCTTTTGCTTTTCTTAGTCTGTTGAGAAATAGATTATCGTGTACTCAGGAACATATGTCTAGTGAAACTGAAATTGCTTCAGGATATAGTAGGAGGCCACGTGGAAGTTTCTGAAGTTTTCTGAAGGGTGTGGGGTTTTTTTGTTTTGGTGTTGGGTTTTTTTTGTTGTGTTTTTTTTTTTTTTCTTTTTTTTCTACAACACATGCCCTTTGATACCTCAGCTTATATCGAACTGAAATTAGGGGAACAAGAGGCTTGTTCCTTTACTTGTGAAAATACTTTCACAAATTCTATTTAAAGTAGCCACAAGAGTATAATGGAAAACCTGAAACTTGGGGGACAACCAAATGGAAGGAATGGTCAGACGGATTTCTTCTGATAATGGGCCTCTCCTGATGTGTTGGTCATCTTACAAACAAGATCACTTCCAACTCCCTGAATGTTTTACAGAACCGCATGTTCCGATTTTGGCACACAAATTACGGTTTAGTATTTATTTTGGAGAAAAAAAACCAACTTTGAGGTGTTTAGCTACTCCATTGTGTTGGGTCCTATGAGGCCTTCCTATATGAAGCTATGTTAATTCCTTAAGTATCTACTCACTGGCAATCAGCTTCTACTGCTTATTGATAAATCTGTAATAAATTGACTAGGGAACCAGTGGGAGGAAGGACATGGAGAGAGCTCTGAAAGTGGATGGCTCTAAGCCGTGTGGTACCATGCTGACAGCCTAACCTCATCCTTCCATCGCTCTGAGGGCGCCAGTGTCAAGAGGCGTCATTTGTAGCCCTTTCTGTTAGGGGAGTCGGGCATGCCCCTTGGGGTTTCCTAGGGCAGGACCAATGGCGCAGAGATGAAAGGATGGCCATTGGAAGAGCCCTTCTTCTTCCAGCAAGGTTTCATTTTCCTCCTTTGAAAGCAGCTGTCCATCTTCTACGAATTTTTGTTTCTGACTGTATCAGTTGAAGCCTTGACCTTTATTACATATGGCAAATGGTGAATTATAAATAATTTTACTTTCTGTAGCATCTATGAGGGGGAGCACCGAAGCCATCCAGGTATTGTGATGGAGTTGTTAACAGTGTTTCTTCCTCTCTCAGTGTAAAGGGGTGACCTGGCAAAGAGAACTGAGAGGCACTGTGCTTTCCATGTAGAAAATGTCAGAGGTGCATTAGAGCATTGGGGAGGGCTGGGGCTAATAAATCCAGGACACTAAATGCCATTAAGACTGCTCAGAAGGCTGATTGCCCTCTTCTACTGTCTGGGGTTCTTGAAGTGATACAAAATGCGCTTAGAGTGGTGAAGAAATCTCACACCACAGTGTCTGAGAGAGGGGAATGGGGAGACATTGCTGAAGAGCGGCTGAACTGGCAGAGGGAGGATGGCCAAGGGGACAATTTTCACCGACTAAAAGCATCCTCAGCATAAGCAGCTGAGGTAACCGTTGGGCCAGAGTTGTGCATTGTCTGCTGGCATAATGATTGCAGCTGAATTGAAGTCAGTGTTTCTGCAGCTGCTGGCAAAATCCACGTGGCTTTATGTGTCAGTGGCAGGAAGAGAAGGAACACCGAAGGCAGCAGGATACAGTTCCGCTGGATCGAGAGTCTGACAACCCATCTCCATATGGGTCATGTACATCAGCTGCCTTCAAAGAAAACTCAAACCTTCAGGCCTGGCATGGGAGCGTGGCAACTGGAGAAGAGCACCCATACTGTCATCTGGTGAAGCTACTGCTTAATGCTTTCACAGTCTTAAATAGCTGTAAGCATTGGTGGACTTGCACTTGTATCACAGCCATGGGCTGGGAAGTTTATCTTTTTGGCTTCAGCTGCTGATACTGCAAGTCATGCTTCAAGCAGGGTGTCATCCTGTGGCTGGCACTCCAGTGGCAAAGCTTTTTGGAGCTGTGCCTCTTTCTCGGCTGGCTGTGAGAAAGTGCCATGTGATGCACCTACACTGTAAACAAATAATTCTTGGTGAGTCATTACTTTAGACCCATAAACATTGTCTGTGTTGTGTTTGCAGTAATCGTAATTAAAAGCCCAGAGGCAAGTTAGAAAACAAATGAATTTGAACAACAGCTAAATTGAGCTGAGCAAGGTTAGAGGAGAGAGGAACAGTGTCTGATTTCAACAAGCTTTCTGCCTACAGTTTTTCAGCAGACTCCAAAGGCACGGCGGTGTCTATGCTGCAGTGATGGCATTTCTTGGAGACCTACCTGACAGATTTAAATTGACTAGTCAAAGACTGTTAGCAGCTGAGTGGTGGGAGCAGGGAGCTGTCAGCATGAGCTGACAAACCCTCCCGAGAAGCCAAGTAAATGCTTAGGTGAGTCCCAAGCTCTTGTTTTTGGCAAGATTGGAGTTTGCCTGTGTTCATACGAGCTCATCCCTGTCTGACCTAATGCAGCCCAAAGCACCTGCCCTCACTCTGTGAGTAAGTGCTAGTAAGTGCTGTACCACAAAGGCAACTTCTTGCAAGTTGATCTCTCTTAAGGTTTGGTTTCCAGCTGACGGCTCAGAAAACTAGGAAAATCAATCCTTTTTTGAGAAACTGTAGTATCTTTGGTTTTGTCTTTATCCTTTTTTTATCTTCGTTCTTATCTCTCCAATGTTTTTTGTCTGAACACTGACCCAAAAGAAGGCTTGTTTAATGTTCATGTATGTTTAATTTTAACAGTCTGGAAGCAAATAATATATGATTATTCCTAAACATTGTGGGGTTTCTGGATTAGGAGCAGTGTGTAACTTAGTGCTGAACAGGAATTGTCATTTCAAGACCATTTTAAACTTTCCATTTGACAACACTTACAAATACCTAGAGGTCTTGCCTTTGGAAGGATTTCAGATAGCTATAACTGAGATAGTTGAAATAATCTGCTTTTAAATTCTTGCAACATCAGAAGCACCATCTGCAATGAACAGAACTGTCTCTGCCAGAGAATGCCACTGCTCAGGTTTTGTGTTCTTTAAAGACGTTGGCAGGTGTTCTGTAATGTCTTCAACAAATAAGCTTACTGGTTTAATAAAATCATCAGGAAAACAGTGTGCGCTGCCGCTCTCATTTGCGTACGTGGAAAGTTCTTAGATTTTAGAGGGTTTTAGATTGTACATTTATTTTTCCATCTTAATTTAAACCAACTGGGACATAATTTGGCCATTAGTTTCAGTTACTATCTGCCTACTCAGAAACCAAGGCTAAATGACGTTCTTGTCGATTTATGCAAAAGACCACTCATCTTCTGCTTAATGCTAGCCATTTAGCTTGATACTGTGCGCTATGTGGAGGGACTTGATATGTAGATCAGGTTGTGTCGCTGAAAACAATTAATTTCAGTAAGCCCAAATGTATGTAAAGGATCTAACTATAACAAATAATTCTTTTTTTTTTTTAATTTCTAGTTTTTCTTTGAATAGTGCTTTTTGACAACAGTTGCCAACTGGGAAGTCCTATCATATGTTTTCTCTTTAACAGTATTTTGATTTTTTTGAAAGGAATCTCATAAAACACTTAATTTCTTCAATAATACTTAGCATTCTGCATCTTGCATTTAAAGTGATGTTTTCAGGTAAGTGTATATATTTTAATAGGATGAAGCGGGCTTCTAAAGAGTTTGAATATTTGATTCTAATAACCAGTGCTTAGGTTCAGCTCCACTCTCAGGGTTGTCTGTTGAATCTCCTCTCCCTCACTGGCGAATCCTTCTTCAGGTGGGCACTTCCCGTCACTTACATGCCCTTCACTGCTAGCTACAGAACCTCTATTTAGTGGAAAGAAATTAATCATCTTTATTAAATTCTCATACCACTGAGCTTTGGGTTTTGCTGCGTCTTCCCATTTCACCTTAGTTGCTTCATGATGTGTTGATTAGACTGTCTCTGGGTAGGCTTGCCTGTTGCACAAGATCTTCGGTTGGTATTTTACATAGAAATGGTTAACCAAAGGCATCCCGCAGCAGCTAACAGTCAAACTCCTACTGTGAAGCACGACTGGAAGCAGAGCTGTGGGCTGCACAGAATCTAGCTGGAGAAGCCAGCCCAGCCCTGTGGCCGGAAGTGGTATTGTGTTGGGGTATCTGAAGGAACTTTTAAGGCTGAGAGATGTAAAATTGGGGTCATGGAGAAGATTGCAGATGCTTGGCCAACTGATCACTGTTCTCAGATACATTAATGGGTGAGCTGATGCACTGTCACTGGCCTCGTAGAGAAAGGAGCCTGTCTTGGGGGTGGACAGGCCTGGTGGAAGTGTCTTCAGACAGCTCAGGGGAACAGATGGCTTGAACGTCGTCGAGGAGAGTAGCAAGTGGTAGGTCTTCAGTGGCTGAGGGAAATATGTAGAAAGCAGTTAAGAGCTTGAATGGTTCAGCTTTATTGTAAATGAATGTTTCCTTGAAGTTGTTCTATGTTTAATTTGATTTTTAGAAAATTAAATACACAAAAGTTTACAAATATGTTTTGGGTTGGGTAAGAGGGACAGTGGTTAATAATGGAGGTACTCACAAAAGAATATGACAGATTTTGGGTTCATCCCTTCTTCCCCCTCTCTCTGCCTTGGTACAATGCATTTTTTTAGGAATTGCTATTTCGAAAAGAAGAGTAAATTATATTCAGACAGCTTCGATAATGATGTTCTGCATTGGTTATTGGCTTGCATCGACTTTTCTGAAACTAAAACTGTATATTTTCTCTGAAAATTATTTGCTTCTTCAGGGGTTTTTTCCAAGATGGTTCATCACCACAGTAAAAGCAGTTAAAGCTGTCAGTGCTCCATTTGAATGTACTCAGTTTTACCAACCTGAAAGAAAAATGCAGCCAGGACATAAAGTTTCTTGTTAATTTTCTGTACTGGCAGAAAGTCAAATTAAAAGGAAAACTTAGGAAAAGTTATTTGAGTTAGTCAGTTGCTAGATAGGTTGAAGCAATCTGCTGGGCTTTGCAAAACAATACGTTGGTTTCCGTGTGGCTCATTTTGCTGTCTTTAACTGTGCTACATACACTTAATGTGCTTCATACACACATAGTTAGCTGTTATCCAGTTTCTGGTCATTCATCCCCCATGCACGTGAAATGACTGTGTGTTTTAGTTGCTTGAAATTGTGTTTGTATGTGCATATTTCTAAAAATGCCCTTTTATTTTAGTTCTTCGTATGGTCCTCTCACTATCTGAGCACCTATGTCATGCCATAGCACTGGTGCAAAGGTTCCTTTCTGCCTGTGGTTTTAGGAGGACTGGAGGAACAGACTGAGCTCCAGGTGAGACAAACTGTCTCAGCTGCGTGCTCCCTTTCTGGAGCATGGTCTCTTCACTTCAGTAGGAGCTGAGCACCTAATTATCTCTAGGGAACTAGATCTAGGTTATTGTTTGGGGTCATACGTAAATCTCTGCTGGAACATATGCCCTGGGGGGAAACAAACCAAAAAAAAAAAACTGAACACAAAACCTAGGAGTCCTTTGCTGATGTTTCTCCTCAGGCACGTGGTACCTGGAAGAGGGAGCGAATTTGTATCTGTGGCCACATGTAGTGATTATTTGGAGAGTCCTGGACTGCTGTATGGCTGCTGCAGGAAGATTTCCAGATAGTTTGAGGCAGGTGGCCTATTGGAGAATGTAGTTTAGTACCTCTACTGAAGAAAGTGGAGCCACCCATCCAGGGTCCAGAAGTTTTCATGGCAGGGGCCTTTCAGTAGTGCCAAAATGCCTGGAAGCTGTCAGTAGCTGTCTGCGTGGCCAGCAGTGCGTCCGTCTGACCTGACGCTATAGACTGTCCCAGCTTGCAGGGGATGTCTGACAGATGCTAGGCTGTCCATAGGCAGAGCCGGCCCTCGGGTAGCGGGCTAAGGTGGGGGGCGGGTAATACCAGAATAGCGAAATGATGATGTGTGTATTGATGGTTCTATACCGAAAGTGTAACAAAAAACCAGCTAATTATAGCTAGTGTTGTTAAAGGTAGGAGATCCTTTGCACATGATCCCTCTCTGACCGTGAGCATTCCTCATAGTCAGGATAAGCACCGATGTCACTGTGGAGCTGAACTCCCTAGCGAGCAAGGCAAGAGTGCAAATATATTAATAATTCCGGCCTGTTCCTTACACTTCAGAGCAGGCCTTTGTCTTATTTTTGGTGCCCATCAGTTTTCACTTCTCTCTGGGTTGGTGACTCAGCCATTTCAAAGTAGTGCTGTGGACACACACGTTCCCCAAAGCGAAGAACACTGATGATGATGATATTTCTGATGGTGGATTAATTAGGAGATAGTAAGGAAACACTAGCCCGGCTCTAAAGACTGTGCTGTTGTCTTGCTTATTTTCTCTCTTGGGGCTCAATAAGTAATTTTATTACAACTACGTTTGTCATCTTGGGCCTCAGTTGTCTTTGGAATAAGCCATGTGGCAGCGGTGTTTTGCAGGCATTTGTTTCCATGCTGCGCATACTTTTAAACTCACCCTATCTCTTGGTGGCTGGATTGATGCTAGAAGAAATGCAGAGGCTGTGCTCTGTAGCATCTGAGGAAAATCATGGAAGCTTGCAGAACAGGTTAAATTGGGGCTTTTCCAAAAGTACACGGAAACTGCATTGAAACGTGTTACCTCTTGTCATCAATTTTTCCTTTTGCTACAGAAGTTCACATGAGCTTTTACACTCATTCACCAAGGGATGGGGATGGGTGGGAGAGGAAGTAAAGCAGCAAATATTTGGAATCAGCATGGAAATTTCTCAGGCTTATGTACATTTTCACCTTTTAAGCTCTTTGACAGGAGACTAAATCCTCAGAGGTGCAGCCCAAGGAGCAGGGCACGCGTGAAATCTCAATGTCATTTTCTGCAGTAGAGCTGACAGTGTGGTTGAGCATTGCCGTTAATATTCTTTTCACTCGAATAACGTGCAATGTGGGCAATAGTACCTGCTGCAGGGGCGTCTGTGTCTGCCCTGGCCTTGATGGACTGAGGCCACGCGTTGTAGGTGTAGAAGCCGCCCTTGGATGCTCCTAAGAACAGCCACTGCTACAAATACAAACCTAGACAGGCACCAGTCTCACTTCTGTTGGTTTGGAGCTACCTCCTCCATCTGAAATGGCAAGTTCTTCTCTTGGGTACCAGGTGTATGTAAAGGTAGAATTTGACAGTGATTGCAGGAGCCATAGTAGTCTATAAAAATATCGACTAAAGCATAAAAATATTATTTCTGTCATTGCTGAAAAAAAAAAAGTGAAATTCTGCACTTGCTGTAAATAGGGATTAAACGCCCCATATTCAATTGCACTACTCTGCATTGACACCAGAGAGCAAAATTTACCTTAATAACCGGGTGTACCTCAAATTCCATTAGATTGTACTAGATTGCATAAATTATACAAGGCTCTGATCTTTTCTGTTGTTATTCAGGCTGTTTATTATTTGCATGACATGCTGAAACTCCTGTAGATCTGATGCGCGGTGCTGCTCTTGGGCTCAGAGGAAGGTGGAAAGGCAGGCTGGTTTATGCATAAGTATACTGGGGTGACAGCTGTCAGAGGCAGCTAGGGGATGCTTTCCTGGATGCTTTCAGGATGTGTGGGCAAATGAGCATCTTGAGGGATGCTGAAGTTTACAAGTCAGGCTTGCTCTCTCTTCTTCCCCCACCCCCCAAGGGCATTTGACGTAGTTATGTGCTAAAGCGGGTGATGCATAATTGAGCACTGCTATATTTGAATGTGTTCAGAGTACAAAATATTCATCTGTATGAAAAGAGTGTTTATGTATTAATGTGCATTTTCTTCATGCATTCCTGATTCCATTAGTAATGGAGGCATTGTGTAATATAATAGAAATGATTAACTTTAATTGCGCTTCTTTGTTGGGAAAATAGACATGTAATTAAAAATCTGACATGCGTTGTACTTTTTTTTCTTCGACAATTTACTTGTTGGCATTTCTTCAAGAGTATATTCCACAAGGCCCTTACCACTTCCTCCTTCAAATATCTCACCAAGTCCAACTTCTGTCTTTCAGACAGCAACCGATTTCCGATGCCTAGACTGAAGTGGCTCGCTAGCTAAGCCTGATGGTCAGTCCCTCACCTCGCTTACCAGAAGAAAAATAGTCGTGGTTCTTAAAATGTTCCTCATGTTCTGGGATGCTTTTGGGTGTTGATTTACTGGAAAATCAGGTGCTTTTAAAAGGCTCCTAGAAAGAAAGCGCCCCAAAAATGGTAATACCAAAATGATTATTGACTTGTGGGGCTCGTGAGTAGATACTTTGATTGCTACCTTAAGAAGGACTGCTCTTGCTTCAGCTCCTGGCCCCTTCTGGGTTTGAACTGGTTGTCACTTCAGTACCCTATCACTGTTCACCAGTGTACCACAACGTGAAATAACAAAGAACACCTTGTGAAGGGTAACGAAGCGATTTAAAATATGAAATAACAGCATCTTAGAAATGCTGTTTGCATTGGGTGATAAAGCCACACCTTAACTTCTAAGCACATAAATCGTGTCTGCAAAGTGCAGGTATTAATCCGGATGTGAGCTGGATATTAGCAGAATTAGATGATTGCATTTTGGAAACTGTAACATTGTGATAACACATCCGGGGGTCTCGGCTGAAACACTTGGGTCAGACAGAGCAGATGCAGGCAGGCCTGCAAAGCAAGAGACTAAAAACATGCCTTTACGTTTGTTCTTCACGGCCATCTGAAAAGAGACCTTAGAGTGCCAGCTCTCTTCTGTACCTTTTCAATGGAGTCTCTGTGTTCGTAGTCTCCAAACGCTGTTTTCATTGCCTAGCTGCATGTGTTATGTGTGTGCCATCTGACTGCAGATAGCTATGTGGGTAATCGCAGTGCGTGTTGATGTAAGGCTTTTTGTTCAGGATGTTAGGTACGTTCAGAGTGGTTTAGAGTGACTGTTGCCTTTCAGGATGTATTGAGTTTTATTTACAGCAGGGTCGTGTCCTGGAGCACATTAATGGTCTGCACTCTTGTGAGGCAGGAGAGCTGCCAGGCCCTCCGTGAAACAAAGTCAAGGAGCAGTGACCAAGTTCCCTTCTCTCCTTCTCTGTTTCTGTAGCAGCTTCTACATGTCAGAGATGGAGCAGAGAAAGCTCAAATATACCTGTAAGCAGAGTAATATATTAATCTTCATAAATAACCACAAGAACCTGCAAATAAGACTTGTTTTCTTTATAGAAGTATTGTCATCCTCAGGGTTAGTTTACCTCGTTGAGTGTCTGATGGATAATGGGGACCTGAAGTGAGTCGGAGAAACTCTTAAGCGCTGTACTTGGACCAGAGGCAAGCACTTGGGAGACAGAGGGATTTGTGCTTAGGAGACAAGCCCAAGTTGCCTGACAGCATGTCTGTTGGCTTTTTTACCTTCTTATTATTGAGGGACATGCCTAGTTCTTGCTCAGTATCTCCTGTCTGCAGAAGGTAGAGCATGTCTCAGGCCAGACTCCATTATACTGATTAAATGAGAAATTTTTGTTTGGATGGTGTCCAAAATCTGTAATCAAGGGTTGCATCTGTATATGCTGAGAAAATCCTTCAGGATTTCTTAATAACATTTTCATTTCTCAGAAAAAATGTACAGTTTAGATTCCACCAACCAGCCAGTGTTACCCATCGCTGGTATTAGTCCTCTGGCAGAGTGCTTTACCGTGGCTTTAGAGTCTAACCCCTTAAGCCAACCCTTTTGGATGTCACTGATTCCATAGGTTTGGAGTTTGAGCTGGCTTGTTCAGCACCTAAAAACTGTGTGCAAGACCTCTGCAGTGCTCTGACAGTAATAGCATGCCAGATCATGTGGGGGACTAACAACATGCCCAGGTTCTGCACTGACATGTGGAGACACGTTTGGGGCTGAGTGTCCTGGAAATGCTGACTTTATGGTAGCTTTCTGCTACCTCTTCTGTTTTGTTTTTACACCTGTGTTTTCCATGGATCTTCTTCTTACTTACTAGTGCATTTTGATACTTTTCTTCCCAATTTTCCCTTCTGGCCCTGCCTCTGGGAATTCCTGTCTCTTTTTTCCTTCTTTCAGGTCCATAGGATAGCGTTCAGTTACTGAACTGAAGTGTTTTACCCTGGCTTAGTGCTGTGAGTGAAATGGAGTAAGATTGTGCAATCTGGGTCGACCTGCTCGGCAGCAGGCATGGCAGGTAGAATATTTCTGGGCAGGATCAAGGCATTGCTCTGCCCCTCTAGCCGATAGTGCCAGGCCTGCTGATGGAGAAGGAGCGGCAGCATGTGAGCTGTGGACTGTCAAGGTGCGTCCTACCTGGATGAGTAGATTCTTAGCGTGTTCCAGTGAAAGCTTATAACATTCAGTGACCCACTTACACCAGTTGGGTCACGGTCTTGTGTTTGAAGAAGGACACTGCACTGCCTAGCAGCAGTGCCACCTGCCCTTCAGATCGTAGAGACATCAGAGGCAGAAGCAGATAGTAGCTGAGAACGTACCAGGGCTCAGAGCTATTCCTTGCCGTGCACGTTTAGAGCTGGTGTTTGAGCTGTGTGCCTGCTTGACTCTGTCTGTTCTGACTCTGGAAAGGGATTTCTGATTGCACTGGGTGTACCTGGGTTGCTTTTAGCCTGTCAAGTCAACTAGTGGTGACCCTGCAGCTTAACTGGAGATGAGAACAACTGTGAGAGGGTCATCTGATACCTTCCCTCACCTTGTTTGACTTCTTTGAGACCCAGGATGTGATCTCAGAATGAATATCCACAAGCAGGTTAGTACAGATGATTGCTGTTACCTGCGCTAAGGTTCAGACTTTTGATCCTTTTGGAGGAAATGCCTAAGCTACTACCAAGCAAATACAGTAGGTTTTGCCAGTTCCTGATGTGTACTTATACCTTGTTCTACCTGGCAGACACTGAGCGGTAGGTGTGATGGGCAACAACAGACCAAAATCAGGAAGAGTCACAGTACATGTGGTGGAAGTTCTTGACCTGCGATTCTTTTACGGTTCTCATTGCTGTAGCGTTGCTGCACGTTCTTTGTTTCTGGCAAATATTGATGAAAAATCTTCTCTTCAGCCCGACATCAAATTTGTATGGGGTGTGACCACGCTTCAGACTGAAAATACTTAATGATCAGGACATGAAAAACAAGCTGTAATTAGCGGTCTCAACTAAATGTTCAGTTCTAAACTGAACGTAGGAAACCTTTTTTCTCAAAAAGATACCTTTCATTTTCAGTTGATGAGGTTCCTTGATGCCATGGATTTTAACCTGAAAGAGTACATGGGATATATGTACCAAATGAAATATTTAAGCCAAACACCAGATGAGCAAAAGGACGTACCTCAAAACTTAGATCATCTCATCTACCAAACATGTTCTCTAGGAAATAAGTAACAATTCTTTCAACGTGAGACCAAATCTTTCACCGAGTCAGTGCTACTTGAAGCCAGCCGAATGTAGATGAAGCGTTGCAGCCTATATTGACAAATCTTTCTTTCTGAAGAAGCCATTAGGATGAAATGCTGTTGCCCAGAAACTTTAGGAAAATGCTTAACCTTAAGGGGCCACGTTACCAGTATTCTTAAAAGATGTAGGACCTAACTGAGACAAGGTATTCTTTGTGGAAACACAGCTGTTTTCTTACCACACTTGGAGAATCAGATGATTCACTGCTGTAGAACAGCTCCACGACAGACTTGGTGGAGCAATAGTTTGTATTATTTTTGGGGAATGGAGGTGTCAATTAGCTAATAAAAATAGGTGTCAAAAGACGCACTGAGGTAGTTTGTTTTCAGCTATCTTTTATTCACTTGCCAGGTGACAGATTTTTCACGTTCAAAATAGTTACTTATTTGAACTGTTAGCTTCATTAAGTAAGAAAAAAACCTGTATTTGTTGATAGGTCAGATACGGAAGGAAGGAAGGGAAGTATAGGTGTACTATTGTGGGGAGGAAACTCACATAATAGACAACACTAGAAAGAATGAAGACTACAGGGCTCTCTTGGGCCTCTCGAATTCCCAAACAATAGTAATAATGAACAGATAATTGACTGAAGTATTGCTGAGAAAGGAGTATACGTACGTGCCACAACAGAGGGAAAGTTATAGATTTAGTGTACATATAGGTGTATTCTAGTCCACAGAACACGGTGAAGCTTTCCCAAATACTGAGATGAATTAATCTGTGAAAGATTATCTTTTGTCTTAGATAATTCAAAGAGAAAAGAAAGTCTTATAACAAGCCTAGGAAATGGACTCGTGATGATGACTTCTTGTAAACTTGCAGTCCCTTATCACTTGTTCACTGTCTTGTTAATCTGTGTCTTCGGTGGCAGCTGAAAGGAGTCTCTACTCGGCCTGGGTCTACTCGGCCTTTTCTGTTTTCATTTTATAGCATATATGTGGTCAGTTTAGAGAACGAAAATAAAGAATATAAGGGTTTAACTGGGACCAAAGATTCAGGTGAAAGATTGGAAAACACTTCAACTGTCAAGATGGTTAAGCACTGGATAAAGCTACACAGTAGCTTGCAAGTGCTCATTAGAGTTTTTAGGAGAAAAAAAGAAGGGTCGTCTCTTGGAAGTGTTGTGCATGATCTTTAAGTGCTTTCAAGTGCATGCCTGTGCACGCTCTCCCATTTTCTCTAACTAAAAATGCCAAGATGTGCTTAATGTATATACTAAGATAGCAAGATTTTGGTCCCCTTTCTCCCCTCCCCATGGGTTTCCCCACTTCATTTTGACATACTGCTTTCATGGCAGATACTGGTAATTGCAGAAATGAGCAAGCAGCATCTCTCCCCAGCAGTATGAACCAACAGTAGGTCCTCTCATGGATTATCATAGTCTAAGTGACAGGATTTCCATGAGAAAGCTTTGAATGAGCAGCAACCCCGACCCACAGGTGCTGATTTGGATGGATACAGAGCAACAGTCACCCTTACAAAAGCAGTAGCTGAACAGACACCTAGAACCTAAGTTGTAATACATGAATCGAAATTTTGGCTGTGGTCCAAGGTAGAAATAATGGCAATGGACACCACTTAAAAAAACCAACCCAAACCAACACACACAAAACCCCAACAAAGATACCCCTAATAGATACACAGCTCGGGAAAAACGTCTCTTGAGTGTTTCTTTAACTATGCTGCAGTGGGGCGCTCTAAAAAAATTAATCCTATACTAGCAGACACTGTTGCTGTGTTGATCGTTTGTTCTCAGCTGTTTCCCAGTCTGTGGGAAGGTGGGGCTTTATGGACCCCTCGTTTTGGTTGTACTGTTTATCTCTGCCGTGCTTTATTTTGTCCATCTTTACATAGTCTGTTGTTTTCTGGTTCTTTTATTGTCATTATTCAAAACATGAATAGAAGTGAATATCCTCTAAGTTATGAATGTAATCAATTTTGAGTCTTTAATTGCAATTTTTTTTCCATAAAATTCTTTTAATTTAGTCTAATATAATGGCACATCAAGCAGTAATGGGTACATTAAATTGAATCATGATGTTCATATACACATTTTATGACACAATCAAATATCCCAATGCATTAATTCATGTCAATCAGTTAATAAAATCAAATAGGAAACATTTCTCTAGTGCTGTTAACTACGCTTCTCCCATTTAGCGGGTGACAAGATGGTGAGGACCTTTACATCTTGCCTAGTTGATGTTTTCTTGTCTGTGTTGGAGTTGACACATTTGCTTAGTTGATTAGGACAAAGCGTGTTGGTTCCCACGGCCCCGACCAAAAGATGGTAACTGAGAGCAGGAGGCCACACCTTTACCTCATCCTACCCTGGCTCCTTTGGTACAGTCCTGTCCCCAAAGACTCCCACAAATAAGAGAGAGATGTTAACTGTGAACTTTGGGAATAACTTCCCTTTGAAGATTTCTCCACTTCTGATGTTCGCCTTCAAGGACAAAGAGATGTCATGAATTTACTGGCACTCTTTTGTGAGGAAGGAGAAAAATCAAATTTGAAACAATTGTCAAGCAGTTATAGTTTGAGCAGGTTCTTCATGCTTCTCATCTGCTTCACATTATAGTTGATGGTGTTTTCACCTCCTCTTTTACAGCACCAGAATTTTTAACTTCTTCACTTCAGCCTGCAAGTGTTGTGCCCTCAGCCTGCAGCCCTCAGAGGCCTGACTGGAGCTTTATGGGAGAAATGATGGGATCTGGGGGGAGCCTGATGGAAGAGATAAGGGAAATGGCTGTCTCCATTGAGAGCTCAACAGTAGAAAGGCGAATAAAAACGGGGCCATAGAAGAGGTAATGGAGCCAGAACCTCCCCTGGTACAAACTGGTGTACTTCACTTGGGATCAGAAGAGCTGGTACCAACTGATGTCACTTGAGAACCTGGCCCAAACTAGTGAGTGGGGTTCTGGCCTTTATTTCAGCACTGTAAAAGACTGCAGCCCAAGTGGAAAGGAGCCAACTTCCCTACTAGTGGAAGAAGAAAACATCAAGGCAGTTGTTCCCCTTATCCCTTCTGCTGGGCTCTCTGATCCAGCACTCTCTAATAGGTCACTGTCTTGCATTTCAGCCTGTGGGTGGAAAGAGAGAAATATTTAAAAGTGATCACTGTAGGATTTAGTATTACTTTTACTTTAAAAAAAAAAAAAGATAGCTAGTTATTTTCTAATATTTCATGCAGAATAATTTTCCAAAAACTTCAGGGTTTATGGAGTTGTATCTAATGCAACTTGTGTGATCTCTAGATTATTTTGCCTGACAAGTAACATAGAGAGCCAGTCTCGTAGCCAGTAGGAAATTCCAGGCTGGCTTTGCTTCTCTTGAACCCTTTCCCAAAGATCAGTGTTTTCTAAGGACGTCAACTTGTTTTGTTTTCCTGTTTTGTAATGAGTTATTTTTCTCAAAAGAACACTTTATTGAGGTTTCCCCTAGTCGGTAGAGTGGCTGAGGACTGTTCTGAAGTCACGGGAGCCTGTCAGAAGAACCAGATGATCAGTTACACGGTAGGTACCAGCAGAGCTCCACAGAGGGTCTTGAAACTACAGTAGGTGGGCCTCCTTTAATTATTTTTAAGCAGAAGTTTGCTTTCTAGGAAATGGTATTTTTTCTTTTATAATAGCCTACTGAAAGATATTTTTACCTTCAGTTTAAAATGCTGGATGCACGAATGACCTTTTTTACAGCAGTTACTCAGTGTGCATCAAAAGTTAACCTAACTTAGATCGTGAGATGAAAGCCTTACGAACTCTCAGAGTTTTAGGTTGGACAAGTTGAACATAGGTGATAGCAGCTCTCACTTATAGAATCATAGAATCATTAAGGTTGGAGAAGACCTCTAGGATCATGAAGTCCAACCGTCACCCCAACGCCACCACATCTCCTAAACCGTGCCCTGAAGTGCCAAATCTATGTGTCTTTTGAACCCCCCCAGGGATGGTGACTCCACCACCTCTCTGGGCAGCCTGTTCCAGTGCCTGACCGCTCTTTCAGTGAAAACATTTTTCCTAATACCCAACCTAAACCTCCCCTGTCACAGCTTGAAGCCATTTCCTTGCATCCTATCTCTAGGAACTTGCGAGAAGAGACTGACCCCCCCACCTCGCTACAACCTCCTTTCAGGTAGTTGTAGAGAGCGATAAGGGCTCCCCTCAGCCTCCTCTTCTCCAGGCTAAACTTGCCATATAAAAGGAGTCAGTGACAATAAGCAGCTGAGTAGCTAAATGAATTGCGTCCAGATATTCCAGAGAGTGTCCCAGAGCTGACATTCTCAGCCTACATAGAGATCATGTTTGCTATCAGGCTGTCACATCCTCTCATAGCAAAATGAAGAGTGACTTTGCAAGACTGAATAATGTTGCCTATCTTCCTTTGCAGCCATGGGCAAGTAAAGAAAACGTTACTGTGGTGCTGAGGGGGTTTTGATAAGTAAGGCATTACTGAATGACGAGGTGTAAAAAGGCCTGGGGTCATCAGCCACAGGAAAGAAAATGCCGGTGCTGTGACTGACCTTGGGGTAGAGAAGAAGGTCTGCCAGGTGAAATGAAGTAAAAACATGTCCAGGCTGAAATGCCTGAGGTGGAAGAGTAGTTTCCCATATGATGCTTGAAAAGGCTATTTTTTTTTAAATTTTTTTTTTTATTTCCCATTTTTATTTATTACTACTTGCAGGGTTCGTAAGTGTCAGATCTGACCTCAGTAAAAGAGAGTACGAGACCTGGTGGCAGAAAGAGTAGATACAGCAAAGTGCTCTTCCCTTCCAGGAGCCTGAGGCTCGATGAGAAAATTCATACTTCTGAACATGGATCAAGTAACATTTTAGTGTTCGGGCACTTGAATAATGCTGTGTGAAGGAGAGGGTCGGCTGTCCACAGAAGTTGCAGTGAGTCTGTCTGCCAACAGCCACGCTCTGAGTCGCAGTGGCACATGCAGTGTTCATGGTACGTTGGGAAGTGCTGAGCTCCCCTATCACATGCAGACATCTGCCAGGGGACATGCGGTCTCTTCAGCATTGTAGGAGAAGCAGCTGCTGGGGCTGACTTGTCTCATCTGCATTCAGCTTCCGTTCGTGTTGTCACTTGTACCTTAAGAAAAAAATCTTTGGTGTTTCTTCTTGCAGGGTTACCTTTTTGCTATCTTGATTTTTGATTTGCTTAGGGACCATAAAGGGGGGAAAAAACCCTCAACCAAACAAACACAAAACACAAAAAAAAAAAAAAAAAAAAATTTTTTTTGCCTGTTAATTGCAGTCTTTAGGGTAGATTCTTTTTTGTGTCAATTGCCTTGTCAACAGCAGCTTTGTACCTGGTCACCATAAAGCATTGAGGAGCAATGCCTTTTCAAAAGCCAAAACTGATAAATTGTTAATAGGATTTTGAACAACTCCCTTTTCATGTTTCAGTGAGACCATAATTAAGTTTTCTTCAACGTCTTCCAGGGATTGATCACATCCTGGAGTTCAGTACTGCTTTGAGCACTGCGATGAATGTCTTTTGTGCCTTCACATTTTGTGAAGATAGGTTGATATCTTTAGTCCCCTTTCACAACCTTTGTTTTTGAAGGTGGGAGGTAAGGAAGGAGGATTTCTGACTGATTGGAAAAAAGCTCTACCTGTGACTTTATGAACTTAACAAAAATCCAGTCTCTTAGTTAGGGAGCTTCCAGCAAGCAAAGGCTCGAGATTTACATGAGCAGCTAGGGGTTTCCAAGAGACACATTTAACTTAATGACATTGGTTTGAGATATCTTTTCGTTGGTTGGCTGTTCGTTGCTCTCCTGCTCTAACTTGTTGAGTTCCCTCATATAATCCTAGTAAGTCAGCAACATCATTTGTCTCTAGAAAGAAATGAGAGAAGGAAAACAGTGGTGTCTGCACAAAGTCTCTCTCGCAGTGGTCAGAGTGCTCAATAAACTTCATTTAATAATTCCTCCTGATTTACCAGTCACTAGGGTAAGGTTTGTTGGCCTTACCCCTACTGAAGTTATAGTACCGGGTAGAGTACTGGCTACCTGCCAGTTATTTTGCACAGTAGGTGATTTTCATCTTCCTCCTCAGCAGTTCAGTGACTTCACCATCAGATTCCCGTGGAACTCGTGATGTCTTACCATCTGGCCTCAGTAATGCTCCCCTGTACTTGTAATGTCTTTCTACATGTTGGGCAGTGTCTCATTCGTAGTGCCTGTAAATACCGCTCCTGGAATAACTCCCCGGAAGACCTGAGGAACTGATCTTAGAAAGTGAGGACCATGTTTCTGGAGAAGCAATGAGGGGGAAAAGTTTGTTCAGCAGATAAGGATCTCTTTGGAGTTTTCACTAAGTTCATTTACACCCTGAGACTTCACATTATGCTTAGATCAGGATTTCACTTCTTTCTTCCCTCCCTACGTGAAGTCCTACTCAGAAATGGGAACAGACTTAGCTGGCTTTGCTGAAGAGCAGTGTACACGGTTGGGTTTTGGTTTTTTTTCTGATCGGTATGTTAAAATATTGCATGCTTTCAATAGAAAACTTCCAACTTAAGTTTTACCCCTCATGTAAGTTTTTTAGTCTGCGTGAAACTTGATGGGACTTGTGTGGCGAGTTTTACTGCTTTTCTTTTCCAGTGGGTAAAGCATATGTTTTTCTCAACAGCGGCTCTATGTGAGTTGACAAGGTCAGATAATATGAAGAGCTGAGAGGTGTGTGCTGCATGTAACAGCTAATGGATTCTGATGTTTGCCAACATCCGGTTGTGTTGGAAACGTTAACAGTGTGGAGGTTGATTAAAGAAACCTTTGTGTAAAACCAGGAAGATGCTGGTTGAAGGATGTTTTTATTCGTTTGGGAGTTCAAGACATTTGTTTTCATGAGGGCTGAGTTAGGGGCTTCATTTTTCTTTTTCTCTTCTAGTTCTTGCTATTTCCGAGTCCTCTACAGTAATGCAGAGAGGAAGACGATGTGCGAGTTAGTAACTTCAGAGACCTGTTTTTAACCAGCACGGAGATTCTGCCATTGCTGGAGCACTGTTAGAAACAGTGGCGCTGACTGGCTCGGTAACTCAAGCTCTGCCTGCTCCTCCTTCATCTTGCATGGCAGACAAATCCATTTTATTAAAAATCTGCTATTTAAAGGTATTCATAAAAAGAAGTTTGCCTTTTTTTTTCTTTGTACTTTGCAGCAGAGGTAGCAGGAGGAGAAAGATGATGTAAGGAAAGTAGGAATGGGAAAATCCAGAAGTATTGTCCCACTTGAATTTACAAAAACCAAGAGATAGCTATTTCTGCAAAGGAAGTGCCTTTGAGTTGGTGTTATGATGAAGCAGATGTAGTTCCATTGGTATTTCTATATTTGTGTTTTATATTTATTGGTATTTATATAACATTCTGTGAAAACTTGCAGGAAATACACAAAGGTAAGTGTTTCTATACCTTCTCTACAGGAGCTCAGGGGGCGCTGGTTGGGTATAGGCAAGGGAAACATTGCTAGATGGACGAGCAAGGTCAGACTTGGGAAATCATCTGTGCTAAAATCAGGTAGAGACTGGTAGTTTATGAGAAGGAATTGTTACCTAGGCTTTCCCTTGGCAGAGGCATCTGCTATAGCTATAGTTGAAGAGCGGATTTTTAGGGGACGTGGACTTTTGGACTGAAGCAGTATTGTTTTTGTCACGCTCTTGTGCCCCTCTTTGGTTTCCTCACGCAAATTCTTCCCTGGGATTGTGTAGGGGGCCTTGCTGGCCCCAGCCAGACTGTTGCGTCAATGTGGACGGCTGCTACGGCTGTAAGTTGCCTCACGTGATCCAAAGCCAATGCAAGCCAAGTACCCAAATGAAAGATGTCATTACTTCTGCAGAGAACCTCCAGGTGTAGGATCTTCCTTTCAGAAGAAAAACAATCTTGCTCAGACATCCTTTTTCTGAATTGGTAGTTTCAGGTAGACCCAAGACATGCCCAACTGGATTAAGATGACAGTTGGTCTGAAGTGGCAGATATCTCACATAGTGAGAAAGCATGGGTGGTGGTAAATCCTTTTTGCAGATTCAGAGTTTCAGGAGAGGCAGCTATCTGTAGTCCAGTAAAAATATAGTAAATTATAGTAAGTTTCATAGAAACTAGTTGAGTTAAAAACTTGAGCTGCAAAGGTTAGCCATAAACCTCTTGACTCCAGCGTTTCTTAAGTAGGGAAGGACATCCACAAAAATTCTCTGGGTAGAAAGGAAAGCCAAGCTGGTGGTGAACATCACAGCTATTGATAAGCTGCTTTCCTCATGCTAGTTTGATCTGTACTGCACCAGTGCTGGCTGAGGAGCAGTTATTTTTTGGTTGTGGTTTTTTGTGGGGTTTTTTTTGGTTTGTTTTGGTTTGGGATTTTTTTGTTTTGTTTTGTTTTGTTTTTTTTTCTTTTGTTGTCAGGTAAGTCACCTGATCTGAACTGAAAAAACTTGCGCGTGGTTGCACTACTGGCAGTCAGTGGAAGCAGCTGTCTTTTTAAGAATCAGAAGCATCCAATATGAGTCTTGTAGCAGGCTGGTCAAGGATAAAGAAATGATGTCCTATGGTAGGGTCTGAATCTTCTTGTATGTGTTATTTGTTCATGGAGAGGAGAATAGATGGTTATCTAGGATAGAAAGATATATTTAGGAGATTGGAGGTGGTAAAGGACAGCACTATGGTTTTTGTTTTGCCCTTTTTTAGTTTGAATTCAATGGGCTTCCTTACACCATCTGCTCTCATCTTATTATAGGCAGTAGGTGTCCTGATTTGAGATGTCTGAACGGTCTTTTCTGAAATTGGGTTTACTTTCTTTTTTGGCTTTCTCTTCTGCTTACCTCACAGTGATTGATGACAGTCTGGTCAGCAACCGAAGCTATCAATGCCTGTAGGGAAGGAAGGCAAACCAGCAGAATACCTCTGGGTTGAAGGGGAAAGAGCCCCAGAAGTGATGGAGGAAAAAAGTGTCAAGGTTTGTCAGTAGTTGAAAAGGAAATAATGACCTTACCTTTTTGTTTGGTGGTCAGTATAGGTATTTGTTGGGTCTGATCTCAAACCCAAGAGCAGGAATAACTGGCACACTTCAGGTCATTTCTCGGTTTTTACAAGTGTTATTTTCCAACGAGGGCGCTTTTTGTTTGACAGCAAGAGCCAAGGAACTGCACTGGATTTTGGTTCAGTGATAGTTGTGTGGTGGTAGGAACGCACATCCTTACGTTCTGACTCCACTGCAATTGCTTTCAAAGCCTGCTTGCTCTGTGCAACTAAGAAGGAGCTACTGTGACCTTCATTCGCCTTCTGGAATCTGTTAAGGTACACACTTAGGTCTGCTGCAAGCAGGTAAGAGCAAAAGTAGTATTCTGCTTTAGATGAGCAGAATGGAAGAGAACCCATGCAACAAAGATGCTTTGAATGTGGGTCAAAGAGGGAGGTAGTGTTCCTCGGGGCAGAATCTTTGCTCACAGTGCTCATCTTCTGGTGTAAATGCAAGTGTTTGGCCGATGGCGGTGATGGTGGGAGCCAGCCTGTCTTGAGTGTGCTTGGAGTAACCCAGCTTCTGTGCTTCATCAGACTTCTGTGGAGTCTTGATCCTCACTGTGGTCTCGTACTTGCAGATTTTCAGTTGAATCTCTTATATGGGCCAGTGAGGAGCCGTGTTAAGGATAGCAGTAGCCTTTTAGCTGTGCCAGAGTGCTGGAATAGCTACTTTGGGGTGTATTCGTTATAATCAAAAGTGTTGTGCCGTATGCCCTTATCTTCTTTCTTTAATTACCGTCTGACCAGGCTCACTGGCAAGAATTTGTAGAGAGGAAATTTATTGCTTACTGTTTATTTTTTTCTGAACCATCACTGTTTCTGGAGCCTGATTCAAGGGTGTGCTGAACTTTGGTACCTGCTTTTCATTGCATCTGGTATTAGTTATAAGTAGGTACTATGTAGGTGTGAATGAAGACTGGAGTTTGGTGAAGATAAACAAAGTCCAAGATTTACAAAATAGTTGTACAAGGAGGAGAAGTCTTCAAGGCAGCTGTGGTAGTCCTAGGTGTGAAATATCCCTAAGCATGCTGTGTTTGGACACCAGTTTTTTTACTGCGTGGGTTTAAATCCTCCAAGCCCTTGTGTTTTTGTATCATCTGATATTAGGGTTGATTTGAGAACAATGAGAAATGACAGCTTCATGCATCTGGATCTTCTGTGAGTGCAAGCGTGTGTGTGAGGGAAAAGGAAGAGTTGGAACATTATGTATGAGGCTGGCGTAGGCGAGGGAGCCCTCTACTGATGAGATCCTGTACTATAGCCAGGCTGTCGGCAAGTGTCACGGGCGAGTGCTTTCCAGGTCTCTGCATATCCAAAGAGGCTCAACAGTCCCCAGAGAGTATTTTCTTTCTTTTCCCTACCCTCGCCCCAAAAACTATATGAGAGAGAGAGATGTTTAGGAATGCTGATCTAGAACATAGACAGATGAATACAGTAAGTTGAGTTTAAGCTAAAACACTGATCAGTGCTAACAGTCAACCCAGCCTTGTGCTATGCCCATTTCAGACGAAGGTGCTTTTAGAGCAGAATGAATCGAATTACTGTGATAAGAATATTGCGGGGAATGAGAGAAGGGACAATGTTGCAGTGCTATTTGCAGTGAGGGAAAGAGTGGCTTTAGCTGTGTTGGCTTTCTAAAGGGCTCTTCCTAAGAAGATGGACAAGTTTATTGTTTCTGAAGGGGAGATAGAATTTTGAGACTGTTTTCCTCCACATGTAGTGACTATGAAGAAAGGTAGCTATGGTATCTTAATAAGAGCAGCTCTGGAAGCCAGTTTCATGGCTGTGTAGTGTCTCTGAAGTTGTGTTTACTGTGGGAAGAGATCAGCACCTCTGTGTTTGACATACCAAAAATATATGTAGGCTGATGTCTTAACGCATTTCCCATGTCTGCTCTGTCTAATGTGGGAGAAGATGTTTAGTCAGCAGAAACAGAACACAGTTCTTGGGGTTTTTTCCCCCTGTGCACCACTCTATTTATTTGCAGTATGATGACAAAACCAACACTTGCTGGCAAATCTGTCTGAGGTGATTGCTGTCGAAGAATATTTCAAAACTGTGTCTATTTCTGTATGGCTAGAATTGTTGCTCCGTGCTTTTTACTGGCTTTGCAGAAGTGTCTTGGTATAGTGTGTGCGGTGGGGGAAACCTTTGAGAAAACAACTGGAGGAAAGACTCCCAATACCCTTTTACTAGGTGGGCAAAACCAGGTCACAGGTGTTGAAAGCCAAGAAGGATTTAGATGGACTGCCTGTTGGCAATAGAGTTGGATTTCTGCTGGTTCCCTCCGTAGGAACGCTTTTCCTGTGCTGGTTTAGAACATTTCTACCTTTCCAGAACTGCCTCTTCCCACTTCCCACTGTACTCAGGAAACAATACATTCTAAGTACTCTGGAAGTACCCTGCTGCACCTTTCTCCTCACACAGCAGCTGATTCCGTTCTATGTATGCAGTTGCCAGTCAATGCAAAGCTTTCACAGGAGGGCAGCTGTGGAGAAAGAAGCTGTCACTTTGCCTGTGCTTAGGCTTCATTGAGGAAGGGGAATTATGCAAGTCTAGCTGAATTATCTGTGGTGCTCATGCACAATAATATTGCCTGGAAACGGATTTATTTTATAGCGGAAAGCGTGTGACTTGCCCAATATTATCAATTCATGCCAGTATTGCTCATGAAGCAATATTTGATGCCTTTAAAACATACAGCTCCTTGTCTCATTGCCTAGGGCGCGAGTGCCAAGGGACACTATCACCTCTATTCCACAGCTAAAGTATGGAAAAATCTATTTCAGTGCTCAACAGATAGAGCTATTGGTGCACTAGTAATTGCTTTATGGCATGGGAGCATTCTCCGTCAGTCAGGATTAAAAGAAACACCACACAGATGTAGGTTTAGAGGGGAGCTGAGTGCCTATGTTTGGAGCTGTGCTCAATTTCCAGTTGTGTATCAAGAATAATTACACCTAGCAAGTACAGAAAAGCATGCAAGAATATCATAGCCTTCCCTGAGCCCTGAACAGCAGCAATGTAACCTGAACTTGTCTGCAAGGTGAAATCTTGCCATTTCAGCAGGTGCTTCGTACGTTGTTGCAAGGGAATAGAAAAGAAAAAAAATGATACATGTGGCAAGCTTTTTTGTGCTGTATTGGTACCTAGGAAAAAGTACTCCCAAGGCATTTGCATACCTTTTATCTAACCTTTGTGACTTGTGCATTATTTCCTCTGATAAAGGAGAACCCACATTACGGGTTTTTTTTTTCCTTCCCAAAAAAAGCAGTTCCTTCAGAACCTCCTCAGCTTCCTCCTGCGCTTGATGGCGCTTGAGGGGTAATAATTAGACTGGAACTTGAGCTCATCCATGAAGTCTGTGCAGCAAGAAAATTTATCTTCCAAAGAAACCATTACCTCTTTCAGGGCAGCCATGGTAGGAGTATTGATAGCAACCCTGCAGCTTTAGAAAATGAGACCTCCTCAGCTGTTGCTCCTTTTCAGCAAGCTACCAGCTTAGTCTGTCTTGTCTGCTGCAAAGCACTGCGCTTGACTGGAGGAAGGTAGGGGAAGCTGCTCGTGTGCCAGCAATTCAAGTAAAATCCTCAGTTTTCATTCTTTCCCATTCCTCTCCTCCTACCTACCCCACTCTCCACCTCGCACAACTCATCACCTTGCAACCAGCACATTTTTTCATCAGTAATGTATCAGGTCACATGAAGGTCACTAGCATGCACGAGAGAAGTTGCTTTTATTCTAGGCAGGGGGTCAGACTGGTGGTATTTGTCCCCGTTTTATTTTTGTGTGCTTTGAAGGGTGAATATTGTTGACAAGTGGGGATTTGCCAGCTGTTTCTGAGCACAAACACACCATCGATCTCTGCACAGAGTTCAGCCGGCGATGCAGGATGAGGTATGTGTTGGCCTCTCAGTGCTACCGCTCTGTGATGCTCCAGCTATGCGGTCTCGCTTCAGGAACAGTTCCCTGCAAGGAAAGAGATTAAATACTTTTGAAAGCTCTGCGTTTCCCAAGGTGGTCAGCAGGATCAGGTAGAAGGGCAGCTCATTTCAAGATCTGGCAGCTGCTGTGTCAGGCCAGCTCTTGGTAGTGCAGTTCATCGGAATCTTGCGTCCAGAGATATCAAACAAGCAAACATGTACTTAAGGTGTGTGCTGAAGAGAGGTAGTGATACTGGGGTTTGGGGCAATGAGATGCTGTTTTTGGGAAACCGGACTCTGTGACAGGCCGTGGACGCAGGTTAGTCCCTGCATCTGTTTCTTCTTGTTCTGCTTTTCCCTCTGAGACCATAACCCTGTTTCTTGATACATGTTAGGGACTCCCATGGCAGGAGTCACATGTAACGGGGCCTTAGAGAGCTATCTGTGATACCAACAGTGAATACTATATACATGTACATCTAACACGGTAATGCCTCTGTATCTATCAATGAGTACGCTCGCAGCGGCAGTGAGACAGCCTTCTGAGGCAGGTTGATGCCTCAGCGTTAGCCTCTGAAGTTTTGCCGTCATCCACCTCTGCCACTGCGGTATTTCTCCAGGCAGGACTCCTTCACTCACACTGATGCCTGCCGGTTCACCAGTATGGTACATTCGGCCTAACTTTTGCAGAGAAAGAGTCAGAGCTTCCAAATCTAAAGGAGGGAAAATGTTGTTTGTGTGAGACTCTGAAAGAGATTGCGAGTGAAGAGGAAAGGCGGTGGCTGTGCTTGGTGTTCGGCAGCTGTCTGTCCTGAGAAAGCACTGACCTAGGCAGGGTGTAACTGCACATGGACAAACACCAGCCCCGGGAGGTAATGGAGCAGGTGGCGGGGCTGAGGGGCAAGTTGGACCTGCGTGTTGCTGGAGATTTTAGATGAGAAGAGTAAGGGGCAAGGAGTGAATGCCAGTCCAGCTGAAGCTGCAAGGAGAATTTGGCCGCAGGAGGGAGGGAGGTTTCTTCTTTTTATTGGTCCATGTAATGTCCTGGGTGTGGTAAGGGACATAGAAGAGATGATCAAAGAATTTTGGTAAACACTTACACTCTGAGCAAGGACAGTCGGTTTTGAAATCCGATGCTTCCTCGGCCGAGGGGCCAGGAGCTGGGGGAAAGCAAGCGGAATTGGCTTCATAAATCGTGTCTGTTCTTCCATCCCCGTGTTGCAACATCGCTGCCTGTGCGCCGTGGAGGCAGGCTGGAGTCTCAGGGGTGCTTCTTGTGCAGGGAGGGGACGCAGAAAGAAGACATAGTGTCTGAATTGGACAGGAGGGTTGGGAGGTCTCTGCTCTCTTAAATCTCTCTCTTCACAGAGCACAAACAGATGCCATTGGGTTTCTGGTGCATGCGTTTTTGAGTCCAATTCCCAGTCAAGGCTCCCTTTGGCGATGGAGCAGAGGATTCTGTAGGAAGGAATAGAAATCCTCCAACATCTATGGAGCAGATAAACAGCTGCCACGGGGGCTGGGCATTGATTTTTTTGCCTCAGGCTTGGACCCGTCAGGCATTTTTGTGGGAGAGTGTGCCAGGATCCACATTTGACAAGGCTGCAGGTCTGAGGCGCTTTCCTTTCTTTGCTGTACCTCTCCGCTGCCCCCTAGACTTAAAATATTTAAAGAACAGCGTTACCCTGACTGAACAGGATGAAAAGGAAATGATGGGTTTGTAGGCAGTGGCAGTGCCAGGAACCGAATGTGGCTCTCCAGATACATGGCCTCGCATACCAATTGCTCCGTTCGGGGCCTCTGGGTCCAACCGCTGCCACATAGCAGCTTGAGTGGCCAAGACCAGAGCACGGCTTTCTGCCTCTGGCTTTAACAGATCTGTCACTCATTCTCCAGGTGTGGAAGAGAAGCCTTACTAAATGAGAGGTTTGCGAGAGATAGCTGCTCTTTTTGAAAGGCTTTTTACTTCTGCCTCTGACCTGAATTCTCCAGCCCACAGGGTGGCTTCAGCAGGAGAAACAGGCCCATTTTCTCTCCCTTCTGGTGGTTTCCGAGAGAAGCGTTGCCCTACTCGGAATAGCAGGTCCTGCATGAAGGAGTGAGTCATCCCAAGTGAGACCTTGTGGAAAGGGCAGTGCACTTAATGAACAGATGAACAGCTGGTCACAGCCACCTTAGGGAAGAGGATCTCAAACACAGTCCAAGGACTGTGCAATGGAAAGAGCTGCTTTCACCTCTCCAGCAGTGGAGGTTGTGAGTAGGCATTACACAGAGCTCCACCCGCTCTGGAAAGCAGAGTGGCTTTGGGAAGAAAGGACTGGGGGCCTCCCCTTCCTGGTGCTTGCCTTGGAGAATTGCGTAGGCTTTGAACAGACAGAAGAAGAATATTTTGTCAAACAGGTATTGACTGTGTGTCACCCTTTCTACCTTCCAGCTCATCTTCAGATCCAGTGAAAAGACCAAACTGACAAGGTTTCAGAGACAGTCCCGTACTCTTTTTTTCCTTGGCATGACTTTATACCTGTCATTTGTGCAGTGGTAGATAAGCTTAAGCATCTGTCTTGTAGTTGGGGTGGTGACAGTAACAGAGGCTTTGCTATGTGTCTTGAAAAGTAAGGCCTTCTGGCACGGTAGCGAGCGTACTAAATTCCTTAGCACTTCAAGTGAGAAAAGTTAGGTCTGCTGTAATATCAATGAGGCGCAAGCTATCAGGCTATTATTTCTATGTAGGCCACAGTTGAGGTTCCTCTTATCAAGCCTAAACTGCTTGGCATAATTAGTATATGGGGGTTTTTTATCGTCTTTGGAAGATGGAATTGTTAAAATCTGTGGATTACCTGGAGAGAAGCAAACCCAAGGCACGGTGGCGAAACTCTGGATCCATATCTCCTGTGTTTTCATGAAAATGCCTTTAGTACAAAGCCAGTTATTTTCTAAGAAGCATCCCTGAAAATATTTGAGGAAAAAATTGAAATGGTCTGCCCATAAAATCAAGAGATGAGGTTAAGAATTCCAGTGTTGCTGCACTGTTTTCTGTAGGGTCTTTGCATTTCATCTGTAGCTTCCAGTGAGAACGGGGATACCTTGAGACCAAAGTTATGGTGCCTTTTCTTTATAACATCTGTCATGGTAGGTGTGTGGAGTGCTGGAGGAAGGAGGGGCATCTCTGAAGAAATCGCTAATGAAAATGTTCATTTTAAGTGAGAGACAGGGCTCTAATCAGTATGCCTCATTTTAGGTTATTAATGTAATTGAAAACACAATCTACCTAAATCATGCAAATTATATGCAGGGTGAGGATTTTTTCCTGCTATCATAATGATAATCTAAATAAAATGTGGATCGTAAGTGGAGTTCTGAAAGACTGGATCCGAGATTAATACGAAATATAAAAATTAAAAAAAGACACGCATAGCGTAGCACTGCAACTTTGCTTTTATGTCATTTGAAACCCTGATTTATGAACATTGTTACAAGGTTTTTAACTGTACTGAAAATGAAATGAGGTTAAACTTCTTCCTATTAGCATTAGAGTTACAATCACAACACACTACAATAGACTAATAAATGTTACTTTTTGAGTTATGAAATTGCCATCAAGGCACCGTTAATCGGAATGAGATTATAATTGGAGTTGTGCTGTGCGGGGAAGGGCTGTGCATGGCAGAGGTTGACAGAGCCCTGATTGCATCCTGGGGGTGATGGGCAGTCTTGGCCGTGCGCTTCAGTCTCTACCTACAGAGTGTTTCCGTAACACGTGAGAATGTTTAGATCTCCCATTGAGTCCCGTGGAGCCGGGGAGCAGCGCTGGTGTGGCCCTCTCAGTAGCTGAGGAGGAGGAGGATGCAGTGACCTTAGCCTGCTCTGCAGACTACACGCTTCACGAGAAGTATGCTCGCGGATGGACTGGCCTGCTGAAATTATGCAGTCCTGCCCTGTCCAAGCCATGCGAGTGGGTTGCTCTCTAATCCTTTGGCTAGGTTTTGGACGGAGGAGGACAGGATCTGTTGCAGGTGCTTTTGTTAAAAAATCATTCATCTAGCTATAAAGTAAGTACTACTGGAAATAAGAAGGAAATCAGTATTCCAAGCTGTTGATTATTTTTTTCAAATTGGATATGAATTGTAAGTCAGGAGGCCGACTATGGATCTTAGAAATAGGTTCCTCTGATAGGCAGAAAGTCCTGTTAGTAAACACGTTGGGTTGGGTTTCAGATTTTATTCCTGTAGGGTAAGATGCTGAATTGGCAGGACCACAGTGCAGATCAGGTGTCCTTTGGTGACTAGAAGTCCCATAAAACACCTACAGCTTAACCAAAAATAGCTCCCCAGTAAGTTACTGAACAGCTACATCACAGGCAGCATCACTGTGGGCTTCCCCGCATTTCCCCACCTGTGTCCTTTGACTGGAGCTGGGTAAATGAGGCAGAAAGTATCCATAACCCCTGGAGAGGGAGCGTTGCAAGTATTCACAGCACCTTTAATTACATCACACCCCTTGTGAAGAAAAATGCTTGCAAGTATACGTGCAAGCAGATCCATTTTGTGGATATTCAGGGGCGGAGGTATCAATTCCCAAGAATGTCTGTGCATGCTAAGTGATCTAAAATGCTGCAAAGTTGCAAGGGATATTTGTCCTTGCAGCAGTTGAGACCTGGCTAAGACTGCAAACTGGTTCACACTGAGCGAATGTGTTGATTTCTCAAGTACTGCCCTTGATTGCTGTCCCTTTCCTCATACTGACAGAAGAACTGGCCTGCTCTGCGTTGTATTGCCAGAGTGGAGCCAGGCCATCGTCAAATTAGAGATGACAATGAAAGGCTAGATGTATTCTGTAATAAGCTGAGTCTGGATTTTTTTTTCCTGATTTCCTATGGCTCGATATTATGGAATAAGACCATTAGATGGTAGTGCCTGTTGTGTTTGGTCAGCACTTACATAGTTAAAAAATAAATTACGTATTAATTATGGTTTTCAGAGGTAGCTGAACGAATTATATTAAGAACTTTACAGTGTTTGTTTTGGGACGTCCGCAGGCTTAGTGCACAGCTTCGTGTTGAGGAGGGACAACTTAGGCTTGGAAAAATTGCACTGAAGAGCTCTGTGGCTTGACTGAGCCGGCGGACATCCTTAGGGGCTGTACTGAGCCGGGTTTCCAGAGGGGCACAAACACAGAAAGCAAAGGCATTTGGCTGTTCGAGAGGCAGAGGGTTAAATATTGTGATCATAAACCATACAGTAATTGCTCTCAGACCTATTAGCAGGATGTCTTGCATAGACTGTCATCCTGCCCTTTCCCATGGGCCCTGTTCACTAACCCTTTGCATTTTGACAGTAATTACCATCCAAGCAAGCACAAACTATCACCAGCTACAACACAAACCTACTGTCATGGTAACGTAGCAACCTCCAGTTCATCTTAAAGATGTGTAGTTTTATCTCATACGCTTAAAATTGTACTCGGCTCAAAGCTGTACCGAAAAGAGCACCGACAAACTTCATGAAAAAAATCAAATGGAATTTGATACTCCAGATTACAACAGAAGCTGATATTCCAGTGTGTGAAATAGATACTTAACGAGAATAACAGACTTAACTGGAGGAAACGGAAAACGTTCAGGTAAATAAGAAGGGCATGTGTGTCTGAAAACCTGTCTAGTCTCTTCCTAGCAGCTGCGCTGTTTGAGTGAAAGATGCTGTTTTTCCTCACCAAGGTTCCCCGTATTTGTGGTCTAGAAGTGTGTTTTAGGACTTGACCAAGGGTATTGCTCATCCATTTATTCAGAACTGTTTTGTCGTGCGCAGTGGATATTGCTCTTTGGACTAATGTCCCATGTCGCCACTCCTGTTAGGGAAGAAGGTGTCGTGGATGGTGACTGTTTCCACATTGGTTCCTTCCTTTTAGAAGTATTTGCAGTAGAAGTTGCCCTAAGGACATGCAGAAAATATAGACCAAATGATCTTTACATATAAATCAGCCTAGCTGTATTGATCTCAGTGCTAATGATCTAGCCTGCCATGCGTTATATTCTCACAGCGGAGTCACAAGTTAACTCCCAGAAAAGCTTTGTTCTCCAGGACTTTGTCGTATTCCTAAATCTTTTTCCCCAGGAGACCTGTGGCAGTCTCTGCACAGCGTAGCAAACAGCAGGAGTTTCTGCTACACGTGATGGCCAGCCAGGCAATTTTATGCCTCCCAGGCTGTGAAAAGGCAGTGGGGTGCATGTGTCCCTTACCCAGGGTAGGTAGCAGTTCCTTTCTAAGCCTGGGTGCAGAAAGAGTGGCATGTAGCACCCCCAACTTCTGAGAGGTCTTAAGAAATATTATTTTAGGGGAAGCATCTACCCCTGAGTTACAGGGAGGATATCTCTGTCCCTATGTAACGTGTTCCATTGGTTTCACTCTCTCTCATTTAAAAACAATGGTTCTAAATTCAATCTCAAGTTGTCTGCCTTTTGGTTCCAAACAGTGGCTCGCATTATGGCTTGCTAAAGAGCCATCTATTCCAAGAGATTTCTTCCTGACGTAGAGAACGGACTTACTCCTGAAGTTACTCCTTAATACATGACCTCCTGACCTGTTCTCATATTTAGCTGTAATGTTGAGCACCTGGCATTTATGGATGCATATGTACGCAGGAGAATGCGCCTCTGAGGGTCACAGACCTGGGAATGTAAACACAGGCGGTGAGATCCTGACCCCATCAGAATCAGGGGGAGTTGTACCGTTGCCTCTCTTGAAATTTTTTCCAGATGTTTGGGTCCTTGAGGGTTATGTTATCCTCATCAGAACTTAACTTCTAACTTACCAAAATAAAAGGAAGTAGTTTAATCCCCTGCTGCTATTTGGTGCTCATCCCTGTTTTCCTTCCCTGTGTTTTTTTTAATCCATGTTGTCTAAAAGCATGTCAGAAAGGAGCGTTGTGTGCTGGTGACCAAAAGCTGTGTAAAGCTGCTCCTTGGTACAAGTCGGACATAGCTGCAGCTGCCATCACCTTGCTCTGAGCTGACCAGCCGCCGGTGCAGTTCTGGTCCTGCTGCAGGTCCCCTTCCCAGCAGCAGCACGCACTGCGTAGCTGGTACATCCGTCACAGCGGTGATCTGAGGAGAGAGGCGGTTGCAGGCAGGGACGTGCTGCCTTGAACTGCCTTTGAGTCCTGGTTTGCAGGTGAGGCGAGCAGGCAGCGGTCCCCCTGGTCTGTGTAAGGGCGTTTGGAAGGAAGGCTCTCTTGCAGCAGCTACTGCTGTGGGACTGATGTTAGCTGGGATTTCCATTCATTTATGGTGTAAGAGCTAATAAATACTTTCTCTTTGCTTATTTTTTCTTGCGTTGGTAAACATTTTGATGTTTCCATCAGAGTAGTGGTACCCCATTCCCAATCTTAATGACAGTCCCTAAATGGTGGTATTTTTTTTAGAAATGATATTAATTTGCTTTACAGTTGCCCTTCTAGATCAGCAGTCAGGATGCTAAATTAGATCTGGCCATACAGAGATCTTCTTTGTTAACCCTTTTGCTATCTTTTGTCTCCACGAATACAAAACAATGCTGTCTCTGCCCTGCATTCACCTGTTTTTAGGCAGTTTTACAAGAAACAAGGCAGCAATCTTATATCAAACAGTGCTGCTATCAGTCCTCCTCTTCTTGCTGCCTTTATGTGTTAAAGAAAATATAATCCATATGCCTGAAAACATTGTGCTCCTGTTTTGTTGCAAATAACTTTCTATCTAGAACCTAAAGTTATGGAAGAAGAAAGGAGATTGTTCCCTCTTCTCCTCTTTTATTTTTTTTTTTTCCCCTAAGCAGATGTAAAAGTGAACCTCTGAAATATGATGGCGTTTTCTGCCCCCTTCTCGCAGTACCCCAGGTTCTGCCCCTGCAGTCAGAACTGGCTAAGACAGCGTGGTGTTAGCTGCAGAGCAAGCAGCAGGAACAGTCTTCGTTTCCGTACAGCACGTTGCTCCTTGTGTTCTCCTGGGGAAGCAGGGCTCTCGGCCCCTCGGCAGGCAGCCCCGTCAGCTGGCCTGTACCTGTGGGCTGCGCGTCAGCTCCCTCCTGCCTTCCCGGCTCTGCCTGCCGGCTGCCCGCCACGGCGCTCCCTCTGCCGTTCTTGCTAGAAGTAATTGATGGCCAACAGAGACTGGCTCTCTGTCAGTGCAAGTCTCTAGGGCAGAGCCTGACGTGCCGCTTGTGAGGAGCAACCTCTCCCGACAGCGAAGCTCCATGTGCTGCTCCCTTTGGACAAGTGATTGATTCCTCCATAATATTCTTAAATGGGAGATGTATTGGAATCCAGCATCATCTCGGGATCAGAAAGACAGGTCTTTAGCATTAATTGGGCCACCCTGTGTCAGGTGAACTCCTCTGCTTATGGGCCAAATGCAAATGTCACTTGAAGTGATTGTTACAAGGGAACAGACGTGGCTGTGAGAGCATTATTGTTTATAGCGCAGGTCTTTATCCACATGCCCTGGAAAGCATCTACTGCTAGCAGTGGTTGAAGTCATTGCTTTTGACAGAAATGGTCATGGATCAGCAAGACTCAGAGACAGAAATACGGATTTTTTTTTTTTTTTTTTTTGTGGTATGTAAAAATCCAAACGTGCTCTTGAAGGTTAAAGGGCTCCCAGCACTGGTGGCTCTCTGGGTGTGTAGGAGCACTGCAAGTTTCTTGTCAGCTGTGCAGGGTTGGTGGCAGCCAACCTGGCTCTTAAATTACCATCTGAGAACCACCAAGGCTGGTTTGTTTATGTAGAACAACTTTTTAGTTGTATTTCTTTTTTAATAAATATTTCACTAAGTGATAAATGAGAACAAGAGGAAACTGGCTATTTCTCGGTTGCCCTATCAGCCATGTGTGTGAGCGGTCTGGAGCAATTTCCCACTGTCCAGACCAGAGTCAGTCATGTATACTGCATGTGGCCTGTGCAAAATGTCAGTGTGGGGTAACGCTGCTCAGTGACCTGGTGTCAATCCCAGTGATGTTTGAGGATGCCTCCAGCTTTTTCACTTAAGCCCTTTTGGGAAGTGATCCCGTGGACCAGTTTATGCCAGGTTAATCCTAAATAAGAGACAATCAGCTATCATGAGCTTGCAAAACTAAGTTGCTCATGTAACTAATAGGGGGCTGATACAAGATTTAAAAATTGATGAAGCTAGCTCTGTGGGGGGGATGATATAGCATAAATAAAAGCATATTCTACGACTGGCTGTCTTCCTTAGCAGTAGATGGCTGCCTGGGGCAGCAGACGCACAAGTAACTGTTTTCTACCCATCCTGTACAAAGAGCCCGAGGTTCTGAAGACCTGCAGTGGCTGACTCCTCTCTCATGTTTTCAATGTGTTAAAATCTATCATTGACTTTATTCAATTTTTGGAGGTTATTGAATGAGCCACTAAAGGTATGTTATATCAAGACTGTATACTTCTAGATGGGGGAGTAGATAAAATGACACAAGCAGGGAAACACCAGTGAAGCTAATGGAGTCGCTTTTGCTTGGCTTGCAACATAGGATTTTTGGTTGGTAAAACAGTGAACACAAAAGGAGTGTTAGATAGTTTTGCTTCTCTCCAGATGTTTCTGTCTTGTCTCACCTTGAGCATGTCAGTGGATAGCTGCTCCTGCTGGGGAGGGTGAACGCCTTTAGGACTGAGAGTCTGAGTCTCTGAACAGAGCTGGGGCCAAATTAGCGGTGTAGAGAGAAGCTTGTGCCCTTTAATCAGCAAAGCTACTGGTGTTCAGGAGAGCAGCTGTAACAGTTGCTAGCAGCTCCTGTTTGTCTGCCTTTGGGTTAGTTGTGTGAAGATTGTTAGGCGTTGTTCAATTCACTGGTCAGAACAAAACAAAAAACCCAAACGATGAAGGGCCCCTTCTCTTCCGATAATGTGATTAAGTTGACTTGAAACAAGGTTTTGAGATTTCCCCTCAAACGGGAAAAAGACCCAAGAACACGAGGAAATACAGTAACATTGCTCCAATGTCTTCTGCTTGTAAATCCTACGCAGAGACGACCACTGTAGAGAAGGTGGGGACAGGAGCACAAATGCCAGCAAATAGACTTAGTCTAGAAATTAATGGAAGATGATTACATGTCAGCAATGTTCAGGCTCTGGCAGTGTAAGGACGGGGGGTGGGTGGGAACAAAACCCAAACCCAGCTGGCCTTAAGATGGAGCTTGAAAAAGATCTATGCTTTGAAAAAAAATTCTGTGCTGTTGGTACCTGGAATAGGGTGCCCTGGACTCGGAGAGAGGATTGGGGGCCCTTCCAACGCTTGCATGACAACAGAGGAGGCAAGCACAGAAGAGGAAAAGGGAAGAAGGAGGAAAAAACCAAAACAGAAGGGAGGGGGGGCACCACCAACAAAACAAAGAAAAAAAAAAAAAAACCCAAACAAAAAAACCCCAACAAAAAACTAGAAGACTTGTCAGGATGTCCAAGAAAGAAGGAAGTTAAGTGTGCAGGGTAGGTGGACCCTGCAGCAAAAAGTTGAGCACAAGAAGGTAGAGAAGACTAAGTGCAAACCAGACCCATGATTTTATTTTAAGCATGTGTGATTTCCCAGAGCCCAGGATTTAGAATTTTTGAGTTTGGAATCAATAGGGAGTTAAAAATATCAAGATTACCATTTAAATATGTCTCCCTGGAGTCTCCTTAATATTCCTAACCCCACAGAGTCACAGGCTCTCCCATTTCTAGTTGATCTTTCAGCATTTCCTTTAGCAGCTTTTGCTAAAGGATCTTCTCTGTCAGCAGCTTTCCTTCAGATTCAGGCTGACCCAGGGACTTGAGCTGAGCTGCTAGCCTTGTCTTTGTTTCAGCCAGGGTTATCTGACATTCAGCTGAGTCAGGTTAGGCAGGTCTGGCTAAGGGCACGCATGCCTTCCAGGAAAAATAGGCTTGATGCTTTTAAGGTGTAGATCAAGGCACAGTCTACTGAGGCAGTGGAATTATGCCAGCGACAACTTACTCATCACTGAGTATTATTTGTAGAGGAAGAAAAACTACGACAGCAGTACCCTCATGGTGCATTACCTTGCTGCTGCTGCAGCTCTGAACCTGTGAGACGGACACAATGCTGATACTTGGACATGCTGGTTTTCAGGAACAGTGGCTTTGCCGAGGTTTGGAGCTTGTAAACACAGTGCACGTTTGCACAAGGCAACGTCACTGCGGTGTTATGTTGCAGCACCAGTGGATGTGCTTTTGTAGAAACCTTTCCAGATGTTGTCTGTGTCCAAAACATCTGAGCTTGCTCTAGCCCCTAGTTCGTTGAATTTTGTGTATATCTGTGTGTATATGAGTATCGATATCATCTTCAGTTCCAGGACTAAAACAAATATCTGATTCATAGAAATAGAAAGCTGGATACGTACTCTAAACCTTTGTATTCGCTTCAGTTTGATCTTGTAACAAAAGCAGACGTATGCAGTTTTAATGGTTTGTTAGGTACTAGCAATAATTATTTTTACAGATGCTTTAAAAATAATTTGTAGACCGGTCACAGGACCTGTCCTCCTCTGGTTCACCTAGTAAAAAAAATTAATTCTCTTGGTTTCAACTTAAGAAAAGAAAGCAAATGTAGCCCTGTGTTTTGACACACCTTTTTGGCCTAAGAATTCAGACTCACGATAGAGTTAGTGCAGCTTAATTGGGAGGCATATATTACACGGCACGTGATAACCAAAGCCCAAGTACAGACCTGCTGGTGCAAGTCTCTGGCATCAAGCACAGCTGATGTGTTGTAGCCCAGTTGCCTGGGTGAGGAGCTTTGTTTTCTCCTCTGATTTAAGGAAAGGTGCCTAAAATTTATTTTATCAGTTTGCATGTTTCTGCAATGCTACTAGTTGAAAAAACTCACCCTAATTGTACTGGGAACTTGAGGGGATTTGGGAGGGGTTTTTTGGGTTTTATTAGTTTGGGTTGGGATTTTTTCATTTTGTTTTTTAACTTGCTTTAAAAAAAAGGCTGTTTGTGTTGTATATCTGAAACATGCCCTTCACTACGATTTCCAAGTCATGTTTATTCTGAGTAGTCAGCAAATGGGACTGCAATCCTGTTCCCTTAAGGAAACTGATAGTAAACATTTTTGGAAGGGATGGGAAGGAATGCACCTTTGTCTCTTTTTAGTCTGTGGACACTAATTTTTTGTAAAATGCAGACATTGCTTAGTATGAGGTACCTGGGGGGAAATTCACCTCCCTCCCCTATAAATTACACTGTGGGACAGCTTGTGAGTAACAGGTTGTGTGAAAGGAGGAGACTTGGCTGGGCTGTCTGTGCTCGTACAGAGGTACGCAGGTTGATCTGGGTGCGCGAGGGACTGGCCAGTACTGCCTTAGATCACAAGCTTTTTTTCTCATAAAAATCCATGTTTGTGTTTGCTTGCTGTCTTTCTGTTTTAAGTTCATTTATTCAAGTCTGTGAGGTTGGTTTTTTTAAACACTAGAATTATATTTGCCTTCTGTCATTCCTTTCAAAGCTCCTGCATCAGCTGCTAAACCTTTGGAAATATTTAACTTGCGAGTGTGTTAGGATTATTCTGTTTGAGAAGTGACCTTTTTTTATTTTTTTATATATATTTTTTTTTTTTACCAACACAGGCAATCACTGTAGGAGTCAGCTTGTGTGATAGATGGAAAATGTTTTTTCGCTTCCTAACTGCTTCCATTTTGGAGCCGGCACTGAGGGCCCTTCAGAGGGGCAGTGCACAGAGATTGGGGCGAAGGATCGCGGTCAGCCCTTGCCTCCTGTTGTGTTGCTGCTTTCTCATAGCTGTGAAAGGGTTGTGTTTTCCCATTTCCCTGCCATACTTCCTCGTCATTTGCCTGCTGAATCATCGCCTTACCCTTTTTCTGCACGCTGTCCTCTCCTTCCTGGATCCATTCTCAGTGCTGCCCTTGCATCCACCATGTGTATACCTTGTTTTCTTACCCACCCAGCTTCTCACAGCACATGTATTTGCATTTCTGAAGACAATCACAAGAAAATGAAGTAACTTGCCCAATCTTTGTCCATGGTGCACAATTCAGCAAAGCTGAAGGAGACAAATTTAGGAATAAATCCTGTGAATACTGCTAAGAAAGGTGATCCGATTCTTTCTTTGCCTCAGTAGGAATTTGATCAGACACTGCAAATCTGGAAGGAAGGCTGAAGTCTTCCTTAGCACAGACCTCAGGCAGGATAGCTATATTTTGCGTGGTTTGCAATACCGCTGAGAGCGTACTCGTAAGGATACAGTCCCTCGCTCTACATGGAGAGCCAAAGTTTCTTGAGGGCTGCCTGTTTCACATGCTGCATACATTTAGATGAATACTCTAGCTGTTAGAACCACTGTTACTCTGTTTAGTTTGCAATGACCTGACGGGCAATACAGGGAGAATGCAAAGTGATGTTCTCTGTCACCGTGAGTTTTTAAGTAATATCATTGCACTGTAGTCATTTGAAATCAAGGGTAGTAGACAAGGTTGCATAACATTTACCAGGTGTTTTCAATTATTGGAAAATAATCCTGGCAAATTTTTGCCTAACATGGATAGCTGGGAAAATGATTCACAGCCCTTATGGAAATTTCTGTCATTCTTCAGTACTAAAATGCCAGCTGTCATGATTTATTCAGCTCCTCTGATGGCTAAGGTTCGTAGCCTCAGCTAGTTCATGAATGGAACATATATAACACAAATAGCACTGATGAGGGAAAGTTCTTGTCAGCTGGAGTTTTAACGCTTTGTGTGGTCACTTTTGCTTTTTACTTGAAACGCATGGCACGGCCCTATAAATAAAAACGCAACTCTGAGCTCATTCATTTGAATGTAAAGCCATGTTCTGGTCTACCACGGCTGTGATTCAAAGACAGCTTCCCTCTGAGGCCAGTGAACGGGCTTCGTGCTTGCACTGCTAGGGTGGAAAGCAGAATCCCAGCAAGCACGCGTGCTTCTCTTCAGTATTTCTGACCCTTCGGCCCTGGGACATCCTTTGTCATCTTTAGCGCGATCGCCCACACCCATTAATAAACCAGTGCAAGAGGACACGTGCTTCCAAAGCTGACGATACGCTCAGCCTGAAAAGCTGCGAGGACGAGCTGTTACCTGCAGCCCTCCTGCCGGCCCGGCGTTTCCCGGGCCGAGCGTGCTGCCCGGCCGCCCCTGCACCACCGCTGGAGGAGTTCTGGCACCCTCCTGAGACTCTGTGGCTGCCCCTTCCCTGGCTGCTGCCAGTCTCCAGAGCGCATGAGTAATCCGCTTGAGCTGACAGATACCTGATAAGTGAGTCCGTGGGTTTTTATGCAGGCTTATATCCGATGAAATCTCCCAGTTTTACTTTAATTGCTGTTGGCAACATGTGGTCTCTGATAAAAAACATATTTTCTGTCGAGATTGCATTCATCAGTTGGGCTAATTTTTCCTGGCCCTCCACCCATCAGAGCTTCTTTGGAAAAGGAAACAGCAGCTTGTGGGTTAGCAAATGCCAGGCAACTGAACGGAGAGAGAGAGAGAGAGAGAGAGAGGAAAAAAACAACTCACAAGGCTGTTGCAAAGCATTTGTACAAAAAGTCTTGGAAGGATTTCTTTTTAGCCCGTAGCCCTGTCTATCTGGTGAATGCTTAGGTGGTGGTATATAGAATGTGTTGCCCTTGGGGCCTTACGGCCTTTGCAGAATTCATACTCAAATCTTGTAATGGATCATTTGCAAAATGATTGCAAAGACAGCTTGCTTATACTGTCACTGTGCCAGCACCAGAAGCTCGCTTGGGTATTTTTGTCTTGGCAGATGCACATTCTGTTGTAAAGGTCTGTTCGTCTTGGGCCTTTCTTGTTCTCAGGTAACGTTCAGCACAATCATGCAGAAGGAGATTTTTGATAGCTTGTATTACGGGGTTTTTTTCTGACAAGGACATGGGAAAAAAAAAAAGGGGGGACTGGTGTCTGATGCAACCACCGCTGTAGACTTGTCAGTCTGTGGTTTCCCAGATGTGCTGATCTGAGCTCTCCAAGCCAGCAGCTGGAAGGCTTTCGTGTGAATACTGTGGGTGACCCTGTGTCTGCATGTGATTAAAAAAAAAAAAAAAGACAAGAGGAAGAAGATGTGGTGGGGAGGCACCCTGTCACTCACCAAGGACTGTTATGCTGACTGTCTTAAACCACCTTGGGTTCTTGGGAAATTGCTCTTGAGTTAACAGAAGGGGGGGCGGGGGGAAGAAGTTCCAAAAAATTGATTAGCATTAGTTTTGAAGCTATGCTGAAATGTTTGCAGGGTTTGCATGCTGGTCTCCATATGTCTCTTTTCAATTACATGTGCTGGAAGAAAAAAATGGCAATGTGTAAAGTGATTTGTTAAAATCGAGAAATGAAAATGCTGCGCGCTCTTAGACCGCAATAGAGAGCGGTGACCTTCCAGCCCTTCCCTCAAAAGAAACACTGAAATATTTTAAAAACCTGTCTCATTTGAGAGTCCCTAACATGAGAAAGATGAATAATAGTTTCATGTGAAACAGAGTTTCCATGTTTTCTCCTGGCCTGAGGAATGCAGGAGACAAAGCACTGTAGTCGTCTGCTTCACAGCCAGCCACTCACATCACCCAGACCATTTCAATGAGAAGGAGGTACTAGACAAATAGCAGCATGCTCCCTTCAGGGAAAATTTCCCAACAGCCCTTGCCCGTTTTCTTTTCCAGTGCGAGTAAGTGGTTTTCATTTCTAAACGCAGATAGAATAAGCATTGTGCTAATAAAAGTCCCCCTCTGCCCAAATCCAAGCTTCCGTCTTCTGAATTGGATGGCAAAACTCCCGTTGACTTGAGCGAGGGCAAGACTGGGCCATCTGTCTCTGCTTTTCTCTCACGGATGCACACACAGACACACACGCACATACGTGCATATTCACCCGTACGCATGGGTTTTCACAAACCAGAGACACTCGGTACAATATTGCTTGTATTTCCTGAATGGATTTATAATCCATCCAATACGGTACATTTTGAATGTGTTACAAAAAGGACAGATTTACAGGAGACAATCTGCCTTCATGATGATTGCATATTGTGGCATTTCTAGTCCATATGGATCAGTAAGACTTGGATAGCAGGCATTTGACCTTCAAAATCATGCAAATGTGAAACCAGACTTCCATTTTTTACAGCTGGGAAAGTCACAGTGTGGCTTCTTCATCTTATTTGGGAGGCATTGATTAAAATACAATTTGACATTAGAAATTATTGAGATTTTCATACTGCCTTTTTTGCAAAGCAGTGGCTCGAGATCTTTCTCCCTTCTTCCTCACCCCTTCTGGCTAAACTTGACTCATTAACGCGTGTGACTCAATTGATCATCTAAGAGATAAGTTGCTAATTTAGAGCCATGGGCTAACTATAAACAAGACTTTAAACCTTTTTGCTCACGCCATAGTTAATCTGTGGTAATAACTCCTGAAAGCCTTTGAAAAGGTCTGAGTGTGGCTTTCTGTCAGCCGCATTAGGAAACTGTACATTTTCTCACTCAGAAACCTTGATTGTGCCAGATCCAATCAGACTGTTTGTACAGCAGGATTAATCTTCTTGGTTTGCAGAATAGCAACTCACTAAGATTATAGGGTTACCATCATCAAAAGAGAGGCTGAGTTCTGCTTTGGTAGATGTGCACCAGTGCGTAAGAGCTGCTTTGTACTTGCTTGCAGCGAATGTGTTGCCTTCGTTGTTTGCTAAACTGAGATGGAAAAGAAGGCGTGCCGCGCTTTGCGATTTCTTGCTCTAAGGACTTCCAGACCATGCTTTGTCCTGCAGAGGCAGGCAGTTGGGAGCAGCCGCCGGCAGCCCTGTGACCGCTGCCTGCCAAGGTGCAGTGCCGCAGACATGCACGACACAGATATGCGAAGCGGGAAGTGCACAGCTCGAGCCCCAGCAGAGAAAGGTGGAGTTTGCACTGCCCACGCTGTCGTATTGCTCGAATAGCTACGTGGGACTGGTCACGCAGGTCCTTAGGGGAACGCAGAGCGAGCCACAGGCTTGCAATACCTCGGTGCCTCGCTCAGAAGGAGCGACAGCAGGCCTGCACATGGTAAATGCATGCTTTTCCACTGGCTCCTCACTGCTGGAGTGTAGCTGGTCACATAAAATGGTTAGTGGTGGGGCAGCGTTGTCTTCTGGGGTCCTCTATGGGTGATAGCACATCCGCTTTAGGCAATGCAGCTGATGTTGGTTTTGTGGATAATATTTTTTTTATTTCCCGGTTCTGTGACACACAACGTATCGTGCAGTGAGATTGCCTCAAATGACTGCTGTGCGACTGCCTTTGGTGCGAGCTCCTTGCTCTCATGAAGGAGGTGTGGGAAAGCGACGGGTGTCATCTTGCCTTTCTACTCAAGATCCAGATAATTTTACCTCTGCATGCGTTTTTCAAAGCTATGGATGTATTTTTCACTTAGCTTGCATACCTTGTGTCCGCTTGGTGTGATCTCTTTCTCTGCTCTCAGCTACAGTTGTTCGAGGCTCAGTGCTCTGGTCCGTTTTTACTGCTCTGTGTTCCTGGCCTGAGCAGCGCTGCTTGTGTGCTGGCTGGTATCTTTACAAAGATGCTTTCCTGTTCTCACCAATACCCTGCGTGGTGGAGCCTTTGCATCAATAACTGCGCGTTCTCACAAGAAATCGTACCTCAACTCCTTCATATTTAATAATTGTAAAGTTAAAAAAAAGTAGAGCTAATCTTTGCACATTATTTTGGCTAGAACCCTAAGACAAGATCTACTTGTACCACATGCTTCCACAGAGCGATTTCGTGTACTCCAGAGGAACGTGTTCCTCGCAGGTTAGGTGGGGAAAATATATCCTGGCGAAGAGAGAATTGAAGATGTGCAAAATAGACATGTGGTTTTAGTTTGGTTTTCCACAAGACGCTGGTTGGTTTGGATTGTAAATTCTTTGAGTTTCTTTTTCTGATGTTGTTTTCAGTTCCTTCTGAGTCTTGATGCATCTACAGAAATTTATGCCATCTATAAACCCTTCACACTCTTTCACAAAGCGTTTTGTCACCTACAAACCCCTACAAAAGTTTAATTCCACCTCTTGCCTGTTGAAAACAGATCACTGGTTTGCGCGCATTGTCTTTCCAGCCAGTTCTGCCTTTGTGATGGCGTTTTACCTCAGCTTGTAACCACTCGGGCCCAAGCTGAGACTAGGTTCTTCCCCATGTGTGCTCTAGGATCAACTGTTCAATAGAGCAGTCACTGAAGAAGTTGCAAAGTAGTCTCTGTACACCTTAACCCGCTGCAATGCCTTCTCAGCCTGCTAATGGCTGGCGCTGTGCGTTAGTGCTGGAAGGTGCCCTTTGGTATCCTTCACGTGAAGTCGTAACTGTCCTTCTGATCTGAAAAAGGGGGATCCAACAGCCATGGTGGAGTCGTTTCTGCAAACCAGGATGGAGGTAGTATGTTTAAGGATAGGTAAAGAGGGAAAGGATTTTATGCGGTCTAGTTTAGTGTTTTGTTTTGGTTTTTTGGGTTTGTTTTTTTTTTTTAAACCATTTTCTGTTTCTTTAGTTTTAAAATTAACTCAGGGACAGAAGTTTCTGAAGTTTCTGTAATTTAGTGGCCATATGCCACAGAACTGTTTCCTGCTGTGAAATCTGTCACGGACAAAGAATTGAAAACAGAAGGAAAACCTACACTAATATCACCAGCTCCATGGAAAAGAAAGAAGGAATCTTAGACTCTGGACACTGGCAATCAAAAGCAGTAATTAAGGCCAACATCTGACTTTATCATTAAAAGGAGCCCTTGAAAGAAATGTGTTTTCACAGCACGAGCAGAGAAGTGGGTTCAAATAATGCTGTCAGCTTGTTTGTTTCCCATAAACAAAACAGCTACAGTTCAGATTACACTCTGCAATATAAGCAGCAAATACCCAAAGTACGTGTCCTTCCATGGGCACAACTAGGCTTTTGGGTCTTGTCCGCTCTGCGAGATCCATGACAGAATCTTGGCGAACTAAAAGGAAGAAGTTCACCCCATGCATGTGCAGGCTTTACCCCAGCACCGATTTACAGGTGGTGCCATTGTTTGCTTCCCTCCATGTTGTGCTTTCTCAGAGTAAGTCATCTACATGAAAGTACATATTAACCATTGTAAGTAGTGCAAACCAGCCTAAACCGTTAGAAGCAGCAAGCAGCAATATGTAATAGCAAGGCATTTTGTCCCCCCAATTTGGAAACAGCTATGGTCTGCTAGAGACTAGAGATGCTTGGAAGACTTGGGTTGCTTCGTTTGCTTAATGAGGCACTTGTTCTTCCTTTGGTTCCAGTTATTTTGGACAAAAGTAGCTGGAGAAGGTTGGGGTTTGGTGGGGTTTTTGTTTTGTAAAGTCCCCTTTTTTTAGAAGAATCTACAGCGGTATAACTGGACCATAAACGGGAAAAAAATATAGGAGAATTCTTCCCTGCATTTTCTTAGTTCTGTCACATTTTGAATTGCACAATCCATCTTTGTCACGGACTGAAGTAAAATATTTCTTTCTTAGTTCTGCCTGTGTACTGAGGAGTGGCACAATGCAGTGCCCTCTCGGCTCCCTGCTCTAGTCCTGGCCTTTGTGAGCAGCAGCCGATAGCTCTGGGCTGGTGCAGCTCCGATGGACCCGTTTGCGTGGGACTGGAGACCGGGAAGCAATTGTCCAGCTCATCAGCATCAGCCCCGGGCAGAGGAGGCAGCAGGCAGTGCTTGGTCCTCTGCACTCAGCTGCAAACAGGGGTGTAAAAATATGTAGTGGGAAGCCAGTCCTTTGCCCCCTTATAGATGCAGATGACAAAGGACACGTTGTTAGACTGTAAGGAACTGTCCATCCTCTGATTCATGCAACACCAGACACATGGCAGCACTTGACAGATTATGCATTAAACTCGTAATTAGAGAGAGCAAGTAAATAAGAGTTTTTACAGTGAATATTCAATCTTCAGACACCCAGTATCGCATGCAGGGCGGTCTGTTATTATTAGTTACTACTGGTAAAGCAGCAGACCTTAAAGATAATCATATTTGCTGGAACGTGTTTGTCAGGAAGCCAGCTTCTCTTTTAGAATGGCTTTTATTCTCCCTAAAGCACTTGGTGTGGCAGCTACTTCTGTTTAACTCATGCTGTTCCTGCTTCTCCCGTAACTGTGCCTCTTCCCCAAGTCCCCCTGAAGCGAGGCTCCTGCGTGTTCCCCCAGCACCGGCCCAGGGCAGCAGATAATGCTGAGCAGCCACTGCCGGGGTCGGGCCCTTGGAGTCCCCTCGGGAACAGCAGGCTCAGCTCTCGAGAGGAGACACACCTTTGCCCCAGCAGCTCCAGCAACGCACCAACCCAGCTGGGACAGCTGAGTCTGTTGAGGAGCTGCGGCCGTGCGCTGGGGGCCAGGGCAGAGAGCAGCCGTGGCTGAGAGACCCCTGAGCCGGCCACTTTTGCCACTGTGAAGGCAGCTGCGTGAAACAAAAGCCGTACAGATTGCAACAAGGGTGTCAGCACATCCTCGTATTTTGGGGTCCGAATCTGGCTTTGTGTGTACGGCAGGGATTCTTGTACTAGCAGCAGAGGTACTGGATAGGGTAGGCTGAAGAGTCGGGCATTGGCGTTGAAGAGAGACCATCTGAAAAAGGTGCCTGTGCTTCTGAAAAACACTATCACCAGCAGCGTGGGGGTTCCAGAGTCGCTCATACTGTAATTAATACCTGGAATCAAGTCTAGGTTGTATTCTAAACATCAAAGAGAAAATTGTGACCTTTCATTTCTGAAACGGAGCCTAGCAAAACAATTACTACAACCTCTATTGTTCTCTTTTCTGGAAAAAAAAAAAAATCCCAGTCAATCAAAACGCTTTGTTCTCTTTGTACTGTGTTTTCATATGGAAATACAAAACGTTCAAACGAAAAACTCATTTCAACAGGGAAAATCAAAATGAAAGTCGCAATGAAGTGAATTCACTTTATCAGAAGTTCCTTTGTCATTTCGAAAAGTGATATATTGTCAAAACATGCTAAACGCTTCAATTTTGACGAGTTGTCGCTGTGTGACAGGAAGCTATTCTGTCAGAATATTTCTGGTCAGAATATTTCTGACCAGCTAGACTAACATCCTGACATAGATAGCACCGTGCAAATCTGAGGAGGTCTGAATGATTTCTCCAAACCACGTCTTCCCAAAAGCTGAGGCCAGATTGTCAACCGGTCAGCACCAAGTACCATGTCTCTTAGTCACAAGAGTGCTTGTTCCTGTGTTTGTTCAATATACGGTTACCAGCTTTTTGGGGAGAAAATGTTTAGGTACCAGATGAAATTTATCTGAACCTTCCAAGAATCATCTCGACTTTATTATCCTCACTGCTGCCTCTTTGATAGATATATATATATTTTTTTTTTTTAACATAGTTTGTAGCTCTTCTCTTTTTAGCTGCTTCTCAAGAGTAAAATTATATTACTGGAGCTGGCAATGTTTCTCCCCTTAACAACCTTTCTTAATCTCTAAAAGGCTTCGAGGAAATATAACGGACCACCGCTTTCTCACCAAGGATGCTAGAGTCAGAGGTTGCCAGAGGTCATCTAGTTCACCCGCCATGCCACAGCAGGATCAGTTATAGCTGTGTCATCTGTCACATTTGTTTATCTTGCCTTAACTTTAACGATGTCTCGCTTAGTCCAATTTGGCACGGATTCAGGTTGGCTCCCGATATGGCTGTGTCCTTCCAGCGTTCTCTGTGGTATCTCCTGACAAAGGCTGACAATGAACTCTGAATCTGCTGACACTGATCAAAGGGACAGCATGGCACTGACTTCACAGGGCTGTGAATCGAGGACTGATATGAGCAGAGATATCCAAGAGTGTTTCTGAATTTCACACTGTGACATTATGTTTGGAACAGGTGCTGCAACACAGAAGGTAAAGCAAACTGTGAAATGTGCAGTGTATTGTGGTACAGGAACTCGTTCGCGGAGGTAATTTAAACAACCTGAATGGCACGTGACTCTGATAGTTCTGTCTCCTGGCGTCCAATTACTTCAGTAAAGAATTGATTTAAACCGTATCTGCACAGCTGTGAAATATATTGAACTATCTTGTAAGAGTTGGAACATCCTGGAGATGTTTCCCCAGCTTTATTTGGCAGAGGGAACCTATGTTTTTGCTTCCAAAGTCATCTAAAACATTATTTAAAAGTGTGTTGTAATACGATTCCTTTGGCTCTTTGGATTTGAAACCTGGTCACGTTAACAGCAAATAACATGGCTTACAAACAGAGACAAGATCTATCAACTCCTAGCAAGCTGCATCAAGTGTGTGGGCACTGTGGGCTTTTACACTCAATGTAGTCAGCTCTTTGTAACCTATAAGATCAGGCAAGTTTGGGGGAAAAGAAGAGAGGAGGTATGAGAAGTGGGTGTGAATACGAAAGTCAGCTGTGCAGTTTGTTATCAGTCGTAGAACAAGATGGGGTGTGACGTAGATGTCAAGCTATAAACAGTGAAAGATGTTCCAAGTCGAGCACCTCCAAAATATTGGGCACAATCAGGTAGATTTCTTGTTTCTTACCATTTTAGGCCAGATGCCTGTCCCCTATTCCAAGGCACATATATTCAGACTTTCAAAGCAGTCCTACATATCTGATGTCAGAAGAGCTATTCTCTGTTGTGGCAGCAATGAAGATCTGATCTAGCATCTAGCGCTTCAACTCAAATTTTGGCTTTTGTTATCTTTAAAAATCTGCTCCGTCTCTCTCCCCAGCTCTCCTCAGGTATCCAAGTGTTCTGTTAAATACAGTTGAAAAGTGATTATTTGAAAAGAGAGCACTGAATGTGTGTTTCTCCGAAGGAATTTAGTTAGCACTCTCTATTTTTGACAGTGACACCAGTTCAAATCCAGCTTGTTTTCTTCATATTATTGGTGAACGTTTAGAGACGTGATTGGTCTTAGGGAGAGAAACTGAGCTGCTTCTATGTATAAAGATTAACCAACCCTATGGGTTCTTGCATTGTCTGGACCATAGAGAAGGGAGAAAAAAAAAAATAGTTCATTTTTTCAGTGCTTAACTCCCTTCTGGTGGGCAAGATCTACCTTGGCAGATTCTGACTTCTTCTGTTTTAACAAGTATGTGTTACATTTTGAGTGGTTAAGTTTCCATGGAAATTCTGTGCATCTATCAGGTTCTGAAATGGCTCCACATGCAGTCTGGATTTTAGAATAATAGTTAGCTTGTAAGTTTTTTCTTTTTTTTTTTTTTAATGCTACCTTTTGATAGAATTAGCCTGTTCTCTTTATTAAGTCATAGAAGAGTAGTTTCTTCAGCAAGCAAACTCCTTGGTGGAGTTGTCTTATCCGCCTGGAGTATTGGGGAACGCATACCTAAGAATGCTTCCGCTGCTGTATTCAATAAGCCAAAACCTCAGCTGATCTAATGTGATGTAGCTCTATTAATTTGATAGGCCTGTGTTCCTCACAGGAGCTTGGGGTGGTGGGGAACAACCCCAAAAAACCCAAACAAACCGATTGTTCCCAGTGTCTTGCTTCATAGTTCTATCCAGTAACTACCATATTCTTCCAAATTCGTGGGTTGTGAACAAATGCCAAGACTTGGAGAGGACTAATATGTTGTTAGGTCTGTTTGCCCATTATATTCTCGTTGAGGAGGAAGCTGTGAGTCATCCCTTGGACAAAGCCGAGCTGAGCCATGAGTAGAGTTCCCCGAGAAGGAATTGCCCTATCTAGTACTGGGACTGGTCAGTGTGTGCAAACAATTGGATGCTTCTGCTTTCTCCTCTACTAGCTGTCAGGTCTGCTGCATGGCCCTAGACATCTGCCACTACTCAGCTGAGGAACACAGGACTGCTTTGAAAAGCTTTGAGGCCAGTGTTTTATTTTTACTTCCCACTGAGCTCTCCGTTGGTTTAGCTAGATACAGGTTTGACCTACTGATTGGTACAGATTAATGTATACAGAGATACACAAGCAGCGCCTGTGTGAGTTGTGAACTTGTAGTAGAAAGACTTAACTGCGTACAGCTACTGGACGCTCTGGTTCAGAGGACGGACTTCCGTGCAAACAGCAAAAATATCCCTGATACAGAAATGTGCGTGGAGCTTGGTAAGAGATGAAGAGAGACTGGTTGTTGCAAGGAGACTGTTCTGGTTTACAGACTATTCTTAATTTTACTTATCTTTTTCTTTGTTGTTCTTTCTTTCTTGATCTTTAGCTGAGATGCTGCTTTTAGTTATGGTAGGAGGGAAAGCATGTGTTCGTGTGTCCAGAGTTTCCTAACTTGAAGAAGCCTCAGCGGGATAGCCGCAGTGAGCAACTGTGTTGTGATTTTAACAGACCCTCTGGTGAGGAGCCTCTCCTTTACATAGATGGCAATTGTCGAGAAGATTTTTTTTTTTTATAAGTATCTCTTCTCCACATAAATGCATTTACAGGCAGTTTTTAAAAGTCACTGAAGGAGAAGCTACTAGACTTTTGGGTTGGTAATCTGTGCTTCAAAATGTAAATATGTATTTATGAACAGCTCCAGAGGAGTCATTTGGTTCCAGTGGGTCAATAATCTGCATTTTTAGAAAACCCTTAATATATATTTACATAATCTGCATTTTAACAAGTCCTTAATTATGTATTTACATGACAGATCATAACAGCTCCAAAGGAGCCATTATTGTCTGCTGTGCCACTCCTAATAGACTTCCATAAGGGATATTTTCCTCCTTCGAGTTGGTGTTTGTGCATCTGAAGGTAAAGAGACTGGTAGTGACAAGTGGGGCTCTTAGTAAAAGCAATAATTCTGCACTACAGCAGAGGAGCGAAGTTGCTCATCCTCCTGTCCTTATTTGTATGAAACTGTTGCATATCCACAGAGGTTTTCTTTAAACAGACCCTGCTGTTTGATTTAGTTTGAGATTGTTTGGCTTGTGGTGGTGGCACAATATAAATTCTAATGTGGTCACCGGGAGACCCTACTGAAAGACCTACATAGATTAAGATCAGGTGAAAACTGGCTTCTGTATTCCACCCCCTCTGTCTGGGTCAGACCTTTACTGAAAGCACAGCGCTCTTCTGTTAAGAAGAGACAAAATGGATTCGCAGCTTTTTCATGGACTGTGAGTAGGTGCAACTGCTTGTGGGACCAGGAAGAGCCCCATGCATTTTAAACACAACCACTCCACTCCAACCAGCTGCAACTTGGCATTCAGCAAGTGCTGTAAAACACTCCCACAAAATCTTTGGGGTGTTGTGGCCAGGACCGAAAAGGCCACATCCTTAAGGAACGCTGCAATGATTTAAAAAGCAGAAGTGCTGGAAGGGCGCTGTGGCACTTCAGCCGTTGGCCTGGGTGTGCCGGCCCTGCAGCCTGCCTGTTGGGTTAGACCTGTGCTTGAGGGCTGATGTGAAGAGCACCATTCATTGCCTGCCTCCCAGAGCTCACTCACGACTGCTTCTAGCCACCTGCCTGGTGAGCATGTTCTGAGGGACCTTGAGAAGAGGCCTGCAGGTAGTCAAGTTTTTTGGGTTTGGGTGGTGGGTGGTTGTTTGGGGGGTTTTTTTGGGGCAACAGCCTGAAATAATCCAGCCTGCACAATATGTAGGTACTTGACAATACGCAGAGAAGATCTTTGTTCGTTATTCCTCGCTGTGTTTCGTGCCTGTTTTACACTGACACAGAGCTATTGGCTTGAAAGCAACAGTGCCTGTGCTTTTAAAAAAAGGGCGGGAATGAGATATTAGTTAACGAAATACTGTAGAGGGTATCTGTAGAGGGCTGTCCACAATGAAGTTAAACCCAAAGCAAAGCACTAATGACTCATTTCCTGGGAGTCTCTTGGTGTGTTGGAGCAGTTTGTGTTTAGCCCTGAGTACTCAGGCAGAATTTGCTGTTCTGTTGGAGCTTTGGCAGCGAAAGTTCTGATGAAGGGCAAGGCTGTGTCACTGTGAGTTGAAAGACAAATTCTGCAAGGGACCCCCCCTTCCCAGGACTCGTTCCCTGTTCTCCTGGCTATTACCTCCTAAGTATTCTAATAACTCGGGTAAACTGCCGGGACAACAACACAGCTACAAATGTGTCTGGAGATTCTGCATCTGCCTTCCTTAATCAACTTCCTTCCCTGAATATGAATTGAAATAATGAGTCAATTAACGTTCTCAAATGCCAATGAGATGCAAAAGAGATTGGTGGAGGTGGTAGCAGTGCAATTCAGGAGCTGTTCCAACGCTGGATTTTAACAAGAATCACACACTGAGCATGCAACTGATTATTTATCACATAAAAGTGCCTGCCTGGCACTTCTCCATGCTCACCCAGCCCTGGGTCACCCAGGGAAAAATCTCCTTTTTAAGTCGGGCTATAAGAATTTAATTGTACGGGGCAGCATAATAATAAGGCCCAACTCCTCTCAGGCCTATAGGTAGCCAGGTAGGATAAGGCAAAACCAGAGCAAGCCTATTGCCTTTCAGCTGGCTGGAATTTAGCTACCCCCATTTAGGGAAAAGTGTTGTCTGTGTTCTGAACTCCAGGGGCCCCAATTCCTATGAATTGGGCCCGTTAGAGCTTTTTGGGGAGGGGAGTCACAGGGGGAATGTTCACGAGAGGGTATTGCTCTGCATTCACGCCGTTCATATAGTCTTTCTTGGGTATCTGCTGCTGACCGTCATTGGGTACACGGTGGCAGACTACGTGTACCCTCTGGCTGACCCAGCAGATGTCCGTGTCACCAGTCTTCGGCTCCACATAGGTATCTTGGAGTCTGGGTTACCTTGAAGAATGAGGGATCAAACCCTCAGTCTTGCTTCTTCCCTGCGAAAGGTGTGTTTGTTCCTGTCTCCCCATGATGGATTGTTTTAGGTCCTGTGAGGACCTCCTGGCTGTAGAAGGGTGCCCTGGCAGGTAGCAGATTTTTTTTTTATTTGGCCTCTCCAAAACAGGGAGGATTTTGGAGGGAGTGGAGTGGAGCACAGAGGAAATGGCCAGGTCAGAGTGTGAACCCCAAAGGATTTTTGTCCATGTGTAGAGCAACCCTGAGGATCATTGAGCGATGATCTGGCACACCTTGAGGTTCCCTTCTGAACCGTACATGCCATCAGTTTTGGCCACAATGATAATAGCAAAAAGGCTGTTAAAAGTTATGCTCTGTCTGGGGGGATTAATCTCCTTTTCACTCTGCTTCCTTTGTCCAGGTGGCACACATATATCCTAGTTCTCGGTAGGAATTTTTACAGTCACTGTATAAGCTTTGAAATAGTCCAGGGAAGGGAATATCCCAGTCTGGGGAACAGGGACCTGTTTCTCTGAGCACAGAGTGCTCTTCACCTGTGCTTGCATGAAAGCAAGGGTGTTGAGAGCAAGCCCTGTTGCACAAAACAGTCAGAGCATGTTCTGGTTCAGTGGCTGGTCAGAGGAGGAGCAGATGTTCATGTTGACTCGGGCTGCCTGTGACTGTAAAGGCATTCAGAGCCCCCTCAAGCTGGGGAAGGGGGGGGGGGGCGGTCAAGCTTGGAGTGCGGTTGGGAAATTACTCTTTTCGGTACATGGTAAACTGTCCTTGAGGGGAGATACCTGAGCCTGGACACACACCTGACGTGGGAGAATGGCTTTTTCAGCATCCATCTGGACAGGGGTTGAATATGCTCTGCCTGTGTGAGAAGAGATCCCGTACGTCCCACTGAGTGGTGTGGTGTAAAGTCAAAGATGAATGAATACTTCTGGGTCTGACAGGGCTTTCTGTGTGCTTGCAGTTGTAACGGGGCCTTTGCTGCTGCTTGTCCCGCAGAGTGCTCTCTTCCCTGTGAAAACACCTGAGGCTTCCAGTGGCGTTCAGCATTTGTAATCTGTTTCCACAGAAGCTGGAGAGTACTCTTTCCACTGGCTTAATCCCGATGGAGATAGGCTTAACAGTCTTGCTTTTGTTTGTAAAGGAGGGGTCCTTAAAAAAGGAAAACGAAAAACCAATCCATGCACACTCAATTCTGCTTATGCCCTTGCTAAGGATCATTGAATTCATCTCTGCAACCTGCGCAAATTATTTTGGCAAGTGCCTAGTCTTTTTCTTTCTTGCTTTGACTTCACCTTTGTTCAGGCAACACTTCAACACTTTGTATCACACTTTGCTCAATCTCTCTCTTGAAGTAGAAAAAACTTGGGGGGGTGGAGGAACCACAGAAATGAACGCTTCCTTAAAAATTGGCTAGGAGAAGCGGGCAGGAGGGTTGTTTAGCCTGATTAGAATGTGATGCAGAAAGAAAATAGGAATCAGTCCTTTATGCACAGCCAAATTGTATGTCTCCATCATTATTTTCCCTGCCTTTGCACGTGTCTGATTATGATGGCATGCTAGAGTGACTTGACCTTTTGTTCATTAAATTTTCTCTGAATCAAAGCACTGACAAGCATTTCTGCAAACTGCCTCCCTTCTGCCCTTTGCACCATGCAGAATGAGATGTGTTTGTAGGAAGCCCGTGACTTCTCCCACCCATATCATTACTGCCTGGATGCCAGTCCCCAGCCAGCACAGGTAGAGGTATCAGCTCTGGTAGTTTCATGGAAGATGGATCCATGGGCACTGGCGGAGGACTTTGTCCTGTTAATGCAGGGTGTGAGCTGGTGGCAAAGCGAAGCTGTTCCCTTGGTTTTGGCTGCTGTGTTAGCTTTCATAAAGATGCACAGAGCAGTAGGGAAAACCTCCAGGGGATCTCTTTCCCACTGTTTTGAAAATGGGAACAACTACCCAGGAATTTTTAGCTGGGACTTCCGATTTCAGCAGTGTATCCACATGATTTACTGTATCAGCAGGGAGACTCGGACGCTATAGTAGAAAAATACACTCATGCTAGTACAGACCAGAGCAATCCGGATGCTCGGCTGCCACAGCTCCTTTGCATAAATGAGGCCAAATAGCTTCTGCTGATGTTCTTCAAGAGGCATTTCTGTGCTGGGGTGTGGGTGCACAAACCTACTGCTGGACAATTTCCACCCTGTCCTTCAAGTGAGCCGTTAGCAGCCTCTCTCAGAGCTCTTCACGTTTTGCGTTCCATAACTGACATGTTCTCTTTCCGTTGAAGAACAGTTCACCCAGCTACCAGCTCTGTCTCCTGGGGCATGGGGACGGCTGAAGAGAGTCCTTTGTGAGCATTATTGAATAATCTATATGCTCCGGTAATTAAAATCAGCAGCCTCGGTTTATGAATAAAATACTCTTCCACGGCCCCCTTTGGAGTAGTTAGAGGTATTCCTGCATCTCAGCTTTAAATGAACTCTGATGAATTGCCTTTTATTATAGCAGATAGGACATTTAGGGATGTAAAGGGTGTCCAGAAGTTCCACTAGTTTGGATTAGCTATTGTTGGGTTTTAATTGGAGATTCCTGGGTTATTCTTTATTTTTTTAACCGAAAGGAGCTCAATGACTGGCAGCACAAAATAGAGAAGAGAGTTTAAATGCTGGAACTTGCACCATGGAGCCCTTTTCCTCTTGTGAGTGGCTCTGCTGACGCTACTTATGGAGTAAGGCAATGGGCAGTGGAGTCATTTTGGGGGTGGTTGTGGGGTTATAGGAGACAGCTCAGAGCTCAGGGCAGAGACAGCCCTGCTCCGGGGAGTCTGCCCAGCCCCTGAGCGCACAATGTGGGGCCCTTCTCCAACTGAGGGAGCTGGGGAAGGGTCTCCTACGTTCCCAGAGCTGAAGGGAACCAAAAGTGTTGATCGTTTATTTTGAATGAAGCTCATTTGGAGCACACTCTGCTGCTTTTAAGTCTGAGTTTGATGGACAAGTGCTGTATCCCAAGACATTACCCCATACTCGGGGTTCGTCTTGACCAGAATCGCCAGAGGCAGTGGTCTCTCCCCAGCTGCCCTGGCCGGGGTGCCCTTCCCTGCCTCAGGCACTGAGCGGGGCATTCGTTTGCCCCTGGAGAGGCAGGTGTGACCAGATGGCTTTGCCCAGCGCTGAGCCAGAGTCTCAGTGGCACGGTGCCCGGCCCCAGGTCAGCTCTCCTTTTGCGCCCCATACCATGTTCAGTTGGCAAAGCCGGAACAGTATATCTGGGAATAAAAACAGTGCTGCAATGAACACAAGCTTAACAGCCTGCAGCGCTTCCCCCTGCAGCCCTACTGGGTGCGTTGCCTGTACTGAGCCTCTTGGTTATCACTGTGGAGGCTGGGGAGGTTTTAAATGGTGAACTTCAAGTCCCAGCATAGTCACCGAGACGAGCACTGTGGGTGTAGAGGTGTCATTAGCACCTCTGCCTTGGTCCACTTAATGACACTTTCGGATGGGTACTCTAATAGGAGCCTTCAGCTAGCACAGTCGTTAATCCCGGGTGCCACCAACTCGGGCATGCCGGCATTTCCCCAGGTTTCACCCTCTGAATGGGTTTCTGCTCTTGGCTTGTTGCCTCCCCTTGGAGCAGCTGGTGGATGACAGTGCTGAACTGTTGGCTGACGTGATGAGAGTATCGGTGGGCTCTGGGGCACGTGTGCTTTAAGAACAGGCATCTGCTGCTTCTTTAGCCAGGCAGGGAGCAAGCAGTTCCACCTAGGCTCATGTTTTTGGGGGACCTGGCTCTTTCCATCCTCTGTAAATGAAGTGGAAGGCTTTTACTCCTTTAAATACTTAGCAGTATGTTTGTTTTTTCTAGCTGAGCCACCAATATCAGTGAGCTTGTTGACTTTTTCCTTACAATAAGGCCTGATCTCCTTTACATCATTTCCTTACATCCTTTCCTTCTAAATAAACATAGTAAGTTGTGGGGTTTGTTTCATGAACTAAATGCAAGTTTATATTGCTCGGAAATTATCTGATATATAAAGATGGCTAGAAGGAAAAGAACGGTCCGTAACTTTTAAGTCTAACATTACAGTTCCTCCTCTCTTGTTCTGTCTCTCTTCTCCACAAAAAATCCTTATGGTTGCTTTTCATACTCCGGAGGGTTTACCTTATTTGTAATACCATCTCAAGCAGAACTAGACAGATAGTGTGGAAAACACCTTTCTTGCGTTCCTCCGACTTGCTGTTTTGTACTCTTTATTGCTGTAGCAGTGCTTGATGTTCCGAGTAATATCCTGAATGCCAGAGTTGCGCCGTCCATAAATAGTGGTTGAGCGCATTCCTTGGTTGAGGGGATTTGCCATTTCAAAAGAAAACACACTCTGTGGGAAGAGAGGATGGCTTGTTACCCCCATTGTTTGTGGGGGAACCTCATGTGCTGGATGATTAAGTGATTAGCTTCATGTCTGTGATAGAGTTTTTGACAGGAGCAGGAGCTGAATCACACCAAGGATGAACCCACATTTTGTTCAGTTATTCCTGTTGACCCCCAAAATGGGTTTGCTGGTAGGATGCTAGTCAAATCTGGAACCTGCTTCACCCCACAATAATCTGTGTATAGGGACTGTAACTAAATGCGGTTCTAGGATGCATAGTGGCGAAATGCCCATGCTGAGTGCTAGCCCAGTTGATGGAGCTGCTCCTGATGGCTATCATTTGTCTCACCAGATTTCCCCTTACCGTTATTCCTCTACTGGATGACTCAGAAAAGCCCAGTGCAGAATTATTCCACCTGACAGTAGCAGCACAGCATCCAGGTAAATAAAGATCACAGCCTGCCTGAGAAATTAAGTTGGATCTCAGTCAGTTTTAATCAGGGTTATCTCACTAAAAAACTTACATGTCAGCATGTGCAAGGCTTAGATACCATCCCTTCTCATGGTGAATTGTGAACGAGGGCATGATCCTGTATCATGGGGTGGTTGACAGGATATTTGCTACTGTCTAGAGTTAGCGCAGAGTCAGCTCCTTCAGTGAGCAAGCCACTGGTGAAATATCAGTCTTGGAAACTCTCTACTAACTAATCCCTATTAAAATGGCAGAAGCAGAAGTGCTGAACTTTTCAGGGGACAAACAAACAAAGAAAAAAAAAAGAAAAGGCCAAACCCTACCCAAACAGGTTAGAAGCCTGAGTCAGATTGGAAATAAATCAGGATCAGGATTTTGAGTCACTTAGTTGGAATATGTTACGTCAAAGTCTTCAGGGACAGTTAGTGGGTGGGGATGGGAAGAAGAGCTGAAGTTGATCCAGTTGTTTCTGTGGCAAGTCACTTAGGCTATCTCAGCTGTGTCTGGTTTGCTTAGTTTTCTCTCTGAACACAGAACAGCAGCTGGTGTAAAACATACATGTTGTAAGAAAAATGGCTAAGGCGGCTAGACTTTGTGATGTCATGGCCTTTAAGATCAGCGCGGTCATATAGCTTCAGGTGTCTGGAGCGACACAGTCCTGCTGTCAGAGGAGTTTGTCTGGCCTCACGAGTGCTGCTGACGCTACCTGCTGTTTTCTAAGCCAAGCAAGCAGAGCATAAAAGCCTTTGCAGTGAGCCAGCTGAGAGAACCTGCGACCAAATCCCATCATCGTTATCATCTTAGAACCAGCAAAAACAAGCTTCAGACGGAGGAAACAAGAGACTTTTTTTCCAGTGGGAAAACTGAGCCTGGCTATCTCATCTGTAGCCAATGCAATAATAGGCCTAAAACCTGGTCCTGGCTGATGAAGTCCTGCGAATGACTTCAGCGCACACGCCTTGCTATGCATTCACATCACCTGAGCTCCAGACATAGCCCTTGTGGGTCAGTAGGTGCTTTTCTTCTCTCTACCATCTGTTAATTCTCAGTCCTTGCAGGGCTGAAATCAGCTGAAAGCTCATTTTCCTTCTAATGAGTTGCGAGGGAACATTTTCTGTGGGGACAGAGGTAGTTCAGGTAGTCCTGAAGCTTTGAACCTCTTCTCTTGAAAACACTGTTATTCTGGAGTTAAGTGCTTTAGTGCCTTGTCAGAATAGCAGAGCAAGAAAAGTTGGGGGGGAAGTTAAAAAAATCAGACTAAATAATGCAAACTGGGGATGAAATCTTATAACTGTAAATGATTCTTCTCTTCCTGACCTCAGTGAAAGAAAAAAACAGAACACACAGTTTCCAGTATGGACCAGGCACTTACCTATTCTCACCTAGATTTTTCCTTGAAATAATTTTCACTTATACCCCAGTGTAACAGCAGAATGGATTTCTCCCCATCTTCTAGTTCGCAAACGGTCCTAGCCTGTTACCGCCTCCCACTCTTGCTGGCCTCTGGCCTCTGAAGCTAGCTGCTAGCCAGCCCTTGGATCCGTTTCTGGGCTCTTCCCAGGACGCCCTGTGCTGCTTTCTGGGGTGCCCCCAGCCGTCAGGCCGCAGCTCAGAAGAGTACCTCCCTGGGTACGTGTATGAGAAACAACGGATAAAACACTTTCAGCTGTTTTAAGTCTCTCCATAATACTTAATATTTTTTTAATCTTTCAGTGAGTGCGTCTCAATAGGTGGATGAAACAGGTACTGGTTTCTAACTCACTGGCTGCGGACCCCAAAATTTGCTAAGTTTCAAGTTTGTCACAGCTGATCCGGTGTGGAAGTGAAGGCACCAACCTGAGCGCTCTTTTGGTGGTGTCTTTTTCACTGCTGGGTTGTGCTCTTGCTATTTAATATGTTCAGAGTTAGAAGCATGATGTTTTCCCTGTGTGGTCTCCAACCTTAGGTACCACAGCATGACCTGTTTAATGGATGTAGGGCTCCCAAAAGTTCTGCCAAAACCTTGTCATGGCTTTCTGCTTATGTAGTCTTTATTAAAGAAGTGAATTCTGATAAACCTGCAATTATAAGGAGAATTCCAGGCTAGCTTGATTAGCCAGCAACTGCTATCTCCTGGAGAATCAGGCAGCCCAGAGCCATGCAAAGAGCATATCATGGGCAAAGGTTACCCTGACCCTTGCCACATCACATCTCAGCACTTCAGAGGTGACTCCTCACACCTGTGACACGTGTTGGCGACTCCTGATATAAATGTATTTACTTGTCTTCATTCTGCTTTTCCTTTTTACCTGAGAAGGTGCTTCGACTGTGTACCTGTACCCATTTGATCAGTAAAACTGGTCCTGCTCCTTCTTACTTGGTTACCACTGAAATGTGCTGTCAGTGAAGAGCTTTCCTGCGAATGGAAGAGGTAAAAGCATTCTGCAGTTGGCCCCCAGATTTTATTTGTATCCAATTGCTTGTGAAAGCACAAATCTTTCCGGCTTCCTCCCTGGTAAATAACGAACTATATATGGAACACATTATTCCTGTCTGTCAGGAGGCACTGCCTAATTGCAATGGCAAATGTAACGTTATCCTTTAACTTAACATTTATGAAGCAATTTGCTATAGAAATGGGGCCTATGTGATGGCTTTTCAGACAGTAGGCTGCATTGCTTGAAAATGCACACAATTTAAGAACTGACAAATCCAATTCTGAGGCAGAGGAGGAGCATTGTGATATTTTGGCACTGTTTAAATATTCACTCATTTGCTGGCCCTGTCTGTGGAAATATGCTAATGGTTATTGCTGTAGCCTTTGAACTCGCAGGGCAGGTGAAGCCCAGAATGCCACAGCAGCATTGCCAGTGATCTTAATTACAGCTGATAGATGCAAATTGCTTTGCCTTTGATATTTGTGTTGGATCTGAAATGCGTTAAGAGCATTCAGGGCTTGTTTTAAGGATAGAATAGAATAAACTTCTGATTAAGGCAGAAGGAGCAAAGTGCAACCATGGGTTCATCAGCACTGACCTAAGGAAGTGAGCATAGGCTGTATGCTTTGTAATACAAACGTGAAGCCGAAAGACGGTAGGCTCATCTAAGATTTACAGTGCCATTTCTTGAGCAGAAAATTTCAGGTGCATTTCAGCAAACTAGGCAAACCAGATTGCTTATTCCAATTATGGTAAACAGAGAAACAGGAGGCAGCAGCCAGCCTCTAAGTCCTGAGAACATTGAAGAAGTGGGGGGAAGCTAGGAAAATGGTCTGCTAAAAGTTTTGTCTTTTCACTTTTGTCTACATCCATTTTCCATCCTGTTAGACATTTCCAACAGTTGGAGAGGTTGAGCCTCTCAATGGAGATGCTCCATTGGGTGTTGAAGGGAGTTGGGCATTGCTGTAAAGCTGCAAGCAACCAAATATAGAAATGTGATACTTTTCCCCTCACCTGTCTACTTCACCTAGTATCTTCACCCTTCAGATGGCTCAGCTTTGCACTGCCTTCCCTGCTTCATCTCAATCATGAAATGGCTTTTAGAAATGCACTTTTCATACCAAGCAGCCAGAGGTGTTATTTCTACCAGAATAGATTTTCTGTCTTTTTTTCCCCTGTGCCTCCATGTGTTATTACAAGGCAGAGTAAGTGATATACTGTGCCACAGCTCAGTGGATTAGTCATTGACCTTTTACTTGGGAGATTCTCTTTGATTTAGCCTTTGTTCAAACTGGAAGTACAGACGCTTCTTTTGTGCCCCGCCAGTGAATACAGTAGCTGGCAAATTTCTGCAGAGTTTTCTTGCACCCTTTTTTGGGTCTCTGCTCTTTATTGATAGACTTGGGTTTGTCCTGGTACATCTTTTTAGTAAGTGTTGAAATTGCAGAGCCACGGCGAGACAAGGAAGCTGCTTTCACAGGATCCTAGCAAGCAGTCAGCTTGGACTGCATCTGCTTGGTGCAAGAGGAAAGGGGGAGCCAGTTTGTGTTATTAATTATTTAGCCTTGCTGGTCTGTGCATCGGTTACTGACACTTTGCACTGTCAATACGAGCCCGTAACGCTGTGTTGCAGATGACAAGGTAATTTTCTGCAACCGCAAGACCTGTTAGCCAGAGGATCAAAGTCTCTTGAGGAGAAAGGGGTGCGCTTTAAAGCTGTCAAATGCAATCAGAATAACCTTGCTTATCATACAGATTTTTCTTCCTTTATTCAAAGGCCAAAGACTAACCCTTGAAAGAAATTAATATGAAAGCCGTGCTCTTGACTGCAGGCTTTGGTTGTGGTGTTATTGTTTTGGGATGGGTTTGGTTTTTTTTAACTCTTGTGTAATGAAACACCAAAAGAAAACGCATGGAACAATCTACCTGTTTCACCTGAAGACAACTGCAAAAAAGTTTGTACAGGTTTCCTGTGGGATTTGAAAGGAGAGAAGGAGGGCTCTAGTTTAGAACTTGTTGCCAAGAGATGGATATCTGCCACTAAAATGACTCGTGAGTGCTCCAGAGTGTCTCTGGTAGATACACAGAAGAAGTCAGTCCTGGTCTTCATTCTTACAGTCTTGCTTAGCTGTTGCGTTTTTCATCGCTAGATATCAAACCACTTTCATTTTTTTGTTAGTTGGAAAACAGGGGTACCAAAAAAGTGCTTGGGGACTCTTGCAAGTGCAGTGGAAGCCAGCTGTGTTGTGCTGTTGTCTAGGGCCGTTCGTGCAAGGTGTCTCAGGAGATGGTGCTGGCCCCCTCCTGGCTCTGGAAGGGAGAGCAGCATTTGAGCCTTGCCCAGCTCAGGGCTCGCCGGGTGCTTGGAGCACCCTTCTCTGGCAGATGTCCCACCCCACCCATCCTGTCTGCTACCTCAGGGATCGTGGTGCCCTTCAACCTTCGTGCTGCTGCCAGGCTGAAGCTCCTCTGCGCAGATAAGAGGACTTGAATCAGTGTAGCTTTGCAGTCTCTATAGTACATTGCGCGGCTGGATGAAGAGATTAGTATGTTATTTCGAGAGGAAGAAAAGTGTGGGGTGAAGAGCAAGTGCTATGTTTCCATGTTTGCTATCAATTTAAGCCTTGACCCAGGGTCTTGAGATGCAAAAGGGCCGGGCAGCTTAACTCCTTGTGTGTTAATTTTAGTATCTCACACCATGTTATAAGGGGCACAGGATTCACTTAAGCCTGATTAGAAAAAGAGCGCTATCAGACACACAGGTTGGCACAGGGGCTAGTGTGGGCCGCTGACTTTCTTGTGATGTCAGTATGGGTCATTGAAACTAGAAACAAATGCAGCAATGCCTGCAGAACTCTGAAGGAGCAGGTGTCTGCTTCCCGCAAAAACATGGCACAAAGTGGATGCAAGTTTCCTGGCCTTTTCCTCGGGATGGTTTGTGAATCATAGACATAGAACATCTATGTATTTCTGTGGCTGTCCAATGTATTTTTAAATTAGGCACCTACGTATAGTCATATTTGCAAAAGCTTTTTGTGAATTAAAATACAACTCTCATTGACTTGTTAAGTCACACAGGTGTTTTGCAAATACCTCCCAAATTTGTTTCGCAGCGTCTCCTCCAAGGAATATAGGCTAACGTGCGTCCTGGGAATCAGTTGTGGCTTGTTCAAGTTAAGCGCACGATGTGCAATTCCAAATCCGTCCTGGTTATGAGCTGTCATGTGGTTCAGTAGAATCTTTCAGAGATGCTGTTTGTGTGGTGTGCTAGGGTGGTTCGGGTCTTGCTGGACAATATGAGGAGACAGAGGGACCCTGAGGAACTTTTTAGCCGATTTGTTGCCCAGTCGTTATTTATCAGCTTTGAACGCGTAAGAACTCAGACAGACATGCAGGAGTGGGGGAATACAGCTTCCTGAGTTATGCTGATTGATGAAAAGGCAACAGAAAAGACAGTTGTCGTCACTGGTATGAATTTCGGATCTTTTGGGGAGTTGCTGATGCTGACTCATCTCCATTCTGTCAGGGAGATAACAAGGATGTATCAGCTTCTGATTTACTAGGCAGAATGATGACAGACACAGGAAAGGAAGTTAAGTACATGATTTTGCTCATTTTGAAGAGGAGCTGCTGACAGTTTGATTTATAGACCGTGCTACTTGAAGTCTGAGGATTAGGAGCACGCTTGAAAGGTGGGAGGAGGTGACCAGAGGGCAGACCTGACCATCAGGTGAATTAATGGAAGACAGTCCGTCATGTTACTAATGACGGCAATGACACTTCATTATGCTGCTGTTGTATCCCGTGGTTGATGCTGAAGGAGGGAGGACATGCTCTTTCATTGTGTCAGGCTAACCTGCTGTGCCACGGTGTCACTTCTACTGCGATGGCATCTCACTTCACTTGAGAATAGAAGATTTTCCCTTATTGCTCCATTCTTAACTGGTTTTTATTTTTTACCATTGTGGCTTATGTAAATGCAGGCATCAAAGGGTAATAAAAATAAAAGGCAGGGTTCAGCACAACTGAAGGTATCCTCGGTGAACTAGGACAAGCGAGAGGGAAAATCGGAATCCCTGTCAGCTGGCAAACAGCACAGACTGCAAAGCCAGGTGTAATTTACTGCACCTAAGGGAGAATTTGCATTGCATCGCAGCTCGCCGTATTGGAAGCCTGAGTCATGTGTCCCCCTTTGCAGCTTGTCTCACGAGTTGCAGTGGCTGCTTTTGCTTTTGAAAACCTGAATAGCAAATTACCTGGTTCTGGGTGGGGAAGTATGGCAGGTGACTTACTTGCAAAATAATAATGATGACAAATGTATCTCAGTTAAGCTGCTAGAAATCTGCAGGCACCAGAAACGCCCTTTCCACATGTGAAATGCGATACTGTTGTACAGTGAAGGCAGAGTTAACGTCTTGTTGGTGACCTCGAGCAAAGTGGAGGAAACAGAAACAAAGAGGTGACTAGCTATCAGTGTCCTTCTGTTTTCTGCCCTCTTGGTAATGTGTTCTATTTGAAATAGTACTTCAGTTACAGGTTTACCTGTGCCTCTTGCTCTTTTTGCTGTCTTTGCTCTCTTTGCTCTCTTTGCTCTTGGCCCTCCTCAGGAGTTAGGTGTTAAATAGAACAAAACCAGATAGTCTTTCTCCTTTAAAATAGGATTCCTGGTTAATGGTGCTTTATGGTAATTAATGGTAAATTAATAGTGTTTACTTCAGCAGGCTCAACTTCTTTTTACTACCTGAAGTTATTTTTGGTAGGAGAGCTTTATTAGTAAAAAGGTTTATTTCTGCACTGGCAGAGTTGTGACCTCAGTGGGGTGTCACAGTATGTGCATATGAGTTGAACCGAGCGGCATCTTGCCTGCTTGCCCAGAGAGTTTGCAGTGCTCATGTCACTGGTTGTGTTGTGGGCTTCTTACTATCAAGGAGGTGAATTTTTAAGAAACGTGACTTTCTCATAACCTGCAAATACACTCTTTACTGTATGCCTGCTGGCTTCAAAGAACTTGTGCTGACTGAGAGCTCCATCCATGGTCTACCTCTGTTTGGGATCCAGAGGTGTGCTTGCAGACTTTCGGTGTCAGTTTTTAGCGTTCAGCTAAAATCTAAGGTAACAGGGTACACCATCTTATGCCTTCATTTGCTACATGTTTCTTCTTTCTCCAGTTACTTGTGCAGGCAGGTTTTCCTGTTGTTAGTCTTCTCCTCCACGCACATGACAGCCAAGATTTTGGCGCTCAGTCACAGCAGAAATAACTCTGTGTGGGTCAACAGATTTACTCCAGATTTACACTGGAGATCTCCCAAAGCTGAGCCGGGATTTTTGAGTCTTTACTGTCCCATTTTGCTGTCTGTCTCCTGTGGTGATATGTGGAGGACCGCATAAAGACTGAAGATTAAAAAAAAAAAAAAAGTTAACATTTTTCTGTACGAATAAATCTGGAGCAAAAATGATGTTGCTATGTAAAACGAGTGGTTGGAGCAGTGCAGTGCGAAGGGGCCCGGTGGGCGTTGAGCACGGCGAGCGGTGCAGCCTGACGTGCTGCAAAAGGAGTGAGCACTGCATCACCACAATGCCGCCGCTTGACCCATCTGCCAAAGAACTGAGGGGAATAAAGGCTGCCCTCCCGGCCTCGGGAACGCACTGCATTAATAGAACATAAGTGCTCATGCAATGGCACTGGATCTGTGGCAGCTGTTTGTTCAATGTTTCATGCTTTTAGCCACATCTGCTCCAAATGAGTGTTAATATTGCAGTGGCATCCACTAAGGATGGGCTCTGTCAGCTTTGCTAAGCATCAGGCTGACCCCAGTGACAAGGAAAGAGCAGTTCATCCCACAGTACTGTCTCCCTCCACCCCCCCTTATCTGTCTCGCCTGGCTCCACTCCATCAGAACGCCTTCCTTGATGTTCCCTCCCCACTGAAGGGGGAGAAAAAGAAAAGGCAAAACTAAGACAGTGATTCTCAAGGAGAAAAATTGCATTTATTTCTAGCACCCTGTCCAGCAATGTCAGATAACAGTTTATTCATCCCCTGGCCCCTGTATGACATTGAAGCATATCAACAGTGACAAAAGTATATTGAATAATTATCTTGAAATTAATACATTATCCCAAACTTAAATAAATGTCATCTGATCAATATATCTTGGAATGGAAAGGGAAGAGAATGTGAAGGGCATCGCTTCATTATTCATTAATTTTAGAGTAATGTAGGCAGATGAAATGGTTATTTCAGAGCACTGCTATTATACTCACTGGCATTTTAAATAACTCCCAAGATTTAACAGTATATATTCCCTTGTTGAAGCAGCTTATACGTGTTAACACTGTGGGTTCCAAATTTCTCTGCTTGACAGTGCTGCAAAAGACAAGAAGCATTATTCTGATCCCGTTCTTTCTTTTTTCCCCCCTTTACCCTTTCTGCTTCTTCCATAGCTGAAAAGATCCAGTACCACCCTCGCTGGTACATCGTGCACTGGTATCAGTCCAGCTAAAACAGCTGTGCATGAATGTTGAATTCCTGAGAATGGGAGGTGACCCCATTTTATCCATATGTACGGTTCTGGCTAAAAACCAAGCTGTTGGCTGCAATTTTCTCTGCGAGGAGAAAATGGAAGCTGTCTTATGCCTCCTGAAATCAGTAACAGTTGTTCGGACTTTGAGGCTGGCTTGCCCACGGAGCGGGCGAGGTGAAGTCCTCCCACTTTGCCTCACCTTGTACCACGAGTGAGTCAGTAGGACATGACCGGTGTACACCCACGGACATGAAATGTAAACCGGTTCTTGCCTTTTTGCCTTTCATTGGCCATTTCAAAGCTAAAGGGATTAGTAGAAGCAAGTCCAAAGTACACATCTGTAGGATTATGTTTAGCTGGCAATTAAAAACAAAGGCCCAGAAGCCACGTTAGCAGCTGGTGTAAAACAGCTCAACAGAGTTCCGTTTATTAACTGAGGAACACCCCAGCTGAGAATCTGGCCTGGCAAAGCTTATTGCCTATGCAAGCAAGCGCAGAGCACGACCAGTGCATGCTTTTAGTAGAAAACCGTGGATAATCAAGCACTACTGGATTTTAATGGCAGAGCCTCAATTACGTAAGAGGAGAAGAGGATGCAGCCGTCCCCGGGTCTGTACTTAAGTTGGGCGACTGCGTGTCAGAGCGCTGCTAACCCCCAGCCCCGAACAGTGAGCTGGTCCGAGTCCCCCTTGGCCTCAGGAGTTTGGCTTGAAGATTCACAGGACCCAGATGAAACCCGTCCTTACTTCTGGTGGGTTTTGCAGCTCTCCTCCGAGATCCCAAAAGCTAGTAACCACTCTGAAAGACAAAAGCCAAGACTTTCCAGACCACAAAGGCCAGAACTTAACAAAAAACATCTTGTATCCTTGTGAAAAAAAGCATAAGCCCAAGCCATGCTGGTGTCTGAGAAGAACTGGAGGGAGTAGTTCGTAGTTCATGTTTTACTTAGTACCTTATACTTAATAGTTAATTAATAAAATGGGAGTTGCTTCAGCCTTTGGATTAACCTAGAAAATGCTTTTATATAGGGAGATTTTTCTTCTCAGCTAAATAATACTAACCATAATAAAGAGAGACAGCAATGATAACGGAATATCGTTTAAAAATGTATCTGTAGTTCACGTTTTATATAACTCATGGTCCTCTGCATATTGGAAGGGTTTTACCTGTGAAGTTAAAAACATAAAAATTACCAGAAAGGAGGCTGCCCAAACTGCTGGACATTGATCTTGCACATCATCCTTTCAAGATGCTGTTCTGCAGACCCACCCCCCGCCTTGTGTATGCGCAAGGGCAGCTTGTTCGGGGCAGTGGCATTAAGGGGTCTTTGAGAGGGACCGTGGCTGTGAAAGCTGCACAGTGGGCATGTCAGGGGACTGTCACATGGGGAATAAAGTGGCTTCATGGGGAAGAAAGGGTTCCCCATGAACGGGATTCAGCTCCTGCGCATGGTACGGTGTTCATGCAAGCGCTGTCCTGACCACCTCCTTCCAGGGGGTTGTTGGCACACCCTTTGTTCCCTGGGTGTGCTCTGCAGGAATGCGCGATGCCTACAGTCTGTCTGAATTCGAGGGGAGCTGGGCTTGGAATTTAGGATGTGCTATATAAAAAAAATGGAGAGTTTTTGGCCTCTCGGACTGGGTACTTAAAAGCAATGGATATTTTTCATTACAACATCTCTTTGCTTCAGATCCCCCTTTCTAGAGGAACAGGCCTAATATGACCCCATACCATTCCAGTGGGCTAAGTAGGTGAGATGTGGTTTTGTTTGAGAGGCATGACTGTGAAGAGCATCTTGGAAAGCTTGAAGTTGCAAATCCTGAGAGGTTTTAAGTACTAAGTCCACTAAGTAAAGGAAGCAGCAATGCAGCGAACAAAAACTCTGAAACAAGATACTAGAAAGCAATGAATGGTTCTGTCCTGCAGTCTTGGGTGAGGCAGAAACATATGGAAAATGTAAGGATGGGGTTGAATACAATAGTACATTGGCAGAAAACAGACAAATGGAGACATGTTTAGAGTTTTTTACCTTGTTTATTTCTGCAACGGCGTCAGTAACAAACGGAAGAAGATGCTTATGCTAGCAGCTGTGATGCTGTTTGGAGGACAGTACAGGTGTAGAGTAACCAGAGCAGTTGTATCTCGTGTCAGTTCAGAAGTTCCTCATGACAAGAACCGTCTTTTTTGAATACATTTACAGAGCCTTGTCTGAACCCCTTAAATACTTAAGGGATAATTGCTACCACCACAAACAGGATGTAGACAAGTAACCAGGAGGTTGACAGGACAAATGCAACCTGCAGCCGCTATACGTGCTTTTCATGACGTAGCATGATCTGGTTCAGTTTTGGTTCAAGAGAAAATTGGTTTAGCTTGTAAGGAAGCGTGGCAGAAGTGTATCTGGCTTTGCTGATGAGGCAGTCTGTAAGATGATCTGTACCTTCCTGTCTGATGAGTGAACTGAGAGAAGGCACCTTGCTTTTTATGTGGCTCAGTAAAGAGGTAAATAAAAAAAAAAGGAAATATTTTGTGCAAGAGGTTAATGTTGTTTCCTTTGCAGGCATGCAGACTGAATTCCTTTCCTTGTCTTTCCACCCCCTTAGATTTTGCCCTAAATATGTTTTAAGGGCTGATGGTTATTATTTCTATCAAGGTCCTGTTTGAAATAGTGTCTTGATGAAACCATAAACTCAGGTTTTCTGTGAGAAAATGTTTGGGTTTACTTTTATTGGGAAATGAAACTATACCAGTAACAATTTCACTGCTGACTTCAGTCAAGACAGTACACATAATATTTTACCTGGCAGCAACTTCAGAAAAAACTGTCATAGCTTGGCTGAGTTAAAGCTTTATGGACTTACATATGGGACTCCTCTGATTCTGTGATTCCACCTTGCTCCCTGTGCAATGGCTTCCTGTCCTGAACCGACCTCAATGATTAAGCTTTCTTTGACCTCTGCAGTGTCCTTTTGACCCTGTATACCTTTCTTCTGCGGTTCTGCCCAGCTGCGTTCTGAATCTCTCTACTTTCTGGCGTTCCAAACTTGCTCTGTCGAGGTTGTCTTTCTGGCTATTTTAAACCTCCCACCCGATCATTTCACTGAATATGGCTATATTCCCTTAACGTGAGAAATAGCAGGTAATCTTTCCTTTGGCTTCTCCTCCAGGTCTTCAGTGGCATTGTAGTGCTCTCTCATGTTCTCCCAGGTGCTTAGTAGTTCAGGAGTAAGCTGAAGGCAGCAAAACAAGAGCAGTCTTGAGGAAAATGCTTTTCGCAGTAGCATATTAAAAGCATCCTTGTAGGACACAAGCATGCAAGCCCTACCCAGCTTCAGTGTGCTGTTGATTTTAAACTGCCTTAGATTCTTTTGGAGTCCCAGACGGAAGTGTCCTTTGAGCTCATAGAACTTGGGTGAAGAAGCGGGGGCTTACTCAGTTTGCTGCTTGGTGAGCTGCCTGGGTTTGCTGCAGATAGGTTGTGGTGAGTTGGGCTCCTCATCGTGTGAATGACCTGGCTGAATTTCTGTGTTTAGATGGTGTGGGCCAAATGCTCCATGCATGTGATTTCGTTAGCTCCTGTCCTGGCCTAGTTAGTGCAGCTCTGGAGTGTGAACAGGGAGGGAGGTTTTAAGGAGAGACCCGAGTTTTGTCATTTTTAATGGATTGACAGCAAGGTCCTGCAGCACAACGCACCAGGGCTGGCTTCTGCCAATGAGTTGCCAAGCAAGGCTGAGGCTCTGCTCTAGTTGTGGGATTTGCAAATTCTGGAGGCAGGTAAAACTTCCAATTTTTGTACTGGTATCTACTTTGAGTTTAACAAACTGTGGCTGCCTTCCAAACTAGAAATGCTGTCACCACAAACCTGTTACTGAAAGACACAAATTTCCAAGGCAGTCTCAGAAGGTGGTTTGAGGTTGTTATTAACATTTGTGGTAGTGTTAAAGCACTGAGAGGCCAGCCCAGCGTGGGTCCCGTTGGTTATATGTGGTTACGGGAAGTCTCTCCCTCCATAACCACTTTCTGAAGTGTAGCCTATGGGGCTGTTTCCACATTTTTCAGTACTTCAGCATCAGTGATTCTGGTTTGCTGTTCCAGAATGTGTTCTGTAACTGACAATATTTGGCGTGGCATACGTTATGCCAGCATTGCTTTGGAGTAGGGGTGGATGCTGTTTAGTGGAGTACTTCGCTGTAGTTGCCATTGCACTGTGTAAGCAGCTTCTGCACCAGAGAAGTTTGGAGGCTGCTACCTTGATGAAATAACAGTACGGATACGATCTGTAATGCCTGTGTGGGCATGTAAGCTCAGCCCCAGGAGAGGAAGTTTTTCTGAAACATAACCATTTAGGTTCAGTGTGATCACTGAAAGTATATGTGGGTCTGATACGGTGCGTTAGCTAGCGGTAATTCTGCAAACTTTTATTGTTCTGTGCCTTTAGCAGTTTATCAAAGCACCTTCATGTGACGTTCCTTCATCCGGTTTCAGAACTGGGTCTGTCTGGTAAATGTCCTTATATGATATTTAAAACACTTACATCACGCCATAGAAAAAGTACCACCCGCTTGAGACGACATCATCAGTTATTCTGGTGCATTGGTAAATACTCAGTTTAAAGTACAAAGAAAACCAAACATGATGTTGGTTCAGATATAGCAAAAATATTTGGTTCTATGCTTTTTTGGGTACGTCCCCAAACCACAAACAGGCCTTGGATTTAGCAGAACATATTACCAGAGCAGACTCCATGTATTGGCACAGCTTCAAAACACTGGGCTGTTTCAGCTCTAGGGCTCCAGTTGAAATGTTCAGTAAAAACAAAAGTTACCTGCAAACAGAAGCAGGAGGTGTTGTGTCTTACCTAACTTAGTCTTGCAGCAGAGTTTTTATTAACTACAAAGGCAATGGGGACCGACAGCCGGAGCCCGCTGAAACCACTCTGGGAGTAATTCACGTGCCTAAAGGTAGGCATTGAGCGTCTAGTTCTGTTTGGATGCCTCTAGGCTGTGCGGCGATGCACTGAACACCTATGGTTAAGCACCTGAATGATTCTCTAGGAAATGTTACCTTGACCTCCGTGGACTCTGGCTTGCGCTCTTGTCTCGTAATGAGAAGCAGTGCATAAAACACAGAAAGGTGTAAAATACTCCATTAAGGAGGGAGTTTTTTTTCCAGATGTTGCAATTTTATGCTTCCTTCCCTCCCAGTTTCCACTGCTTCAGTGTATTCTGTGCAGGGCTTGCTGCTTTCAACAGCAAACTGAACACCGGCAGCTGTGCACACTTGCACAGTTCCCACGGGCGGTGTAGGGGGCCAAAAACCCATCCCATGTTGTACCCCCCTTTACTCCCACCCCAGGTTTGCTGCAGTTCCAGTTGCAGTCACGTTATGCAAAGCTGAAGCAGATTTTAATGCTGCCTCCACCTTTGCAACTGCATCACGCAAACAAATTGCCTTCTCAGTCAGTTTTCCTTCAGCAGGAAAACGAGCATCATCGGTCCATTTAATGACACCTAATTAGGCCAAATGACTTGTGTTGCCCTGTTAGACAGAGATGCGTGAGTAATGAATTATCCATTGTCTCAGGCTCACTAATGCTAACTAGGGCTGGGAGAAGAATGTTCTGCGAGTAATTTACGTGACAAATTTAACCTCTTGTTCTATTCATAGTAAATTTTTGCAAGTATCTCAGGTTTCCTGCACCCATTATGTTTTTGAAGTTACTCAATGAACTTCTTTGTTTCTCCTTCCCTCATCTATTGATTTTGCTTCCCTCAGCTACTGATTTTATGCAAATTTCCAGGCAAATTCACTACTCGGTGTACTGGAAATTCAAGCTCTGTCGCTTAGTTTAGGTTAGTCAGGTAAGATCTACAGTAGGTGGTTTGTTTCCTTCTTGCAGGTCTGTCGGTCCTTGTGGAGGCTGAAGCTGTGGCATAGTTACAATAGGAAGAAAAACCTTCCATGTGCAGACAGTTTTACTGACATACCCTTGCATATGCCAGAAGAGCTTATTCAGGGCAGGGAACTGAATTAAATTACATTGCTGTAACATGCCCGAGACCAGCATAGCAGCCCTGCGAGGGCTTTCAGAGACATTACTAGGCTGCTGACAGTAGCATTGCTCACTCCTGTAGTCGTGCTCTTGGGCCTTTCAGCATGAGGATGTTTATGAAGATGTTGAGCCTAGCATATATGAGCTCGTTTGCCTGATGTGTTACCGATTCGGAACCCTAATCAGGACTGAAGACTGTAATTCCTTCAGAGCCTGGGCAGCTGCTGAAAGCTTTCTTTGAAGTTTGGTAGGGTTCTGGGTTTTCTTGATTGCTTTTTGAACTTGATGCTTTGATCCTAATCCCTGAAGAGCGTTTTCAGTGCAGGATGGTCTTAGCTTAATTTTGGTATAGTTTTATTGACTCTTTGCATATCCTCTAAATCAAGTAGGTAGTCAGTTTTGATGAACAAGTACCTCCCGGTCAGATCAGGTGCCATTTGCTCCTTTTGGTACACCACAATACCAGTTTCTCTGCAGCTATTTGCCAATGCCTCACACTGAGTTAAAAGAGCACGGAAACTTCGTTACCAGTTTTGATTGTGCGGCGCGGACCTTTTCTGTCAAGTCAGGCTAGGGCAGATGAGGATGTTGCGTCCCTTCCCATGCTCTTTGGCTGAAGGCAGGGGCAGAAGACACAAACATGCTCCAGCTTCTGGTCGGTGAGGTTCCCAGCACTCCATACTAAACTGAAGTGAAGGGAAGGAAAAGCTCAGAAGAGCGTTGGGCTGTTAGAGATGAGTACCCGAGAGTCTTCAGGAGAATGCTTCCCCAAGTTTAAAACACCTTTCTTCCATAAGGCTGAATAATTTCAAGTTCAAAGTCTAAGTCAGCCAATTTTATTGCTCATTACAACTATCGAGGCTTATTTTAAAAATGTAATTCAAAGGCAAAATCCTAACCTTTTTTTTCTCCATAGCTTCAGATGATATTTTTTTATTCCTGGCCAAGAGAAATGTTAGCTCTACCAGGAAATACTGACTATATTTTTATCTAGAAAAATATTAAAACTGGGCTTAAAATTGAGAGATGTCATTGTGCGTGTGTGCGCACATGTTGTATGGGCACATATGTTTGTACAGGTGTATGTGTGCCTAAACAACGTGGCGGGGAATTGCATGTGGAAGGTAGAGAAACTGAAAGATGTTCCTCTGTGTGACATGATAAAAAAACGATTCGTTTCTCAGGGGAACAGAATGAGGGAAAAGAGGAGAACAATTGCAATAGAAAAGCAAAGCAAGGCCTGAGGTGCTAATAAACTCTAGCCGTTCTGAAACATGAAGCAGATTCAGTAAGCAACATGCAAAAGAGTGCCTGTGTCACCAAAGCGTGCCAGGCACATCAGCACGGGGAGCCATTTGAATATGTTTCAAGACAGAGCATTGAGGAAAAAATACAATGAACAGCAAACCAAATTAAAAACAACAACAGGATATTTCCTTTAAATGACTCATCCAGCCTCAGTTGCTGCTGAAGTACAGTATATGCAGAGCCGGTAGACTTGCACTGAGAGGCTTATTTTCCTAAAGCACTTTCTTTTCCTAGCCATCGCCTGAAAGCTAGTCAGTGCTTGGAACATCTGTGTTTATTTTGCATGACAAACTTGTTCCTCAGCTTTGACAAAATGCATGCTGATTTGGGACTTGGGGTTTGCAGTTCTTCCGTAGGGTTGTGCTGAAGCACATGCGGCTGGCCATTGCACTGGTATATAATACATATTACATGATTTCATTCATATTTAATGACAAGTGTGCTATATTTTTAATCTTTATAGCTTTAATGTGTGCAAGTGGTTTTAATAATTGGTGCTGCAGGATGGTTACTTCCCAGAATTACCCTGCAAAATTGCTGTATTTTCAGCCTTCAGTTGTGCAGGTTGTAAATTATAAAACCTGGGTAGTAATAAACTTGGCACCCTCTCCTTGCTCTTTGGAGATGCCAACCTGTAACAATAGTAAAAAGATAAGCGCTGGCAAAAATTCCTCCCTGAAGCTTTCATCATCTTGTCTCACACAGCCTGTGTGGGAGAACGAGACCCAGGGAGTCCAACAGCCGGGCCTGGTGGAGGCTGGCTGGAGGGACCAGCATTTGCACAGGCCCTGCAAGAACGGGTGTGATGCTAACAGCTTCCCGCGAGTAGGGTGGCCTCTGCCACGTGGTTGTGCCCCCGTAGCCATTTTATACTATACCCCCGGCATCTGTGTCGTGTGTCTTGACTATGAGGAGGAAAGTAACTCTGAAACGAAGCGGGGACGGTGGTAAGAAGCTCCTGCAACCCCTGAACTTCTCCGGGACATTTCTCTGTCTCCTTCCCACACGGAGCATGGGCACTTCTGCTGGAATAGCGAGAAACAAGGTTGATGTTATCGAAATGCCTCTGTCGGTACCTTGAGACTGCAGGTCTCTGTTTCGGGCCTCTGAAACTGTTCTGGAAATGGCCACCCAAGTTTTGGCCGGTGCTGAGGTCACGGCCTCGGCGTTTTGTCTGGAGTGCGTGCTCTCCAAGGGCAGGTCTGGAAATGTGCACGTCTCATCCCATTCTGCTGGCTGACTTCTCTGAGGTCTGGGCTTGGGATACTGCTCACACAGCACATGACAAATACTTAAAGCAAGCCTGGGTCAAACAGCACATTTCTTTTTTTTTTTTTTTTTTTTTTTTTCCCAAAGGAAAAAAAAGGGGAAATGACTGAAAACTGGGTGAAGGTGCTCTGAAGGCTTTCTGGTTCGGCTCGTTTTGTTTTGTTTGGCATTTCCTAATTCTCTCATTTCTGGGCATGTCCCCAGCAGGATAATGACATTCACTTTCCCTCGTCTTCCCCCACATGCATTCAGTTGGCGACGGTCGCGTCCCTCCCCTCCCACGCTGCTGTCGCTCCCCAGTTGCCGCTCCAGATAGCTGCAAGCCCATGCAGTGGGTCAGCCTCTTCCAGGGCGGCTTTGTGAGCTTGTGCCTTACGGATAGCTTGCAAAGACCTCCGGGATAAAGACAGTGTGACTTTCACTCATTATCCCGGATATTTTGGATATGTTTAAGTGACAAAACTAATCAAGAGTGACCTAATAAAAAACAAGCACGCTGGTAAAAATTGTCTCTTTTGGACTGTAGTTTCTACACCACATAGTAAATCTGCTTTGTCATCAAACCAGCAATTCAAAGGCAAGAATTGACAAACAAAAAAGAAAGGCAAAGTGACAGCTACTCAGTTTAATGAGGAAGACCTAAAGGTTAACTGAAACAGCCCTTTTGCTAGCTGGAGGACACAGTGCCTATAATGCATCTGCAACAAAACACAAATGGGTTTTCTGCCATTAGGAGTGTTTATGGAGGTTTGGTGTTTGCAGACAACACAATGGAAACTGCTTGCTGGGTTTCATGTACAGCTGGGTTATGAAGGTGACTGACCCCTTTTGCCATCATGCTTTATTAAAATGTTTAATACACTGAGAGAATAAGTCAGTATTAAAGTTTGCCTGCCAGCATTAAGATTTGCCCTTCTAAGACTCCATAACTTCCTCTGCTCTAAGCGTGGTAATTCACAGGAAGAGAAACAGGCCGGTGCTTCAGAAGCGCACGTGGCCTACGTAATCAAACTGGGAAGATTTGGTTAGCCTTCCTGGAAAATCTTTTGACCGATGTGATAAGGAATAATTCTGTATTTGTTCAGTTAAAAATGATGAAATAAAATAACTGTGCTGGTGTGCACATTGATTCATGTATTCAGGGGTGGGACATGTCTCAAGTGTTTAAAATTAAGCCAAATGGCCCCAGTATTCCTGTCCGTGGGAGCCCCAGCGGCGTGTTCACAGCAGGCCAGGACACGCGGCAGCTGCCTTCACGGGGATCCCTCTGTCCTGCCCTCACAAGGGAAGCTGGCCGCCTGCCTTGCTGTCCTGTCCAGCCGTGGGACTGAAGCCCTTCCCTTGGCCAGGGCAGAACAGCGGTGTAAAGGTGCAGACATACGTGTTACTATGTGGTGGTGTTTCTTACCATGGATTTAATCCGGACCCGAAATACAAACCTTGCATACCCTGGTGCATCCTTTCTCGTTCAGTGGCGTGTCAGGTGGTGTGGCTCTGACAAATGATTCAGACTTGCAAAGTGGTCTGGACCTCTGTGGGTTCAAGTTCTGGTACCAAAGCCCAGGGCAGCAGCTAGAGCCCATCACTGTGCCATCTCAAAAGGCTGCCACGGTGAAAAGTTTCCTTGCAGATGTGTGGTGTTTATATACAAACCCTTGTGCACAGAAGGTGTTCAGCATCCAGAGGAACTCTTTAAGGACGATAAACAACAGCGGCTGTCCCTGGAGACAGCAGCAGTAAAATGGCCTAAGGTAACAATAGCTCCTTTGATTGTGCATATTGCCTTCAGCCTCCAGCTGCCGGCAACATTCCACTGTCTCTGAAACTCTGTTTACCTTTGGGCAATATTTAGCTGCTATAGTCCTTTGAGCCCAGTCAATATATGTAAAATGCTGTTTAGGGTACCTAGAGGAGTTTATTGGAATAGCTGATTATCACCTTCAGTAAAGCTTTGAGACTCGAGTTTTGGTGTCAAGGACAAGGCAGCATTTCCACCAGTCGTACAGGCGCAGACTCCAGTACTGAGCAGGACAAGCTGGGATGACTTGTCCCGCCACAGACGTTAGCTTGGCTAATGCCACAGTTCAAGGTGGCCATTTCCAACCCCGGGGACCATGGCCCAAATTCTCTTGCTTCACCATCTCTGAAGGCTTTGTCAGTGGGGCTATGCAGGTTAGAGGTCGCACCCGAGCAGAAGCGCTCCAAGATGAGGCACAGGTTGTTCCACTGCCTCATCTGCAGGCATCTCCATGCCCCCGCTCCGCAGAGAGCCCAGGGGAACCGAGGGCGGCAGCAGATGAGTTGGAGATATTTGTTCGGTGCCATCTTGGAAGAGACTGAATTAGATGGGAGAAGAGCAAGTGCGTTTTCTTCTGGTTTTTGAGATTTGACTTGGCTTTGCTGTGGAAGGAAAATGAAACTGCTCCCACTTTGTTTTCTGTGGCTGATGCTTCATTTCGTCTTTTCTTTTGGAAGGACTGTTTTCAGATGCAGGGGCTAAGGTTTTCAGTTTAGCACACTCTCTCTTTCCCCGTCTTGTCCCCACACCCACCTCTACTTCGAGATGGTTAGAAAATAGTGGACTGCAAAAGCAATCCCACCACAACCCTTTTTTGTCAGGAAGATCCCACAAACACTTCATTAAAATTGAGTTTCTTATAACCAAAGTTATACCAACCAACTCTTCTTTAAAACACCACCTCAAAAAAACCCTTGAATTACGAGGACTAAGTTTCTTTTTCACATTATTTTGACCTGGGATGAAACTTTGTGTCATTATCTGTGACATTTTTAAGCCTTATATGCAAACATTTAGGTATCAATAACTGTAGCAAGACTTAAAAAGACAATTCATAACAAAAACATCACAAGATGATTTAAACTTCTTTCCTTCACCCAGAAATACTGAAGACAGTTAAGATTCTTAACAAAAATGTATCTCTAACTCCCCAGGTGACACTTGATGCAAATAGTATTCAGTCATATTAATTCTCATGAGCTTTTAGATGCCAACATTTGCTTTTCATCGCTTGCTACGTGCATGGTGATTGTCAACCTAAATGCCCATGCTGATGGGATAAACGTGAAGTTTAGAAACAAGAAGATTGTTCTGTTTGAAGTAAATCCTGGCATCGGAAGGAGAGGAAAGAAACCATTGTAAGGAGAGAGCTGTAATGGGTGCCTGGAGCGTCTTACTTATCCCAGGCAACAGTATTATAACTAGATCCGGGTGTCCTGGTTCTAGTAAGACCTGGGTTCCTCCTGGGGGAAAGAGGGAAAAATAATAATGCATTTGCTATCATGAAGTCTCTTGATTTTTAATTGCTGTGAAGTAACTGATTTTCCAGGTGGCTGTGCGGTAGTATTTAAAAGGGTACCTGTCCACTAGATTTCCCCATGAAGCCTGCTTATGGGTGCAATGAAAATAAAGCTTTTGGGGAATCTTTATTATTTGACCAAGTCCTTCAGCAAATGTTTATCTCGGGTATCAGTGGGGCTCGGGCATATGTTGAAATGTTTGGTAGAATGTGAGCGTTAATTAATTGCTTGAAAGCCAGGCACCGGTCATAACATGTCCTGTTATTTATTAGTTGTATTAGCATAGTGCCTGGAGGCCCGCTGAGAGCAGGCACTCTGCAAATACACAGAGGTGGATGGGCTCGCTTTTCAAGGACTTCCATCCTAACAAAATGTGGCGTAACGGGTGGAGAGGTGGTGGCAAAAGGAGGGAGACTACTGGAATTGTGAAAAGAGAGTTTCTGTGCTGCCCGCCTTGGCTCAAAATTTATTATTCTAATTAGTACAAAAGGTTAAAGTACAGTTACATTTCTCATAGAATGGCAAATTTCTGATCGTGAAATGTTTGAGCATTTTACTGCAGCTTGGTTCAACCGTGCACATTTATTTTGCAGGGCTGTTACGAGAGCGCCTCGTACTCCAGCTGTCTTCTCTGCGTTGGAAGCTGCAGTACAGCTGTATCTTCAGCGACCCAGCACAGCCACGAAGTGACCACCCGGGTGTACAGTCATGAGGCAAAATAGGAGATGAAGGTTGTAAGGTAAGAGATACTGAAATCTCACTTTGTGTCAGGTGAAAGGGTAATTATTAAAAACCACACTGACCCTGAATAAATTACTGCAAACAGATGCAAATATTGTGATTCCAAATAGCACCCTACGAAACCCACGTTTTTCCGATGGCCGGACCATGCATGCAATTCTGTTTTGAGCAGCATTCAACTGAGGAAATTAAGGTAAGAGAGAGGGAGGTTAAAAAAAAATAAATAAAGCAGCTTCTGCCCCATGTGCTTTTGATGTTCTGTTTCCTTTTGGATACTCTGACTCTCATTTTAGTCTGTGCCTATTGCCAATTATGCAGAGCACTAATTCACTGTGAGTACTTATCTTAATACGTATAATTTTTGACTGCAGGTGTCCTCTGTTTTCTGTTAACATATGTTTTCTGTTAACATATTTGTGGGCAAAAGGCTTCGTTCAGGTGTGTGGTCAAGACCATGTAACTTCATAAAGGCCTTCAGCAGGGTTTAATCAGCGCGCTTTCTCTGGAACACGTTCACAGGAGGCTCAGATGAGTAGGGTGTGCTTGCGCCAGTGCAGTGCTCAGAGCCCCGCTGTGCTCAGACTGAGAACCACTTACACGGAATGCTTTGAGGGAGTTTTTATCACTAATTAGTCATCCTGTCTGCAACAAATAAGATTATCACTGTTTTTTATTGAAATTTAAAATCCTAATGTGGTTGTGCTTGAGGAGAGAGAGCGGGTTCTATGGTCCTCATTTCAAGTGTTCACTTTACAAACAATCTGTTCCATGTTTGCAAAATAAGTGTAATAATCCTGATAAAGAGCCCCGCCACTGTAGTTTGCCTTGCTCCCCTGAGACAAGCGGCAATGCACATTTTAACCAGTACAAAGTGCTTCTGGAACTGGGGTATTTGTTTTCGCATTCCTGTCACTGTTGAACACGAGAGAGGAATTGGTCATGGGCATGGTTGTGTATGTGGGGAGAGGGGGACGAGAGAAAGGGAGGAGCACTGCATGAAAACATATGCCAGGAGCCAGCAGAAGCACGGAGCCTGGTGGCTTTTCAGAGGGACCAGGGAGGCATCGAGTTCTTACCTTTCAACAATACTACCCTCTCCTGTGAGGAGCAGAGCATCCTTGTGATACAGGAGCAGCTTTGAGCCCACGCCCTGATCCACTGTTATAGTTTCTGAAAATTTTGTGTGGGTATGGTGTCTAGGAAGTGACATCTTTTTAAATGTCTCTTTGGAAAGATCTGTTGCTGTTACAGAGTTGCTAATTCTTAAATGGTCCCCTGAGTCACACAGGGTTATCATACGGGTAAGGACTTAAACTGGGTTCAACGCTGGGCAAAGGGCAGGCGTAGGGTAGAGGTACAACCTGACGACAGGCCGTCAAAAAGCATCAGTAAGAAACCAGGGCTACGTGCACCCAAGCAACAGCAACGCTTGTTACTGAGATTTCAGAGCTGTGGTGTGCAGAGTGCAGGGAAGTCACTGCTGCTGACAGGGCATGCCTGTACCCTGGGCACGCTGGCCAGGCTGCGTCGCTGGCAGCCGCGCTCAGCAGGAGATGCAGCCTGTCAGCATGCTGCTGCATCTGTGTTCTCTAAAGGAAAAGCAGGGTGGGTGCTGCAGGCAGAACAGGCTCCACAGGGATCTGGTTCCTGTGCTCAGCTGCACCCCCTCTACTAAGGAGGCAAGAGCCGTGCCTGTAAAGGGGATTTTCTCTGAAGGAGAAGCTGCCCAGCAGGTGAAGAGCCGAGAGGTGCAGGTTTCGCACAGCGCACAATAATGCCGCCCCTCTCGGGGAGCCTCGGAAGGTGCTGACTCTCCAGCTGTGGCTGCCCTGCTGGGAACTCTGGGAGCAGCACTGGGTGTCAGTGCACCACCACTGCAGGGTGCCTGCCTGTACCGTGGCTTTGCTGCTGCTGGGACGTGGGCGCTCGAAAAGCGCTGAGGCAGGAGCTGGGAACAGACACGTACAGAGTCTTGGAGAAAGCATAGCTTGTGGCACACTGTTCTTGAGTAGCAAGCCTGGTTTGAAATAGTCGAGCATGAAATGGGAAGTCGGGCGACAAAGGGGATTCAGCTGGCCCTCCCCAGAGCAGGAGGTGCGCTGGTTCAGAGCATTTTGGGAAACGGATCTCTTGGTAAAAAACTGTAATGGGGCCAAAGGCATGGAGTCCTTCCCTGTTTTTAGCCTGGTATGTACTACCTAGAAAGCAGGTATCATTTCTCATTTCCTCTTTACAAATGCATAAAGCATAATTATAAAGGTATAATTGTATGAGGTGCCAGTCCCTCAAAAAGGGGGCTTGTATCAACTCACCACCAAATTCAGGTGTGAGGTGAATCTCACATCAAAAATGAGGACACTGCAAAGCATCCTGCTTAGAAAGAATGTTTCTCCTTTTATAGAATGGAAATTAGTTAATAGTTTCCAGTGAACAAAACTGTAATAAAGCATTATTTTAGCAGGAAGGAGCCACTGGCGATGCCACCACCTCTTTGAGAGCACTTTTTCCAATCACCATTGCTTTATCAAGAAATGGAAAGTTGTATTTTTTTATTGATATTTAAGAATAAATTCTTACAACATCATATCTATAAAAGGTTCATCACAGACCAAATACTACTCTAACCTTTTAAGCTTCTACAGTAAAAACTGTCGTCTTTATTTATATAAGTTTGGGAAAGATACAAATGTAATCATAACCCCCAAGGCAAAATTTTATGGCAGTTTTCAGAACTCCTCTCTATAAAAACTACTCAAAGCTACAAACATAAAAGCTTCCAATAAAATTTGCTTTAGATCCTAGTCGTAAAACATGAATTTCTTTCCCTGGTCCTGCAGCTACAGGTGTCCAATTGCCAGAGCTGTTTGCTGCAAGCCCAGGCTGGCAGCGTTGGCTTCCCCCATCCGCTGGCGGCTGTCTCGGGCAGGGCAGGGCAGGGCCAAGCTGCAGTGGGTTTTCGTGCTCCTTGGTGAATCCTCGCTGTCAGCACTCAGCCTGCAGCAGGGCTCATGTCAGTGAAGCGGTTTGGCATGCCGAAGAGAAGGCGGTGGAAGGAAAAAACTGTTGTGCCATCAATTAGAGGCAAAAGAGTTGAGGAATCTTGCAGACGCTGACAACCTCCCCTTGCCTAGGGCAGAAATACCAGGCTTTTATCTTCTTGAGGAGCAGGAATGCTCTCGAATCTGATATATGTATCTTAGGATGTCTGTCATCCCAGTGGTTGTGTATAGGGCACTTCTCATCATTTTTTCTCTTGCTTCAAGTCTTTCCTTTAGCAAGGGGGAGAGAAGCGTTTCAGGAAAAACGTGATCTTTCTTTCTTTGCTCTGTGGGGACACTAGCAATACCAGGACACTGCTTATTTCCACAAATACCTTTAGCCTGTGCTTCAAATCAGATGTCCGTGTATTTGCTAGCTTCAGGTCTCTGAGTAGGTAGGTACTGCACTCCAGAGCTTTAAATTAGCTCACCCGGACACATTTCCATAAACGCTTCGGTAACGTGACAATGACTTGCCATGTGCAGCTGCTGGAGAGCGCACAGGACGCTCAGTTAAAGCAAGGCTGGAGAAATCACCTCTCTGTCCTCAAAGTGTTGTCTTGCTTTTCTGACTAAGCCACCATTTTTGGTCTGATAATGAAAAAATCTTTGGGTATGAAAAGAATCATGCCGTAACAGTTTCTGGGTGAAGCAGAATATTCTAGACATGCAGTGGTCTAGACCATGTGACTCTTCTCTCTGCTTACTTTGCTCTTTAAAACATTGGCAATTCACACTCACTTGAAAGATTGGCAGCGCTTTCAGCCTTTACTTCGGTGAAATACAAGCGCATGCATTAGATGTTACTTTAATTAAAGATTCCTTACTGTATAAGCTTCTTAAGTGCGTGTTAAGTGTTAACAGCAGGTAGCAAATTCTTTATTTATGTTTCAGTGGAGAAAATAAATACATACATGCGTGCAGTGGACTTTGCTGGGTTGGAGGGAGGCAGGCTCTGTGTGTTCTTGAAAGGAAGCGCAGGAATAAATCTCTGCAGATCGGGGCTTTAGCAGATTCCTGGCAACTAAACGCTCACGCTTTATCAGCCTAGATTAATTTGCTTTTACCGTCCAGGGTGGATTTAACCCTGACAACTCACTCTGGATGGTATCTGACTAAAGACGTGAGCCTTTTCTTTCTGACTGCGATCAGAAGAAAAGTATACATAGGAACAAAGCCTGCTCTTCGTAAAAATGAAAGCATAGGCAATTCACAAATGCTGTGTTTTGTGAAACAAAAAATCACAGACTTCTTCCTCTGAGGCACGTGCCTCAAAGCATTCCTGAAAGTTCCTTGTAAGTAACAACAACTTAGTTTAAAACTGTGCTTTTATGGAAGTATTTTTCCTAATGCAATAGTACTAGGACGTTGTTTCCTAAAGCCAATTCTTCCAGCGACTGCAGGAGCTGGAAGTTGCCCACCACTAGTAGCCGGTGGCCTGCGTCTCACTTTTGCAGGACTTTGCTTTGCTTCTCATTCTCAAACACCCACTGTGTGCTCTGGCTGCTCTGTAGCTGTGAAAAATCAAGTGGTTGATGGTTGCAGCTAATGGTCTTTGGGAAGGTGGTGGAGGAACACTAGTGTTACCTGGTCTCCTTAGCACGGTGAGTCCGCAGCCCACATCTGTTGAAAAGCTCCCCTGTGCACAGGTGCTTTCTGAGGGCCTTTTCCTCTTAACTTAATATGTTCTCCTGCTGAAACACCATTACAGGAGCTGAGCAACGTGTCAGGGTTTCTTTTCTCAGTGTGCTGTTGCATCTGTCCTGGGCAAGGGGGCGGGGGGGAGGGACCAGGGAAATTGGGTAGACCAAGAGTTGCAAAATACACGTATAAATAAAGATATGATTCATGACAAGTTTTTTCTGTTCATCTTAAAATAGAATTTAATTACAATTCTGCCTTCTTATTTGTGTGTTTTGTAAGAAATTAGTTCTCAGACTATTAACAAGCCAATTGTTAGTACTTCTTTAGTATTTCCCTGTCTTGTGCTCCCTTAGAGAGGGCTGTATGCTTAGTATCTGCTAGGCTTGTTAACTAATAGTTAACTCTGCTTTATGGGTATTGTCTAACAAGGGAGCTTCTCCCAAGTGCTCATCATTAGTTATCATTTATTTGTAAGGCTGCTGTGCCTTTTCTGTGTCCCAGTTAAAAAGCTATGTTTAAGAGCAAACTTCGGGTGTGTTTATGAAAAACATTCAGTGAATCCGGTTTCTCAAAAATGTTTAAAGGACCGAGGTGCCCAAGTGCCACTGCAAGAGGGTCGCTATTGAGACAGCCTGATGTGTTGCTCATCTTTGGGGCCGCGCTGGTGTGTTTGTGAGACTGGAAATGGTGGAAGGACATTGTTGGAAGGGCTGCACAATCGGTCAGGTCCCCGATTTCAAGAGGGTGCTTTTTCTTGGCTAGAAGGCTGACAAAATGATAACTTCCCTGACTACACAGGCAAAACTGTACACCAGCCAACAGATCTTTCTTGCGTTGCTTCTTCCCGACAGCACTGAGGGAGCCTGAAGCACAGGAATATCCCCAGAGTCCTAAATGGCCTTCAACAGACATGTCCTAATGAAGCCAAGTTAAAAATCTGTAATAAATTAATGAGAATGTTCCTTTTAGTGGCAATCATCCATACACTCCCTCTTATGGCACCTTTTAATTATTGTTACTAATGATAGAGTTTTTGGGTCACTGCTTTTGGAAAGAAGCAAACCAGAAAACTTCTTTTTTCTAGAAACAAGCATTCTTCAGCCTCTGCGGTACACAGGCTCCAAAGGTGACATGAAAGATAAAAATGGTGTATTTGGCAGGTGTCGTTTGGGGAATGTGGTGCTGCTGTTGACTTTCTGTATTTTGTTGATAAATGAAGCAGTTCATTCTCTGTGCCTTTGTATCCATTACCTTTCACCAGCTCTAAATGCACTTCATTTTCTCTCAGTTTTGGCACAGGATCAGAGGGTGTCTCTCAGCCTCTGATCTAAATAAAATAATAATGATTTTAGGCGGTGCTGTTTGCATTATTCATTGCTTTTGGCAAAACAAATGTTGATCTTATAACATGGCTATTAATATTTTGATAGGGTAATGAAGCCACCTGGATTTAGAGCAGAGACAGGCTTCTTGATGACATGATCTGTTAGCTTACAGACTCGTATGAGGAAAACCCAGCAATGGCAAGCAAATGCACCACAGTGTTCCCATACTCGAAGGTCGAAGTCTAATACGATTGTTACCATCCTCTGCTCTCCGTTCAGCTGCAGCTCACAACAGAGCGCTGCAAATTCTCAACCCCAGATGCTCTTTGGCAGAAACAGGGCTTAATTGTGTTGGTCTTCTCTTGCGAAAATAAGCGTCTTCCCAGCAGAGTGTGAGGTAGAAAATTCCCTTAAGCGTTAATCCTCACAAGATCAGAACAAGGAAGGAAGAGGCTTATTGCAGTCTCTTCTGCTCTTGTACTGAGTGGCAGTTTCCACGTGAGGCTTTTCTCAAGCTATTGATTGCCCGAACTACCCGTATCTCTGGCTTACATGGTGCTGTCAGGCACCTATTGTGAAGGCTTGACAGCGTCATCAATATTAGTATTAGAGCTACTTTTCCAGCTTACGAGGACAGGACGTGTGTGATTGATACAGAGGCATGTGAAAAATTGTGCAAGGTCACTGCAGGTTTTTTTTCTGGGCTTTCACAAAAGCCCTGTTTGCTTCCCTGTCTCCTCAACGCAGAGAAAGGAATTCATCAGTGCTGCTGCTAAGTCAGTTGGCAAGATGAGTAGGCAACACACCACACTGGCTCTGCCTGCCTGACAGATAAGTCTCAGTCCAAACGGTGCTTTCAGACAGCGCTTCCACGGGCTCTAAGGCTGTTGCTTCAGCTTTTGCCCTCTGGAGACAACCAGTGGGCAAAATGTCGTCCTGTGGATCTACAGATCCCTGGCACAGACTAGTCAGCCCTGGAGAGAGAAAGGAAGGGAGAAACATACTGATAAGCCTGTATGTCTGATGGAGCTGGCTCCATGTTACAGCTGTAAGGTACTTAGAGATGCAAGTCCCCAAATGGAGATTTGCAGTGGTTGATGCCGTATCAAGACAGAGGTGCGGATCACCTGTTTAAAGGCACATCTGTGTGCACATGTTCTGTGAAGTGCAATAGTATGACAAATCATAGCACACGCACAGGGCACTGCAAAAATTGAATCGTGTTTTGACTGTTCTCTGATTTCCAGTTTCATTTTCCTTTGCTGCTGCTACTTCTGTCTTTGGAAGCCGAAGATGGTTCTTCCCCCAGATGTCTCCAGATCGGTACCTGGAATGCACTTGCCGCTGGATGAGCTCATGCACCTCAGATATTCATACCACCCTAAAAGCTTCGCTGGAGCCTGAGAAAATGAGTTGTATCGCTGCAGCGGTGCTGCTCTTGCTGCTCGTGGCGCCGTGGGCCGGATGAAGGGCCTACAGACAGTCCAGCCCCTGTAAGCAGCAGTGCGTGATTGTGTTGCAGTAGGAATGGGGTTAGCAACCATATTGCGACTCCCAGTGTCTCTATGGCTTCCTCATTGCTCCAGCAGGGAAATAATCTGCACCAGACTTGTTTTCTGGCATCGACTGCCTTCCCTCTGTGCCAGCTCCAATGTGTAGGCTGGCACATTTCAGAAATAGGGGGGGGCGGGGGAAGGAGTGGAAACAGAGTCCTGGCTCCGTCGCCTCCTGTTCTGACCTGCCGTGTCCCTTGGCCGTCCCTGGTGCAATGGGAACCTCTCTTCGGGGTGAGGAAAATCAGCTGTTAGCATCACTGGGCAGCACGAGTCTCCAAGGAAGGATGGGGACCTTAAGGCTGTCCCCTTCATTACTCCAGGGAAGCTGTGGGGCTCTGGAGCAGGCGGCGCTTGGGACAGGGATGCAGCACTCCTTAAATTCAGGGCAGCCTTGCTGCTTCCTCTTTCCTCGCCCCAGTTTGCCACACCAGGTACTGCAGATGTTGCAGAGAGGGGAGTGCCCTGACGCTGTGCAACTCATGGACTTTCTGAACTGCAGCTTGTAACGTTTAGAAAATAAATTTATAGCTGCCTCCCAAATCTGGAGAAATGCTACAGGCCTGAAACCCAAGGCAGAGCCTCCCACTCTCCCCGAGTGCAGGCACTGTCTCTGTCTGCTAGCTAGGCCTGGTGTGAACCGTCCTTCCGATGCACAGGACATCTCGGTTATTACTGCAGAAAGAGTGCATGGAATAAATTAGTGGTGGCTGAGCTTGGAAAAAACACCTACCCAAAAAGCAGCTTGTTTTCCATCTCTTCTGCTTTCCTCTTTGCCTTTACTGACTCATAGCAGCACCTCAATACCATGACTCATAGGTCAGCACCTCAACAACATGTCGAGCACAAGGCACCCCCTTTTCCTTTTTGCTTACTCCATTTCTTCATGTTCTGCTCTTGCTGATGTTGCTTATTGATACAGAATCCACCATCTCCAGGTTTAAAGCTAAAATATTTCCATTCTGCCAAAAGCTGTTCATACTAGAAGCGGGAAGTCGCTTCCGCTGAACTGTTGTTGAAATTCCACCCCAAAAGCAGTTCCATTTGGGAAGAGCCAGTTTTTATATAAGTTAGATTTCAGCTGCTTTCTTCACAAGCCTGGGCATCCATATAGTGAGTGGAGATGTAGCAGAGATGCGTGTAAATGCCAGAGCGAGCGCTGCCATGTTAAGCCTTGGAACTTGACATGCAAGTTAAATTCTGCGTTGATTTTGCTTTAAAGGTTGGCTTCGTGCTGTTCCATATGTGAAACAAGAATTTGCCTTGAGCTGCTTTTTTAGTAGCTCTTTAAAATGAAAATTCTTGCAGAGGCGAAGCTGGAAGGCAAGATCTGCATGTGGTAATGAGACTGCTATACATGTCCTGTAGCAGGACGCTGAGCTTGTTGAAAATGACCTGTTTCAAAATATTTTCATCAGGTTTTTTTATGCTCCCATTCTTTCAAAATATGCTCCAGTTCACACGTGGCACAGGGTAGTCAATAGCTGACAGGACAGTATTAACACATGAAGTCCCCGCTGTCACATGTCACATGGCCACCACCAGAACTAAGCTATCTACCCACAAGAGATGGTAGGATTATGCGTTATCTTTCTTATTAACAATGGGACCTTCTACCTGGAGATTAAAGAACAAAAGCCTGGGAAGACAGTTAATTATAGCTTAAGCTTCACAAGCAGAGTTAATGAATTTTAACGTGCCTCAATTAATAACTAATTGGGTTTTGTGCCTCAGCTGTGCATGGAAGTGTAGGGGTGTCCAGGAAAAAAAATGGGTCTAAAGATGAGCTATTTTAATTGAAATAGTGTAGGATCTTTCTGCAGTGGAAGTGGTACCCTGGTGTTATTTTACATTTTTAATGTGAAGGGAAAATTGAACGGGAGGTTGTTCACAAGAGGAAACAAATGATAACGTTACAGTACCAACAACACACAGTATTATTTTGTCACCTATAGTATATGGGTTGGAAAGTCCCCGATTCAGATGGATATGTAAGACTGCAACTTACTTCTGGCCCACACGAAGCCTTCTTGCCGTCGACTGCTCCCACATTTGACATCGTCCACGCACAGCAGTGGTAACCTTACTGCAAGGATGAGACCTGGAGTTGGAGTGCTTGTGTAAGCCCACCCTCAGAGCCGGTGGGGAAAGCCCGCTGGGGTGTCAGAGATGTGCTGGTGCAGGGTTGACCCCCTGGCTCACACCGGGATGTGGAGCTGTATCCGCACACATCTGGCAGAATCCCAGGGTGGGGGCAGTGACGGTGGCAAATTTTGAACATTCTTGAGCTGACACTGTGCTGAGGTCCACTGAGTTTAAGCAGGTGCCAGCAAACCTTCTGATGAATCTGGCCCAATGGGAGTGTTACTTAAAAACTAATGGGAGGTGATGGCCCAGCAGTATGCTAGAGAATGTGTTAAAGCTTTAACTTTTCATTTAGGGTTTTTGACAAGACACTGCAGATTATAAATAATGGATGAATTCCCAAAGTATGTCTGCACTTCCTGGCTAACTTCCCACATGGGTGAACTGTGAGTTTTCTCCTTAATTATTTGTAGGAGAACCTCTGCATATTGCTCTTTAAGCATATAATTATCCTTGATCATTTGGGATGAATTATGTGTCCTTACTAATGTATGGACTTGGTCCTAATGTAGGACATAGAGTCAAGTAGATAAAAAAAGATGTGAAGGACATAGAACAGTGAAGCGTGAGGAGAAGCCTCAGCTGCTTTCGTCTGAAGATGGGGGTTTGTTTGGAACTATTTAAAAGCCACTGTGGTCTGGGTCCTGCAAGCACTTAGTCCTGTGAGCTGCTCCTAAGAAGCAGGTTACTCTTGTCATTTCTTTTTATGTGATTGAGTCCCAGATGTTTTATAGTTGCTTTATAAAATCAAGTACAAGTAGGTCTAGTAAGGATAGCCTCCGTCCTATACAGTGTTGAGTGATAGGTCTAATAAGGAAAGCCTCTGTCCCCTATGGTGTTGGCTGAGTAGGCAACAGCTGTGGGGCTGGGGTTTATTCTCTGCAATCTCCCGTATCTCTAAGTGCTTACCCTGTCAATGACTGTGTAGTTTCTATGACTTCCCTTCCTTAAGTTTACTTTGCAGAAAGCAGCCAGCCTGCTCCCACTTTCTTGCTATACCAGCAGTTCTCATCATACCAACTACAAGTGATGGCTCTGTAATATTGGAAATGAGTGACACCGGGGTGATGCGGTGCTGCTTGTGGTGTCTGGTCCCAGAGCGCTGTGCTCACCCAGGTGGATTCTGCGCTTTGGCTGCCTGGGTAGATGCTGGTCCCGCACGTTGTGGAAAGGTTTGTGGAGGCTCTGCTGAAATCCATCCTGGACACGAACCTTAGTGATTTTACACACCTCGTATGAAATATTGGACAAGTAGGGGTACACAAAGAATACAGATGTGATAGGTAGAAATAAAGGGCCTGCTTTGATACCTCTTAATCATACCCTTAATACAACAGTCCAGTGCTTCGGTAGCTCATGAGAAGACCTCTGTATAGAGCTTGACCTTGCTTCTACCCAAGCCTTGTTGTTGATTTGAACAGGATGAAGCCCCGAAAATAAGCACTGGAGCTATGACTGTCGATTCAGCAATGGACTCACACCAAAATATTCCATCTCTGAGTTCCAGGTGTCAGAGAATTTAGGTAGAAAGAAATGACTCGTGGCATAAATTTTTTTATACTCTAGGATGGATTGTGCCTGGTAGTGCTATTGGTCTAATGAGATATTTTATGATTTTTTTCTCTTGAAAGAGGATTGGTTTTGAGTCCACAGTTAAGAGAATGTCCAGTATTTTGCTATGATTAGCATGTAATTCAGACTCCAGTGGGATTAAAAAAAACCCCAGAGATAAGGATAGCAAAGGTCAAACTGCGTTTGTAGTAGTTAAAAAGAGTGTTAGATCCTAGAGAGTACAAAAGTAGAGGATTATTCTGCATCTCAAACAGGAGAAAATTGTCGTCTTTTGAATTTGATGCTCTGAGTGTGAAGGAAGAAAAGAAAATATATATGCCGTTCTCCTCCTTCAGCCCCATTTCTAAAGAATATTTATCAGCAACTTCAGCCACCAGGTAGGAAAACACACAGAAGCCAAAGTGCAGCTTTTGTTTGTTTTGTTTCACTCTTACTTTTTTCTTTTTGTTGTATTTGAACACCGTCAGACAGACCATGGCAGTAATAAGAAAAAGAAAAGAAATCATTGATTTCTTAAATGCAGCATTGTCACACACCGATCCTCCAACGACAACTATTTACGCAGGGCTTCTCATCATGCCCTTCACAACTGCCGTACAATAAATAATAAAAGATTAAAACCTTAAACCTGGAAAACTTAGGAAAAAAATATTAGAAAATTTTATTTCAGATTATAAAAATCCTTGAATGATTTACTTTAAGGGACAATTTCATTGCTGGCATGTGCAGGAACTAATGATCACACAGGGCTCCGGATTGGTGAGAAGGTTGCTTGGGAAACATAGTCATAGGTAGGTGATAAAGTCATCCTTTCTCCATCACTGCCTTACTGTCACCAGGATAGCTTTTACCATTTGTTACAAGAAAATGATAGTCCATGTACATATTTATATCTGGATGGCAATAACATTGGCAAAATAACATTCACTGAGCAATCCATGTTGTTTTAAGGAGCCCAGCTTGCTTCCCAGTGCCAGCGACCCTCATCGTGCATGCATCGGGGTTTAAATTAGAGTTTCTAATGATGGAGACAGCTTCCCCAATCTTGACGTCTGCAATGAAAAATATTCTTTGTCATGAAATGTGTTGCTTAAACTGGAAACAAGTGACAAGAGTGCCTTGTCCTCTCTCGGGCGTTATACTAGCGATCCACTTAATTAGGATATAGGATCTTTAAGAGCCTTACATTCCCCTCCAGAGAACAATGTGTCTCCTGTAATTTCCGAGATATATGAAATATACGGCTGGTTGGTTACCCCCGTAACATAAAAGTGTTTTTGTGATGGCCGTGGGGGAAAGGATGCAAGATTCAGGTCCATTTCAGCTGAGAACCACATTACAGTAAATGCGGATTTGATTCAGTGCCCCCCACCACCACCACCCCCAGTAAACCCCTGTGAAATTAGCACATTTGTGTACAGGCTATTGTTAGGCAAAGCTGTCAAATGGAGTAGCAGTTGGTGGTGCCAAAGCCAAAAACAAAAACAAAACAAAACAAAAAAACCCCCCAACAACAAAAAAACCCCACCAAACCAAAAAAACCCAAAAACAACAAACAAAAAAACCCCCCACAATTAAAAGTGAAAGGCACTGTATGGTTCAGAAAGTAAATGCCTGTGCGTTGGGGTGATGAGGAAGATGGTTGTGCTTATTTCATGGAGATGCCTTATAGTTTTAGTAAAATGCACTTTTAATAGTTCTGTTGCCTTCCTGTTCTCACATATATCTGTTAGCCAGCGCCTCATAGTATGGCTAATATTGCTGAGGAGCACTAAGGGATTCACGCTCTACATAACTATAAGTCATCTTGTCTTTTGGTTTAGACTAACAGCTCATAATAGCACTTTGTTTGTTTTCATTGTGGCAGAGATGCTCTTTGTGTTGGTAGCTTGGGGAAATTTTCTCCGTGCTTCCCAAACCTCTTCCTTGTCAATGTCTTGCTGCATTTATTCACTCTAGCAAATATTAATTCTTATTCTTTGCTCAAGAGTCAGTATTTTCCCTTTACTTGTCTTGGTTTTTAACCTTTGCCATCTTTTACCCCGCGTACCTCAATGGTGTAAATCTGTCTGTGTCTGACTGCATGGTTCTTTGCTATTTACATTTAGAGTTCGTTACAGGCTGTGATTCTGGATATCTCCTTTCTTGCCCTTTCCTCTAGGTCTCCCCTAGGCAGTCAGGAGACTGCTAAAACCTTTCTGGTTCTTTACTGCTAGCTTCTGTCCACCGTGTAGGACAAGTCTCTCTAAAGTCTGAGTTGTTTCTCTTCACGAGCTTTTCAGCTAGTAGTTGAACTTTGCACTTCTCCACTACCAAATACAAAGGAATTGCCTAGCAGTGGACAGAGGTTTCGGCTTCACAGAAACCGCTGGCTTTCATTCTGTGTTGAAATAATTGCGGATATTAAAAATTGTAACCACGTAGTCCTGTGGGCGACAGACGTGCCCAGTGGATCGTAGTGGCCCGATGCCAGCTGTTGCTGGTCCTGTCCCCCGAGCGCTGGCACATCTTCACAAGTGGGGAGGGCACCAGTGTGCGTGTTGCTTGTGCACCCCCAGGGCTTTTTTCCTTTCCCTGGTCAGCGCAGGGGAAGGTGGTACGAAATGCAGTGATGTACCTTGTAGAGCACACTGTTGGATTCTACATTTATTCACTGAGGAACCCCATGGCTGGTTCTTTGTCAGACATAGGTAATGGTTTCGCCACCTTTGGAAAACACATAAAGTAGTTTTTATGAGAGGTATGTCAAAAATAAGAAAATGTATCTTACTGTTAGGGTAGAGCCAAATGCAAACCATGTGAAGCTGTATGTAGAGATAAAACCTTTTATTAGACCAAATGAGGAGAGTGAAAAAATGCCGAAGACGCAAACTTGCGAGCCTGTAAACAGCCACCGTACCCCAAAGCTTATGAGATGGATGGTATATAATTAATGGATGGATGTATGCTTCATCAGTACACAGATGATGATCCTTATCTTTTGAAATCCACATTAAAAAGTGGAATTATATGTAAATTACTAAAACGCTGAGTTGCAGGGAAATACGGTTTTTGGTTAAGGTGCTTGGAGGTTTTTGTACATTCAAACATTGAAAACTTTAAAAGAAGAAAAAAAGAAAGTCTATAACTATGACTGGCCTCATGTAATGCATCTGCAGTATCCACACACACCTTCCTGTGGTCCCCTTCCCACAGGCAAAGCAAAAGACAGATTTTGCATAAGCTCAGAGCTGTCCAGAGAATGAGTGAAGAGGGAGGCACTTAAGAAACCCCTCATTTTATGCTGTTGCCAACTTCTAGTTGAAAAAAGTCGGTGTCAAATGGCTGAAAAGAGGTTATAAACTTGATGCTACTTTAATAAGCAAGTTCCTTCATATACAGTAAGCTGATACCAGAGTGAGTTCTTGGAAGAAAATCACAGTGGCTTGCAAGCTGTGGTGCAGCTCTTTACCTTCCCTTCACCATCTGAAACGCATCCAGGATGGGGAGCATTTTTGGCACCTATCTTCCTGTCTGCACAGAAGGGGCAGTGAGCGGTGCCTGCCAAGTCCGTGGACCTTCAGGAGCTGACAGCCTGAACCCCACAGATCACCGGTCATGCGTGTGCGGCGCCTGGGCCTTCGTCTGCCCTCCTTCCAACTCCATCTCCCGCAGCCCAGGCGTCTTGGCTGGCTCAAACATCATGCTGTCAGCATCTCCCGCCGTTTCGCACGGCTTCCTCCTTGAAGGGGACTTGCAGCCAAAGGGGAGCTGTCAATGTCACAGTCGTGATATATTTATCATTGAGAGGTGGTAAGAGGACAGTTGGTGATACAAGGGGACCGGTCTGCTTCCGCATGCTCTCCAGAAGTCGTAAGGAACAAGTATGAATGTAGTTATAGTGGTGTCCTGACTCAGTCTCCTACATGTGCACCTCCCAAAGCTGCAAGCGTTTGCATTTGTTGGGGCGTGAAGTACCACCTGAAAAACCTGTGATTCTCTGCAGGACTCTTGCTTCTGCTCATCACACCTCAGACATGACCGGCAGCGCTGTGAGGGGCTCTTGTGCTTCTGTGGACACGTTGGTGATGTGCATGGGCCAGCAGAGCTCAGCTGTTACACAGAGGGAGCCAGATCAGTGTAGTGTGGCTTAAATAGCCTCGTCGCAGGCACTGCTTCAGCCCCGTTGCTCGTCACCCGAGACCGCAGCCCTAACGAAGCTGGTGCCCCCTGCTTTTAGGGCAAGTTCAGCAAAAGCAGGTACCTAATTTTAAGCACATACTGATTTGGGGGGTTAGGCACAAGGCTGAAGGCATCTCAGAACAGCAGTGGTCAGGCATGGCTACCTTAGGGAATGCTGCTGCTTGTCTTGAAAGGATAAAGCTTAGCCCTCTTGTTGAGCAGCAACCCAAATGGCGCAGGATTGCTCACCAGGAAAGCTCTCAGCCGCTCAATTTTCTGCTGTAGGGGATCAGTTTAAACTTGGGTCTTACTAGCTTCAAAGCCCAGGGCAGAATTTTTATTGTCCACTCCCTTCCTCTTCCTTCATTCTCATGTTACCAGGAACTGCCAATAAATGAACATCATCTTTCATGGGCACAAAACAGGGTTTTGCAGGACGCTAAGTGCTGTCGTCTGGGCGTAGGATAGAGAAGAGGTGAGCATTCATTTTCTGGCTGCAGTGTTTGGGGCGTTTTTTCATCTGGTTGTTTGTCTGCGACTATTCCTGAACTTCAAGTAGAGAAGGATCAAATACTTCGGTAACTGTCTATTGTCATCTTCTTCCCACACCTTTAACCTACATTTTTTTGTACCGTTAGGCACATCTTGTAACGTGTGTGAGCTTGTTAGTAGCATAGTGTAAAAGCAAGCCTGAAAATGCAGTGTTCCACTTTAGTGTCCAACTTAATAGTGAAAAATAAAATCTCTGCAGCAGCTTAGCTTGGGGAATCTTCCAAGAGAATAAAAGAGGAGCTTTCTTCACCGTTTCCTCGATGGCTCTCTCCTGTGCTGCAGAGTTTTTTTGTAGAGTGTTTCTACTCTTGTCTTTGAGGGGGAGAGTGTCGTTGTTAAATGATCGTAGAGGAGCGAGTGTGTGAAACTGAGTTGCCTAGTCAATAATAGAGAGAAACATAATGATGAGATAGCTTATTATAAAACCATAGCTAAAGCTGCAGTGTGAAACTGGAAACCAGGTTGGGTTCAAGAAAGGAATTTTGGCATGGCTTTAGGCCCTTCTCTTGCAGATATGCCTGCTTATATAGCATCACCATAGCCTAGCGGGGTTGTTTGACCAGACATTGTGTAGGTGACCGCTTTCCGCAGTTCTGTTGTTTTCATTGGCTTCACGTTATTGCGCTACTGCTTTCTTCACTTCATCCATGCAGAAGCCTCGCACAAACTTCGGTGACATCTTTTTTCCCTTGGCGGGCTTTGGCTCTGCTTCTAACACCACCAGAGTGAAATACCGCATCCCTGTTCACCCGCCGTCAGTCACACGGTCCCTGTGCGTCTCGGTGTCTGCTGAGCCCGACTTGTCAAGAGGCACAGTTGCATCTGCATCAAAACACAAGAGAAAATCAGTGGTGCGGAGCGTGGTGTGAAAAGATGCTGAGCTTGCTGGGATCGGCTTCTTTCCGTGGGTATTTTCTTAGTGCACTCATGTGCCATTCACGCTTGGCAAGCTACCCTTGCATCAGAGCTGTTCACAGTTGGTGCTGCTCTTATTCTTAGGCACCGAGGCCTGCTTCTCCATGGGCAACGCAGTTTCAAAAATGCAGCCTGGGTAGAACGGCTGAGCAGACATGGGACTTGCTGCTGCTGCCACAGCTCCCCCAAAGGCACTGTGTTAGAAAACACCAAGTTCATCTTGCAACAGTAAAAAGCTTGGTCATGAGCTAAGGAAAAAGTATTTTTAGCATTGGGGTAATGCCATCCCCTGGGGAGCTATAACAATATTTTAAATATGTATTTTTGTGATAACACATGCACAGGAATAGAAATGAGGCTGGGAACAGATGAGTGTTCATTTGGAGAAAAAACATTTTGTTCGCACCACTCAAAACACCTTCTTGTCACCTGAAAGAAATGAACTTAAAACCCAACCAGCCAGGAATGCATCCAGTGCTATATTGCCCTCATAAAAGCTACACCTCGCTGCTCTCTGTATCATGTGAGAACACAGTGTGCAGCAGTGTTATGAAATTTGCTTGAAATGAATTTTTTCAGTTGGGTAATTGTACAAGGCAGATGTGGTGGAAGAAACATGGTGCACGGACGAGAAGGGAGAAGAATGGGCTCTGCTTAGTAAAGGCTGCTTCCAGCACAGTGCTAAATCATAATGCAACAAATCTTATAAAGAAGTTTTTAAATAGCTGTGTTCAGGCTGGTAATTATTTCAGGCAAGGTTTGTGTTTCTGTTGTTCTTAGTGAATCCTTTGGTTCCACTGCTGACTTAATTTAGGAGTGTTAGATGTTCATTTGTCATTTGGAAGTGAATATTTAAGGCTAGCATTCAGTGTTTTCTCTAAGTAAGTCTGCATGTCTACATTTTTACAATCGGCAAACATACAATATCTTTTAATATGGCCAAACTGCAAATTACTTTCAGAGTCAAACCAATACGCAGTGTATTTTTCGCCCACGTGTTTCTTCTGCTTCACTTAACACCTCCCAAGCATTTCAGGAGCAGCCCTCTGTCAAATCAAACAATTTCTCGTGGGCCACCAGGCATCTTTACCCAACAGCTTCTGTTCAAAACCACCATCCCAGTGCTGTGCTCCCTAGAGTCCCTCCAAACCACTTACCTTTTCGTTACCTCCCAAACTGTCAGATGATGCCCTATACTCCTCTCAACATAGGAAGATTTGATGCTTCAATCCTTTAAAGCCTTTTCTTCCTTCACTTGTGTTACTAAGTTTGCCTCATACTTTCTGGTTGGAGTAAGCTATTGTATGTAGCTCCTTTTTGTACAGCATTGGCCCATGTAAGCAGTAGCTGGCATTTACACTTGTAGAGCAGTTTCAGAGCCGTGTTTTGTCTTTGCCTGACCACAGGGTTAAGCTAAGCTTAAGGAGTAGTCACTGTATTATTTAGCCAGTGCAATATAATGCTATATGTAAATTGGATTTGTACTTTCACCAGATGATCATAGAACAGTTTGGGTTGGAAGGGACCTTTAAAGGTCACCTGGTCCAACTCCCCTGCAGCGAGCAGGGACATCTTCAGCTTAGATCAGGTTGCTCAGAGCCCCATCCAACCTGACCTTGAATGTTTCTAGGGATGGGGCATCTACTGCCTCGCTGGGCAACCCGTGCCAGAGTTTCACCAGCCTCATTGTAAAAAATTTCTTCCTTATATCTAGTCTGAATCTACCCTCTTTTAGTTTAAAACCATTCCCCCTTCTCCTATTGCAACAGGCCCTGCTATGATCATAATTCAATTTTAAAAGAAGCGGGAGAATGGTATTTCACTAACTCACCACCTACTGCATTTGGCTTCTTTGTCTGAGGGCTGAGCACGAGGCGCCTCACAGGCTGCGTGGGGCAGGGGGCAAGTGGTAGCTGAGGTGGGAATTGCACCCTAAACTTGCAGCCGGGATAAGGGGTAGAGGAAGGAGAACTGTGTGACACAGATCTCTGGTACAGGGCAGCGCTCCTGGCACGGTTACCTCTTGGTGGAGTTACTGGAGCCAAACCCTGAGCATCCCCCCCAGTTCTTGTTCTCGGTTATAAGCTTGCAGCAGTACAGGTCTCAGTACTCTCAGGCGGAAACATAGGATTCAGACCGAGTATAAACTTGTTTTAATCTATTCCACTGCACTCATGGACAGTTCTTTTAAACCTGTCTTATACTGATGTAACTTGATCTGATCCCTTGGTTATTTTAGCTCTGTTTGACATAAACTGGAGAGAAATTGGTTTCCATTCACCCACACAGAAACTTCCAGCAATTTAACTAGCTCAGTTTTGAAAGTGATTTCTAGGGCATGGAATCCCAAACAAAGCTGGGGGAGATGGGGAAGAGGAGAGACCTGTGGTGCCTGAGGAGTCCCGAGGTGACAGCCCGTGAAGGGGGGTGCTGCAGGGTACCTGGGCACCCAGTCCAACGTAGCTGACCGGTACCAGGTCGCAGCCCAGTTTGCCTGAGAGGAACTTACTGCTGTTTCTGCACCCTTGGGTAAACCCACACGCTCTCTGTAGGAGGACAAACCTTGCTCAAAGCACAGCGAATGGGAATATTCTGCCTAAAGCATTTTAGGTTCTTTGCTATTGTTATTACTCTAATACTGAGGAGAGATTTTTTTATGTACTCCAAGGTGGTGATTGAATGTATCTGTGCTTCAGGACCTAATCATGTAAGCAGAAATTTAAACCGGTATTTTTTTAAGAGGAATACCAACTCTGCATCAGTTGCCAGAGTTATCGGGGAATCTTTCAAAGCCTACAGCAGAGCTGCATTTATTTTATTTATTTTGATATCCAAATCTACTTAGGGAAAGAAATTGGTTAGATAAAATCTTTATAAAAGGGAAGCTGGAGAAAACACGTGCAAGTTCCCCACCTGAAAGATACAGCATTGGATGTAACTAGAGTTCTTGTAGTACTTAATGTTTTACTCCCCTGTCTTGTTCCTGCTCTACGCAGAAGAAATTTCTTCTATGTGTATGTCAGCAGGGTGGCAAGATAGAAATGCCACCGGTTCCTTTGGAGAAACAGAGAGCACTGCTGTAAAAGTGATCAGGTTGTCTAACGTACGTTCAGCTCAGGTTAAGTTTGGGTACCACTGTCTATATTTTATAGGAGGAGGTGTCTTTCTCCTCTGTAGCTATCTTAGCTTTACTGATAGAACTGGAGCACGTGACAGTGGTGCCCGTCTGGGGTCTCGCGCTTAGCAGCAGCAGCAGGGGTGATGCTGCCGGCGCCGCAGATCCGTGGGTGTAGGGCTGGTGGGTGCTCAGGAGCCGGTGGCGGCAGTCCCCTGCCACAGCGCCGTGGTGGGTGCTCCCAACAGGCAGACAGCCCCACGCGAGCGGGAGCTGTGGCCTCCTGCGGTTTTCAAGGGCTGCTGGGGAGGAATGGAGCCGTAGCTGCTAGCGTGTGGGACTTGCCCGCAAACCACCCTATCCCGGAGTTACCAAACGCCTCTTCAAAGCAAGATGCGTGTAACAGAACATCCCAGCCAGGAGCGCTCTGGCTCCAGGATCACAGCCAGCATTATTTTTACTTGTTCTTTGCTCTGAGTGCATCTTGAACTATTTTGTAAGTAGAGGCAGGGCTTTATTATAAGTTGGCGAGTACCACAAACTAGAACAGCTTTTAACCCATGGGTGAGGCACTACCGTTGCTGCTTCTGTTTTTCTGACTGGTGTGGCTTGGCTGGGTGACTTTGCTGAGCCCGTATGGGAAGCCCTCAGGATGCTGGTTTGCCCAGTGGGCACTAAAATGTGACCTCTTTGTTTTTATCTGAAGTCGGAGTGGGGTGGTTCTTGTTGAGCTAGAGTTCAGGCTTGAGTTCAGTGCTCTCCTTTCATTTGTCATCATGCTGTCGGTTTTCAAAGGGCAGCTCTCATTACACAAACTCTTGGAAGTGAGAGAGCCGGAACATCAGTGTGTTGTCAGGGCCAGAGAAAAATACAGAGCCAGCTGCCAAAGTCAGACATGTGTTAACGGTCTCCTCTCCCAGCACGTGTCACATCCATCCCACTTCCACTGCAGAGGGTGGAGGGGAGAGTGCTCTCTGGAACAGAAGGAAATGGGATTTGGGGAGTAACAGGGCGTGAATCCCTTCCCCAGGAGGACCTGCCTGCGCTCTTAAGACAGAAGCTTTTTAGGTGTGTCCAGCTATGTTGCACCACTTCCATATTGTCGCTCAACACTGAACAGCAGATGCAGCAAGAAGTTCTTGCTTCCCATTTTCCACTGCCATTGTTGCCTCTCAAGGAGGAGTTGCTTTGTTTGGTTTTGCAAGCTGGGAGGAGAGAAACGTCTCCAGCTCACAGCCTGCTGACTCGCATGAGCTCAGGCCTGCGAGGCATGCAGAACAAGCCTCAGCTGTTACACAAAGCCTCTGTGCTTTGTAGGTGATACAGACAGCAAAATATTGCCCTCCTACGGAGCGGCTACAGGGAATCTGGGCAGCATAGAGGGGAAGACCATGCCTGCATCGAGTCACCGAGCTGATTCAGTGCAAGATGGCTCGTGACTGAATGGAAGATGATCTGTAACAGTTAAAAGGAACAGCCATAGGGCAGCCACTGTCATGTCAACAGTTCAGGGAGAAGGTGTTTTGCACGTCACTAAAAGTAAGGTGAGCTGAACGCTATGAATTCAGCCAGGAGGGCACCAGTGGGGTGATGTTTTGTTCTGCAATGATTACTATGGAGTCAGGTGTTCTGGAAGGCCAAGAACCACACCTACTTTCTATGGTATTGATCAGACTTCTCTTTCGAAAAGTACCTTGGCTTCCAGTTCAAAATATCTTCATAGCAGTGCTCAGAGTGCATCTCCCACCACCATTTCTCAGCGACTTGGCACCAACTTTATTGTAAGAGCAGCAACTTTCATATGGTTTGAGTTAGATTTGGTTTTTACTAAGGGCTGTAGGGAGAAATTTCATTCCCTCCCATCTATACATGTTAAATTTTAAAAGCTGTGCTAACTGTTCCCTTTGAAGAGTCAAAAAACCTGAACTTCTGAACCACCAGTTCTCTGCAGTCATGCCAAAAGCATATATTGCCAGATCCATATCTCCTGAGGTTTTCTGACCACAGATTGCAAAAGCAGGTGTTTATGTCCCATGTCAAGTTATTTGTATGCTACAAGCTGCAAAATGTAGGACTGGAGGCAAGTTTCTGAGTGTAAATGAAGTAACTGCTGCATAAAGCCACGTGCTGATGGTATGCGTAGGGGGCTGCCTGGCTTTCTGGTAGATGGAAGATCTGACTTCAAACTCGTTGCTATAGCCACAGGTCAGTACGAACTTGGAGCCAAACTACAAGCCCAGCAAAACTGGAGAAATTTCAGGAAAGTTCCCTGGTTGGCCTGGATAAGCAATAAAGAAGACATTTAGGCTTGCTACCAGCCAAAACTGAACTGGAAGCACTGGAAAGGTAAAGTTACGTTAAACTTCAATGCATTAGGTGCTGCTGGGGCCAAGCTATTGCAGCCTGGACCTTCTACTTGAATAAGTGCAGTACTTAAAAGTAATGCACTCCTACTGAACAGTCTGAACTTGAGAAGACTGTGAGGGATTGTGTTTCCTCTCTAGTGGAAACGGAGTTTGCCAAAGCTTTTGTTTTGCCACAGCTAATGCAGTCCTTAACAGACGATCTGACCAGGACAATCTCTTGGATTGCCCTGGGCGACTCGATTCTGCCAGGTGCTGCTCTGGTTAGGAGCCGAACTCGTGAAAATGGAGGTAATAAGTGTGTTTTGGCCATACCACCCCACCACCAGACGTGTAGCCCGAGACCAGGTTCAAGAACACGCAGGAACTGAGAAGATCAGAAAGCCCTTCTGATGAAAAGACCTGAAAGTGAGGACGGAAAGAAGAGGTCAGGCAGAGCCGAATGGCAGCTCAGACCTTGCTCAGCTTTTGGGAGAGACCTATTAAAGGAGCCAAACTGGAGAAAATGAAGTGTGAATAGCAACGCAACTTAGTCACAAGTCGCAGCAGCAGTAACGGACAGGAGAGCAATAAAAAGGCAGAAAGAGTTTCAGAAACGTTCCTGTTTTGCTGTCCAGAGCTGAGAAGTTTTATCAAGACTCCCATCCCAGCAGACCTGGCAAACCCCTTCCACTGCCACTGCCTCCTGGCTCGGGACGCGGCCCCGCGTCCTCCCTGTTGCTCTGAGGCACGAAACGTGCAGGCCCGTGCGCTAGAGGAGAGTCCCTGCTCCCAAACCCGGCACGGAACAGAACCGCCAACCCACGCCTGCAGGCTGGGAGGCTCCCTCTTGCCAGCGTGACCTAAATCATGGCTCCCCCTTCAACAGAAGAGAGGCTGATCCCCCAAATGCCGAAACTGTGAGCTACGTGGGAGTCCTTTCTTGCCCCCAGGGCGGCACCTGCTCCACCGCTGCCCCATAATGACCCATGGCCTGCCAGCCATCCCAGTCTGGCCTGGCAGTGGTGCATCTTCAGTTGGAGGGAAAAATTTCTAACCCTTCCGCATCCAGCTCGCAGCCTGCCCACTCCATTGCCACCAAGCTATCAGTCTCTCCACAGTATTTTAGCTTGTTTTTGACTGGGTGAGCAAGTGGACTTGAGCTTCAGCGGCAGATCACTAAGGCCTTATGCAAAGCAAGCAGCTCTATTAAAATCATAATGCAGAAGGTCAAGGCTCTGTGGTCCACAGTATCTGAGCCCTAAAAAACCATGACACATGAACAGGCTTAACTGGGACCTCGCCAGTGGACGCAGGGAAGGTTCATTGCTCCCCACACGTAACTAGATGGGTAGTGCAAAGCCCCATCAGCACCAGTTGCCAAAAGGTCACCTCTACAAAAACCAAGAGGTAGCTGAAGAAACGCTTACAGGTCTGTGGATGCAGCGATGGAGTGAAGTTGTCCCCTTGCTCACTGTTGTCTTGAGGTGAAAGAAGCAATGAGTGTAGCAGTTGCTTTCCCTGGCCAGTCATGCAGCCGTATCCCTACAGCTAGTAGCTACGGACTTCGGAGTCTGAAGCCAGCGACCACGGTGGAGCTGCCTGATTTAAAGCATTTTGAGTTTTTTTCTCTCATTCAGTGGACTCCTAAGCTGAAAGCAAAGCTTGGCAGGGAAGGAGGAAACAATCTTGACACCGAGAGAACCTTTGCATGAACCTCTCGGGGATAAAAGGGACAAATTTTGTATACCTGGAGAGGCAGAATCCTTTCTGATGGGTGAAGAGGGCACAGGACAAGCCACTGCTCATCTGTTTATCTTTTGGGCACAGATCTGGAAAACTGGCTTTTTGGGCTAAAACTCGCTGCTCCTAGCAGCACCGCACCTGTTTGGGTCAGATCTCAGCTCAGCCTTAGGAGCCCCTGAAAAAGAACAGTTTACATCTTTTATGACTGTTGTGTTTGCAGCCGATTGCTCAGTTCTGCACAGGGTTTCCACAAGGTCACTGTATGTAGCAGAGTGACTCACTGTAGCAGGAACCCTGGGAGCATTAACAGTTTGAGCAATTTCCAGCGTGGAGTTTTCCAAAATATGAATGTTCATGAAAGGAAAAAAAAGACACCAAGTGTTTTTAAGGATGTAGTTTTGTAAAGACATCTGGGTTGGAGGATTATGTTACCCAATAAGCGTCTAGATCTTTCGTGTGCTTGTATTTCACTACATATGCTGGCTTTGTCTTTCTCTGCGTTTGGATTTCCTTCCTGCGTGCCTTCTCTCTCGTCCCTTTTTTTTTTTTTCAGTGAGCCTTCAGCTTTTCAGAAGTAAAAAAGTTTGTACCCTTTCAAGGACTCCTTAAATGTCCTCCACCTCCTGCCAGCTGCTCCTTTCTCTTTTGGCTCTGCTTTAAGGATGTTATGGAAGATCTGGGAAATGTGACCTTGCTGAAGCTACAAGCAGAGAAGCTGTGTTCAAAGAAGTCCTTTTGCACAGAGGCACAAGACATCTGCTTTCCCTGCCTGGAGATGAAGGTGAAATCAAGTCCTAGCTTTCAGTAAGGTCCTAAGCAAAATCACAGCATCCCTGAGAAACTGTCATCAAGCCAGTAACGTGGCTTTTCTGGCACCACCAATGGTGCCTGTTGCTCAGGATGGTCAAGTGACACAAGAAACCGCTTCTTTGAAAGGCAGGATATGATAACATGCTGGGAATTTTTCTGCTAGCCACATTTTGGGACATGACGTCACCTTTGTGGTCTCACCATTGATGAGTCTGACATGCGGTACGGCAGCAGCCTGGCTTTCCTGATAGCCAGGATGTTCAGCAGACCAGGACGTCCTAAAATAGATCTAATCCCACTTCCTCACTTCTGGTGCCTGTCTTTGCTCAGTTGCTGACCTGTCCTCCTTCCTTTTGCTCCAAAAGGCCATACCCTCATCCAGTTCATCTTACGTACATGTCCTGGCACGTTGTGAACTGTGGGAAGGTGGTGAGACCCTGCCCAAGCCGAGTGGGGCAGCAGCAGCCTGTTCTTTAATCAAACAAATGGACTCCAATACCCATTTCTTGCCATAACAGAAATCATACTCAGGGCTGTGGAAAGGCAATGAAAAGATGCTAGGGCAGCTGAGTGCGCGTGGTGCCCTTGGCCCCAGCCCTGCAGGGGCTCTTAATGAAGTGGTGGGGCTCCCATGTTGTACGTGGCAGAAGTGCTGGTCTTGACCCACGTGCTGGGATGAGAAAGGGAGCGAGTGCAGAGCAGCGAGTGCTGCACACGGGTCTGCTGGAGACTCAGCACGTGCCTCTGGCACCTGCGGTGAGAGGTGCCTCCGGGGGTCAGTGGGAAGACCAGCCCCAGCTCTGGGGAGGCTCTTTGCAGGTGGCATGGATGTGGCTGCACGCCAAGGCGGGATTGACGTCCTCACCATTTTCCCTGTGCTCTGCATGTAGTCCCTATTAACTGCAGCCATAATCTAATAAAACATGCCAGCTTAAATACTGGCCCATCTACAGGCCCCCTTGGTTTTCATTATGCCCATATAAGAGGAAGGAAGGAAACAAACAAACCTTGCTGCACTTTTGTTACATGGTTGGTAATTAACATAGCACAATGCTGTTACAGGTCCCAATAAAAATAAAAAGTCTTTGCAGTTATAATGAGATATTCATGCTTGGCAGCACCAGAGTATAAACTAAACTTTTATTGTATGCGTTAGCTATGGTAAATGAAGCGAAACAGGGCTAAATTCATTACGTCCCATCTCAGCTGCATCTCACAAATAACGGGCCTTAAACATTTTCATCAGAAAGTCCATTTCCTCTTGTTGCCAGCAGCAGTTAACCAGTGCTGAATATTGGCTCTGCAGAGATGGTTGAACCTGAGGGTGATATAGGACAGCGGTAAACATTTGTTAAGTAATTAATATAACCTGTTTACAAGGAGTACCCGACAGTCACAAGGCAATAAATACTGTCTTGCACCTCTTGTCTCTGCCAGAAGGAGGGGGAGCTCTGCAGTGGAAATGTCGGTCATGCCGCAGCACCCAGCGGGGAGGTCGCGGTGGATTGTGGGTGGGGAAACCGAGGCGCATGGGGCAAAAGCCAGAGAGCCCCAGAAGCATTTCGGTACCCACTGCTTCCCAATGCGAGGATGCCGTGCTGACTTTGTGTCTGTGGGCCAAAGTTACTTGCCCTGGGACCAAAGCCGTTGCATCATCTGGAGCAGAATTCGGAGCCACGGGAAGCCGTAGCGGGTGAAGAGGAATGATGGATAGTCCGTGGTGGTGTTGCCCCCTTGGCCTCGCGGGATGGTTGGTAGGAAGCAGGGGGCCGAAGGCCACTTGTTCGTTTCAGAGGGAACAGGCAAGGAAGGGTAACAGCCTTGTGGCTGCATCTCTGAGGTTTGCCTGGTGAGATCCCCCAGGCCTCCTTTACTCAGAGACTTTCAGCTCATGGTGGTGTGTGTCCATCTGGGCTTTTTTGTTGGCTTCTTGGGGTTTGGGGGGAGGTTTAAGGGAATTGTCCAGCTGACTTCACAGCGCAAAGCCTGGCATCTTCTGCACTTTTTTCCTGCTGAACTATCTTGCAAATTGAAGAGCACTAACTAAAAGGTTGTCTAGGTTGGCACTGGTTTCATTAGATAAAGCTAGACGTTTGCTGCTTATAATACTTCCACAAATTCAGGATTAATCATAGCATAATAGAATCTGGTAGCTTTGGTTGTTAATTCTCTATTGAGTCTGCATCCCCATGTTTATTCTCATTTGTTCTGATAAGGTCCATTGTCTCTAATATTGCTTCGTAAAGGGTAAGAAATAAATCAACGGTATTTAGCTTTTCTAACCATCTGGTCTGGCTTACATCCCAAAATCAATTTTTGAAGTTAGGCACAGTTCGTGTATTTTTGCCTTGTAACAGAGAACGTCTCTGGGGAGAGAAGGGAAGAAAACGCCGCTACTAATCTCACCCCAGGGATTAATCATTTTATAGACACTACACTTTAAACTCTACAGGTTTTTGTTGTTGTTATAGCTTCGGTGTTGGGCTGAGCTTTTGCGAAGTGCCAAAAGGAACTTCTTTCTCTCTGTATTAATGGGATTAATACTTTGAACAGCAATGCATTATTTTGAAGTATAAAAGCACTTGGTTTGGACGTGGAGTTTATTTGCTTTGGTAGCATTCGATCTCAACAACGTTAATCTTCAGCATGTGTATACATTATAGTACACTTCTCAGGTCATTATAAAACCATCCTGTGGAGTTAAGCCAATTGTTTTTAAGAGGTGTTGTTAATGTAGTGAAATTTAATGCATTTGGGAGCTACTGTGTTGCCACAGATGGGAAATATATCTTGTAAACCATAAATTTTTAAAAATGATTTAGCATCTCCATTGCGTTGTGGGGCCATGTGGCACCGAGCGCAGGATAATTCCACAGCTTTCATTAAAAAACACAATCATCAAACATTTAAAGTCCACGGACGATGTTTTCAGGAACTATTATAATAATTAGGAAAGGAAAATGGATTTAATAAAAGTTGTAAACAATTATCATCAGCCAGACCTTGTCCCTTTCTGCAAACCCCATCTGCATCGCACATCTGGGCATGCGAAGGAGGGAATAATAGTATTCAATCTCAGCTACCCGGGCCCAGAAGAGAAGGCATGCGTGTTTCGGGGTCGCTCTGGGACACAGCAATGACAAAGAAACTTGAGGAGGGCAAATCTGTAAAGTAAGCAAAAAAAAAAAAAACAAACCTAATAAACACCCTTTCAACCAGACACTAATGTCCTCTCCTCCTGGCAACCTGTCGCTGGATGCTTGGGGCTCGTTTTCACAAAGCCATGTAGACTCTCTACTTTGCCAGATTGATACAAAAGGATTTTGGCATCAGCGAAGAGTTAGGGCCAATGTTTATTACGGCAGATGGGATGCGGTGTAGCGGGGCCTGAGTGCCCTGGCGAGCGGAGGAGTAATACGTCTGGAACGAATGAAGTTTCACTGGCATAAGCAGTAGGGAAAGGAAGATGACCACGTCGGACGAGTGGTTTAGAGGGGTCAGCGTGGCGGTTCCTCTTTCCACATCAGGGTCTGAGAGCAAAGGCACGGAGGTGCGGGATGGGTTCATCTCTTGACGGAGAGGGAGCAGCCAAGCGATCCAGCTGGAAGCCTGCCACTGCCTCACCCTTCACAAGTACTCGGGGCATGGGTTTCCGGAGCCCAGCTTTTGCTATCAGACGCTGTTGCACCTACCCTCTGAAGCCTGGTAGATGCAACTCTGTAGCTTCTTGATGCGTTTCAGCTGTCAGGATGAGACATGCCAGGTTAAAATTGCAAACTCTTACTTAAAAGTAACAACGGCCAGACTCTAATCTACTCAATTGTGCCAAGCAGTGAAATCTTCGGGTGCATCCTTGCGAGGGTACAAAGCCGCTGTGTTGAATGAAGCTGTCTGCTAGCTCTGACAGCTGGCAAATTCAGTCAGGCTTTGTTGATCATGAGCATCTTCTAAGTGATGAGAAGCTACAATCCCAAATTACACCCAGTGGAGGAATATTCCGAAAAGAAGGTTTGCGTGATTTAGGTTTGCGATTTCATGCACAGCAGCCGTGATCTGGAGTGCTTCTCATCTGTATGGAGAAATGTAGGTTGTTCACACTTGGTGTCTCTGATCCCCATTTCCTGTCATACTCCCTGAAATACTTTGTAATTCCCTGATGATATGCAGCACCTTTCTTCAAAGCGTTGGAGGTGCTTGTCTTTTTACTTAGGAAAGAAGAAATTTAAGATAATGCGAGGGAAAAGAGATTCCAGTGATCTAGTGAAGAAGTTGTTTAATATGTAGCTGCTTGCTCCAGCTGAATTTTGTGTACTGCTAAGAATTAAATAGGCTTTTTTTTGAATCAGCGGATCATTTATGTCATTTGATATTTCATGTGAGTATCAGCCTCTTTAGGAAGAAGCCAAGGCACCAGACTGAGAGCCAAGGTCTGGCTGACTTGCGAGCACCTCTGTTTTGAGTAACTACCACCCAGGAGAGGGCCCCACTTCAGGCAGTACTTTGAGTTGAGCTGTCCCTTTCTTTTCTTGAAAAGGTCTCTTTAGAACAGGGAACACAAAAATAGAGCTGTGGTAACCTGCCAGTCACCAGCCGCCTTCCAGACAGGCGGTTTGCATGAGGAAGCCTTGCTAGAGCTATTGCTGGATATCACCCTGCTCTGCTGCCCCCACACTTGGGCTTTTCCCGGCCGCACCACCCCAAGGGTACGTAAGCAGGCAGCTGTGATCTGTGTATGTGCACGGGAAGGCAAACAGGATGGGGGGAAGTAACCCCTCATTTGCTTTCAATTGAGGGATCTTCAGCTAGGTCTGGCAGCCAAACTCTAAATACGAGAAACAAGGGCTGTTTCATGTGCTCCTGCGTGCTTTTCTCGCTGCACAGTCCAGGCTGGGCCGCTGAGTCCCAACGAAGGGTGAGCACCCCGAAGGGAGCGGATGCCCATGGCTGGGGCCAGCCTCTGCATGTGCCTGAGCAGCACAGCCCAGCTCTTGAGCACTGTGTTTGGGCGGTCTGTTGGCTCCTGACCTAAATTGAGACTGAGCAAAGAGAGCAAGCAGCTGCCCCACCACTGTTGCTCTGTTTTCAGCATGGATCGAGCCTCCCTAATCCCCTCGGATTTTGTATCTACCAAAACAGCTTGGGCCCATCATTAAATTGCAGTGGCATATGGTCCAGGTTTATGAGTAATCTGGCACACGCTTAAGGCAAGGAGGACGTCATCCTTCAGCAAATACAGAAAATATTGTGGGGCTTTTTTTTAATGACTATATTTAATATAGTTGATGAGAAAGCTGTAAGAAATGTTTACCTTTTAAGCCAGTCCTATTTAAACTTCAGCTGCTGGTTGAAGCAGCAATGTAACGGGAAGCAAATATAAATAAAAGGGGAGTCCCATTGTCCTGCAAATATTTTGTTGCTTAATACTGACCCTGTGGGTGCATTTGGGGCTAGACGAGAGGGTAGTCAGCTGGTGCCACCAGTCACACTGAACACAACATCTGGCTGAGGGAGGTACCCAGCGTCACATCGGCCACTTGAAAAAGTCCTCATCACCTCCGTACAGGTGCAGGAGTTCCCGAAGCTGTGGCATATGCCAGAGAGCACGGACCCATCCCTAGAAGAGAGAGGAGTAAAATGCGGTTTGGGTTGCTTTGGGAGAAAAAGGCCTCATCTTGGACAGCTCATTGGGCCTGACCTTGTTGGGTGATGGCAGTGGATGTCCCGGCTCAGTTTCCAGCTGTTCTGCAAGGGTACTGAAAAACAGCACCCAGTGTGAATTCACCCCGTTGGCTTTGTCTGGGCAACTCATCTTAATGATTTCCAGGTCCTGGTCAAGCAAACTTCTTTGCTACAGGCCTGTCTTGGCAGGAAGATGAACGCTGTGAGTGGTTTCAGCTGCCATTAGCCAGCACGACAGCAGTTCTGGAAGGCACCGGCAGGGCCGGAGGCGTCCGTGGGCTCAGCCGACGCTCCCCAGGAGACATCTGCCCCCCTCCTGGCCCTGCGTCAAAACTGGGGCATCTCTGAGGGAGCGGGGAGGACGTGAGAGATGGAATTGACTTTGTTAGGTAAAACGCTGCAACGACATGGTGAGAGCTTTTCCTTGGCACTTAATTTATCTCTTCAAGTCTTAGCAGTGACACTGCTTTTCCCTTCAGCTGGGATGCAGAGCTAATAGCTTTTCTTTTCTCCTCCCCTTTCAGCTGCTGTGGGCTCTGGATCCCCATTCTGCAGAGGGCTTGAACTTCCTTTCACTCTTCCCAAGATCCATCTTTCCTCAGTATGTTTGAGAGCCCAGCTACAGGAAACCTCACGCTTGCCAGGTCTTCCCTAATTCTGTATTACCAGCCTCCCTGTGCTATGTAATACTTTGGCAACATAAAATGTTTTCTTTGGTTCCATAGACTTGGCCTGTAGTTGCATTGTCAACGGAGTAAGTGATCTCCAAGGCGAGGGTTCACGTCTCCTTTCCTGTGCCCTGGTCAGCAGCGCGGGGAATGGAGAAGAGAACGTGGCTGGCTCCGAGCCACCACTCTTCTCCTGCATTTAGGGCCTACTGGGCACAGGTTAGACCTCACCTTGGCAGAGCAAACAGACTGCAAAGTGCTTCCAGCCCACTGCATCCCCCAGCTGCTGAGCTGGGAGCAGGGCTGTCGCAGGAGCGGGGTAAGGTGCTGAGTTCAGTCTGCTCTGCCAGACACAGAATGGCCCATCACCGGTCTCTTTCAGTGTGTTTGTGGCTGCTTCTCATCACAAAGGGTGATTAAAGGGATTGTCGGTGGCAAGCGTTGAATTGTGAAGCCTAGGGGCTGTGTGGGGTGTAGTAGTGGCAAGGAACAGCTCTGAGCTGTGGGGTCCACTGTCTTCTGCCGCTGCTGACTTTCACCTGGAAGCACCTGAAACTTCAAGGAAACTTTTGCCTCTCTGATCAAACCACAGAAAGGGATGAGCCTTTTCGCAGGGGTTTGAAGCGATGAGTTTGCACCAGAGAGTTTACACTTCTTATAAAACAAATAAATTAGATCTCAAGCACTGAAATAATTACTAAGTGGTCAGGCCAAAACATGTTTACTTTCTCAGGTGCTCAGGTTTTTTTCTCAAATGCTCCTGTTACACGAAATAGCAGAACTTCTCCTATTTCTCCCGGTGCTTTTAAGAAAAACAGGCATTTTTCATGTAAAGAAAACAAAATGACTTGAGAAAACAGTTTTTCTGCCGTTTTTCTGCATCAGAAGAAGCAGAAATGGCATGGTTCCCTCCCTAGAGAGAGCCTTTAACCTCAGCACTTTTAAAGCTTTGAAAACAAAGTCCAGCAGCCAAAGAAATGAGTAAAACTCTTTCAGCTGACTTACACAGGCTGGATTGCACACAAACATTGTGTTAAATAATACCGCCCTGTAAAATTAAAAAAAGGGAACTTTTGGTGGTTATCAGACAGCCTGTTCAGAGGAAATTGTTTGAAATAGCAAAGCCACTCCATCAGCTGGTTTGATTTAGTTACAGATACAGAAATGTTAGTGGCTAGTTTCGGGAAAGTCCTGCAGTCCATATGTTTGTAGCTTTAAAGAGTATTACCATAAAGCTTGGTTTAGAGGAACCTGGGAACCTTACCGCGATCATCTTGTGCAATGATTGCAGAATACCCTGGCACCTGGGTGCCTCACCTTAAAGGGCTGAGGTCAGGGGACCTTGGCCCGGTACGTGCATCTCCTTTGGTTTTCTTGCAGAAAACAGAGGGACCTGATCTGTGCATCAGGGCGCGTTGGGACAGCAGAAGAGGTAGCGCTAGGACATCTTGAACTGACGGGTTCTCTGGGCATTGCAGATACCCAGCGAGGATGCGCTGGACGGCCAAATTCAGTCCCTTAGCACCGTGGCTAGTCAGCTGGCAGCCACAAGGAGAAAAGCCGTAGCAGCATTTTAGTGACTGGGTTATTTCATGCACGGTAGTATTTTACATGGTAACGTGAAGGTAATCAAAACTTGCGTGTCAGGTAAGAAACCAAACTTTGCGTGGCCCGGGAAGCATTGTGCAGCTTGTTGCTGTGCTCCGTGCCCTGCGTGATGGTGCTGCACCGGGATGGCTGCGTGACTCCCCAGGAAATACCAGGGAGAAGCCGAAACAAAGCACTGGATTTTCTGACCTATTTTTTGCAGGCAGGAAAAATAGTTACAGAGCTTGGTGGGGATTTATGATACGCTGCGGCTACCATGTCCTCCTTAAAAACTGATACGGCAATCAAAAATATTTCCCCGTAAGTGCTGTGACCCCCAGCTGCCGTCAGTCCCCATGCTCACTCTCCCTGCGTACTACCAGAGGAATTACCAGGGGATACAGAGAATAGTTTACACAAATCCCGAGGAATCTGTTGTACGGAGTTTCTAATCACAAAGTGAAAACACTGTGATAAATCTATTTAAATAAGAGCAAGTGCATTGCTAGCGAGGCTGGCAGGACCACGTGCAGAGCTGCTGAGCCTTGTGGAAAGGATATGGAAAACATTGGCGCTGCAGAAGGGAGGGAGAATTTGAGTGTCAGCTGGACGACTTGGGTCCTAAACACAGACCCTGAGTGATCTCTGCCCCTGCTTGCTCTGGGGTTTGTGAAGAAATTCTAGTTTCTCCTAGGAAAGCCTCCATGCTGTCAGCCCCTTGCTTTCAAACCCTGGTAACAAGGCCTCAAGCAGCTTATAAATGGCTTAAACCTTGGGTTTTTAAAACTTTAAAAAGTGCCTTTGGGATTATATTTGTTCAAATCTGATATATCTTGGTGGCTCCAATTTTTAGCTCTTTGCTGCAATCTTTGAAGTAATACACTGTGCAGTTTAAAAGAAGATTTGCTTTTTAAGTGGAAACTGATTTTTTTTTAAGGCGGGGGATTGTGATTTTTATTTTTTGTTCTGCATAATCCAATTCTGCGTGCCGGACATTAAAGAAAATATCTTGTGTTAAAGGGTGGGATTGAGACCATGTCATCTCAGCAGCCAGATACAAAAATTCCTGTCTCTGGGTCAGGGCATCCCTGAGCTGCTAATTGTGGCCTGGGAGAGTAGAGTATGCAGGGAAAATGCAGACGTTGGCACTGTAGTCATAGCCTTGTATTTTTATGCTGCTCCTGCCGTGTGTCACTGTGACAGGAAGCGGGACCACATGGATGTTTGGTCTGAATCGTTACCGCTGTAACGGTGGTATTTTGGGGGGTCTTAATAATAACCAGTCTGTATAGCTTGGAAGATGGGAGGTGATGGAGCAGTCCCGGAGCTCATTCTCCTCCTGCCTGGAGCACTTGTCACATCGCTCTCCACCTTCTCTGACTCAGTAGATGCCAATGTATCTTGTTGTGTAGCATTTAGAGGAAGTAGGTTAGCCACATCTTGCTATAGCAGGGCTTTCTGGTTAACATGTGATGGGGATCTCTGTATCAAGCATAAGCAGTGATCAGCAGTAGAAACCTGTAACAGGGCTGGCAGGGAGGGACACCTTTGCAGAAGAGTCAGATGGCATGGAGAAGATGCTCTGATATGCCATTGCTGCTATTTGGTTCATAAAGAGGAGGGACTAGTTCCCTAGGTTGATTAGCTGTGCTAACAACAGGGAACAGATGGGTGCATGCCTTTTTGTGCCACACTACTGGTTCGTTAATGGCATTTTCCAGCTGAACAAGAGACCTCATTCCAATTCAGGCGTTCTGTGGCGAGTGGGCTGAAGAGCCAACCTTAGAGCAGGGGATGCAGCATCCCAATGGAACAGGCTCTGGGCTGTGGGAGCCGTCCCTTCTGGTTCTTCTGTTTCTGAAGCAAATTGCTGGAGCTCCAAGCAAGGAGATAAAGTTTTCTGTAGTCCCTAGAAAGCCAAGGGCATCTGCTCACAGTTCTTATTTTAAGTGTGTGTTGACAGTCTCTTCACATGCTCCATTGCTTTGCTGCTGATTTCGTGTTTGCTTGGATTGATCAGGGAGATGGCCCCACCTCGCCCTGCCGGGTCACTTTGGGCATGGCAAAGGCTCTTCTTGCCCATGCCCTGCTCACCGATGGGGGCACAGACGTCTTGCAAGGTCCCTGCGTTACAGCTGGCTTCCCGCTCCGTCGGGCCGGTCGCTGCCACGCAGCTCCTCTGTGTGCAGGAAGCAGCCCTGCAGCAAAGGGGGAACGCTGAGCCACATGTCACACCTTGGGCATTGAGAGGGGGACGACTTCATGCCTGAAAAACAGTCGACACATTCTTTCCCCTCTTGCTGCCATCGGTTTGAGGAAGGAAACGCATCACACAGATGGTTTTGCCAGTATTTTCTAAAGCAGTTTGTGCCTGAACAGGAGCAAGGCCTGGAGCAGCAGGTATGCAGCAGAGCTGTGTTCTGCGGCTGCTCATGTAACTCTCCTTTCTTTATGTGGGTGGGACTTCACCGGGTGATCTTCCCAGCTATGATGACAAGATGGTATTTCTTCCCTGAGACATTTCAGTGGCGGTGCAAAGCAGTCAGTGTCAGGAGGGGTGAAGCAGCACAACCCAAAGAGTGAACAGAAGGCCCCCTGGATCTCCTCAAAGCCTCTCTTAGATACCTAACCTGTATTTTCCAGGTATTTGACTTCATCCATTGCTCATGCATTTACTTTTCACTACCCTTAAGAAGTGTCATACACCATGGGTCTTTGCATCCTTCAGTAACTTTTAATCGTTAATACTCAAGGCTCGCTATCGCTGATAGGAAAATTTCCAAGACAGTTTTTCACCAATTAAAATTCTAGATATGATGCAACTGTTGTCTCTTTCGAGGTAAGGAAACCAATCATTACAAGAGGTCAACATCTACTTGAGAAGAAAGGTGGGGGAAAGTGCTGTTTGCTGTTGTCTCTGTTGTGCACATAAACAGAGCTAGTAAAAATAGTCCCATGTGGCTTCATTCATCATGCTGATAGTATTCCTGTTGTGCAGCCTTCCAGCTGGATCTTCTTGGAAAGCTGTGTCCCCGTGTTGTGGTGGGATGTGGCACCTCAGCGTGGCTGAGCCAGTACACAGGGCTTTGTGTCCGCAGGGAATAAATGCCCAAGTGGCAGAGTCATCGCATGTGGAAATTTTAGAATAAGGGAGAGCAGCAGCAGTTGCAGTTTATGTGTAGACAGTCTCTGTAAGGTGGCAAGTCCGGAGAGGCACAGTGGTTTCTCTGCTCATCCATGCAACTAGGGCATCTCCCTAGCCTTGCCTTCACTTTAACTGCTCGGGCTCCTGGGTGCAAGCTGACTGCTCCTGCGTTAGAGATGAGAGCATCTTTCTTGGGGTTTGGGGTTAGTACACGGCAGGTCACACCCTGCAGAAGAAATTAAGCTCTCCTGCTGTAAGAAGATTAAGGATGCGGGAGGGTTATGGGGGCTTGCTTGGCAGAATGGGAAGCAAATGGGAAGCATGTAACTTGAGGGACATCTTTGCTGTGTTACTGGGCAGCCGGGTGCTGTGAGAGGAGCTCTGACAGGCACGGGCTAAAAAGGCAGCTGAGCACGGTGACAAGGTGCTTCTCCCCCAGCTTCATAAGAAATGGGTGTGAGGCAGAGACGTTTAGGAATGCAGCCCTCAACAAAACAGAAGGAAGACAAAATTCGACAGGAAAGGAACTGAATATGGGCTGTCATCATTCAAAATACATGAGCGCGTGCCCTTGTTCCTTCAGGCCGCAGGAGCTCTTAAGGCCCTGCGTTGAATCTCCAGCAAGTTGATTTAGAAATTAAAAAATCAGGAGGCCTGTTTAACAAGGAGGTTGTGGATATATGAGATTTATTTGAGGAGAAGTATGTCTCTAGGGCCAATTTAGGTACCTGCAGATCACTTCGAGTACCCAGAATTCAGTGTTTCGTTATACTGTTATTTTCCTGATGTGCTGCTGTTTTTATTCTCTGGAGGATGTAAACAGGAAGAGTCAGTGATACTGAGATACCGGTCTTAGCCAGCTCTAGCATCAGCCATGTATTGCACAATCGCAGCAACCCGCAGCTAATCCTCATCTCAGTTTCTTCTGCTTGGCACTGCTTTCCCCTGCGTGTTTCATCAGCGGACCGCAGGTTATGCCAGCACACAGAGTATGCCCAGATCGTAGGGATGTATGGCACTCCTCACCAGCTAATGCACTGCAGCAGTGGTCAGCGCCACCGACTTTTCTCCTCAGCAAGATCAGCCCTAAGACAGCGGAGATTTGTGAGTCACTTATGAAACCCCTCACAGCCACACCTTTGGCAAGCCCCCTGCACCAAATTTGGCCAGTCCCTGTGCAACAGGATCATCTCCACTCCCGAAAACTGTTGAGCTCATGGGGAGTCATTTTCAAGAGCTCTTGGCACTGGCTTGGCTGTGGGCTGATGTCAGTGCTAAAGTCCCATTTATTTCCAAGCTGCAGCATTAAGCTTTGGTGAAAAGATTCTGAAAATTCTGTCTGAAGCATTTTTTCATCAACACCCACTAACAGATTGTTGGGGTGGAGAAGGGAAAGGGAAATCCCTGTGCTGTGTGACTCCCAGCCTGTCTGACCCGTCCTTCAGCTCGCTTTGGGTAGGACGTAGCATGGGCTGGGGGTGTACGTTCAGCGAGTGGGCCTGGAGGAAGGGGGGAAGGTGAAGCCTGTTGCCTCTTGAGCTCTCTCTTCAGCTTTGCTCCTACCGTTCTTCAGCCTAGGCACTGTGGGAGTTTCTATAACAGAATGAAGGGAGCTCCAGAGGCTTGGGGGGCAGAGAGGGTCAGAGCATTACATCCCTGCAGCTTTTATGGGTACCTACGAGCCCACTGTGCATGCTTGAGCCTCGTGCAGTGCCACGGGAAACCCTGGCAGGAGGCAACAGTTGAAAAGCTTTTCACGAGAGGAAGCAGAATAGCATTCCCTTAGGTGCAGGGAGAGAGGCAGGTTTTCCAGCCTGAAGTCAACTCAGAAATCCGCTTTCAATCTCTCTCTGCAGGGGCTGGTTTGGATTGGGACCATCCCCTATGCAAGATGTTTAAAATGGGATGTTTCCTCCCTTCCCTTGGAAAACCGGGAGGAATAGGAAGGTAAAATAGGGAGTCAACATGCTCCTCGCGTGCTGAGCAAGTGACTTACCTTGTGGCATGTCGTTGTGCGGCACGGTGTCGTGGCAGCTGCCACGCGTAGACTTATGAATCCTATAGCTGCGCTGGATCGTGCAGCCTTGTAATGCCGCTGGTACAGCGGTGGGAGCCAGAAAGGTGGCCCTGAGAGCCTCTCTTTCCATTGACAGCCATAACTAAACTGCACATCTAACCGTGAGCTGAGAGCAGCTGAAGTATGTGAATAGCTCCCTGAAATGCAGCTGTGGTGGCTTCACGTGGGAAAGCCACCTTGTTTCTCTGCTGTGCCCAGAGTTAACACAGGCAGGGGGAGAAGCGGCGTTTCCAAAAGAGTCTGGGAGCTTCTGAGTAGTTCTGGCCTGAAAGATACTTTTTTATAGGTATCATTGCATGAAAAAAATTTCTTTTTTGTCAGACTGGCATGTCTCAGCCTGTGCCTGTTGCCCTTGATGTTCTGTTTTTATCTCGCAGCTTGATGACTCAGAACTTGCATTTGTAGCTGTGCACATGCACAAAGTGTGCTGCTGCTGCTGCTGCTGCTGCTGCAGGACATGCATGCTGGATCCCTGAAAGCTGAAGGAGTTAAACTGCTTTCAAATCAGCCTATTCGTGCTAATAAAGTACCTTGGAGCTGGTCCAGCAGGCAGACACCTGGGTATTATTCGAGCATCTGACACCCCTAGAGAACCAGAGTCTTGATGAGCTTTATACACTCACAGAAATCTTGGAAAAGAAAGGAGGCTTTCCATAGAAAATGGATTTTCAGGGCCAGCTGAAGGACATGATGTTCAAGATCATTGCTTTAAAATAATTTCAGCTGCAGTTAATGTGAAGCAAAGAAGAAAAGAAAACCCAAGACAGTGAAAGGATAATTAATTCCGAGTTTGAACTGCAATTTGAAGGGGCTATATTGTGAAGTGACCCTTTACCAACTTATACCTGAACTGGCTCTTCTCATAAAACCCTTTTACAGATGAAATGTAGTGTTGTTTTACTTTTATACCATATGTTTGTTCTCCCCTAGTATTATGGAGTGACCTTGAATTCAAACCTTTCCTAGCAGAGACTGATGTCACGCAGGGGTACAACAGCAAGCCCCAAGAGCACAGACACAGGCTTTGCTCGAGCAAAGCTCTCTCCAGAGCCAGCCCAAGATTCCCTTGGTCTTGCAGCATGGCAGCTGGTTGTCCCCTGAGCTCATCTCAGTGCTCTTCTGTCCTTGCTTCTTTCTCCCCAAATAACCATAACATGCACCTTTGCCAAGATAAGTTTTGCAAAACACGTTTTTGACCATTCAGCCATCCCTTTGGGGAGCTACAGCGGCCCCGCTCCCCCAGGGGTCTCACCCCCTAAAGCTTCTTTTCTCTGAGGCAGGTTTCAGCTCTAAGTGAACTTAAGTCGATGGATAGCGCTCTCTGGCTCCAACCTCGTCTACCTACTGTGTTTCTTCCATTTCTAGTACATTTTGCACTAAACTTCTCTAGAAGCTTAGAAATGCTCTTTATGAGGAGATGTTTCAGCGACTAAAGCCTGTACAGAATATGATGTTTATTACTGGGCAATTCCACTGTAATTTGAAAAATATATATTTCTGGCCTACTCATTCTTTCTCAGCTTACAGAGAAGCCAAATAAAAAGCATCAAGGCCAAAGCTCTAATGAGATTCAGATTTTGGACATCGTATTAGTACAATAATGCATTTCACACTGTTGTTTCCTAATTTGCCTAATCAAATAAAAGGAGATCAAGCATTACGTAGCCCAGCCTCCCCATTCCAACAAGGTAACACTGAACCCATCGGTTTCGCAGTTCAATTAATTTTCCCTACACAGGTTGGCTAAAGCACATAATTTAATCAGCATTTTGCAGTTCTGTCAATAGACACTATATATTCCGGGTGTTGACAATACCCTGAGCAGCTGTCCCAAGTACTGAGGAATTGCTGAGTGCGTGGATAACGTGGGGACGTTTTTGGAACGAGTAAAGGCATCTTGGGCTGCTGCATTAAATGCTGTCGCATCGGTGTGTCGTAGCAGTACAGGTTCTTGCTGTAGCATTCAGCTGCCTTGTAAATAAAATGCTTTTCTCTAGCACTGTAGTCAGAGTCGGCAGGTCTCCCTGCGCTGTCCGTAGATTATCCATGGCAGTAAGGGACATCGCTGGTGCTCAGCCAGATGGCCAGGGCCGATGTGGTACTCAGCTTCTGTGGTCTCGAGTAAATGCTAAAGCAAGTGATTTGGTCAGGGAGGAATCTCTCCATGGCTGGTTCCAGTCTTGTAAGTAAAATCCAGAAATAGACAAGAAGTGTACTTCGGGTACATCCATTTCTCTAAAGAGAAGTGTGGCGTTAGGAAAAAGTTTTCATCTTTCCTTCCAGTTACCACAGAAGGCCCTGTTCCAGGAGCGCCGGGAGGCTGTGGGCGTTGGTGCCCCCAGCAGGCCCTCAGCCAGCCGCCAGCTGGGGATAAGCAAACGTGTTTGCCACATTTAAGCGAGCCAAGCCCCAGTGAGTGCGCAGGGAATGGAAGAGAAAAACCGAGCGTCGTGCAAGGCGGCCGAGGTAGTACCGTCCATCTGAAGAGTTAGTAACGAGCTGGTTCTCTTTTTGACCTCTGATGTCCGCTGAGGGGACTGTCCTGCTGAGCATCCTAAGCAGCACCGCAGGTCGCTGAATGCTTTTGTGTACTGCTTGAGCCACTCCACAAAAAAAAAGCGGTTCTACATATATAAATTATGTGCTTACATCTGGCACACCTCTCTTGACTGTAGAGCGAAACTGAGAGCTTCAAAATAAGCTGCGGTATTGTTGCCATTGCAAATATTTTTCTCCTACAACAAATTGGAGAATTTAGCTGAAGAATTTGAGAGTACTTTTTTTTAAAGGAAAACCAGCTGATGGGTTGGGGTTGAGGCTTTGCTGTAATTCATTGTGAGTTACTAATAGCATTTCAGTGCTTGTGATGTAATAGCAACAGCTAAAAATCGTAATAAAAAAAAACCCCGCAAAGTGTAAGAAAATGTTTTAGTTCTGTTTCCTGGGAGATTTGTCCCCAGGTGTCACTCTGCTGTAGAGCACATCAGACTGTTTCTGTGCAGATGGGATTTTTGCCTCAAAAAGGTGCATTTGTTCCCAATCACATTAACAAGATGTTTCTGCAGTTTGTTTTAATCGGCTTCGGCAGCAGTGCTGGTGGCAGCGCAGTGCCAGGTACGCCGGGTTAGGGGGTGAGCCATGTGCGGGAGGTGTGCTCGAGCTTGTGCAGCTCTGGGCACAGGGAACCTCTTGCCAAGGAGCTCAGGCATCCCCTCAGGCTGGAGCTGGTCTGTGGTGGCCCTTTGTGGCGTCCTGGCCTGCAAAATCCATCGTGTATCTGTGCTTTATCTAACGTCCTCCTTCCCCGGGACACTTAGGCCAGATTCTCTAGTGCATGTCAGTAACAGAGGGCCTGGGCCTGGCTGCCTTTGCTGCTTCAGCTTGGTGCTGGCACGCTGGCTTCGGAAGCCAGGTCAGCAGCTCGCCAGCTAAGCTGACGTTGGTGAACATTTCTTTTTCCCCTTTAAGTTTGCTCGGCAGGAAGCACCAGTTTGCCCGAATGGGAAGTCTCCTGTGGGGTCCCTGTCCCCCATGACAGCACCCCATCCAGTCAGTTCCTGCAGAAATACTGGTGAGGTGAGGACCTGTGTAGCTCCCGGGGTTTGGAGGTCGCTGTTGTGGCTCTTCGTTGTCAAATACGTTTTCTTTGTCCATTACGCAGGACTTGACTTGACAGGCAAATTTGCGCTGAAAGAGGCATCAGAGACCCGATCTGTAAGGCCAGGCCCACTCCTACAAACACTTGTACCCTCACCGTTGCTTGGGTAAAGACTTGACTTCAACACGTGGTCCAAGTAGCTCCACGGGAGGCAGCAGCTACAGCCATAGGAAACCAGCTGAGAGCAATTCTGTGGATTCCAGTTTGGGAAAATAAGCTCATTTACAAAATAAGGCAGAACGAGCAAATGAAAAAAATTAGTGTGAATTAAATAATATTACTTTGGTGCAAACATGTAGATCAACTGTTTGCTTTTCCATAGGATGCGGAGCCATCCTTGTAACACGGCAAGAATCCTTGTAAGTTCACTCTAAAAAATAAGAAATCATTGAATATAGGCAGTTTCTTGTATCCAAAGTCCCTCATTATATTAAAAAAAAAAATTGCAGCAGAAAATTTACAAGTGCATCACAGGACCCACTTGTACTGTTAAACAGATGGCACCTACACAAGACCCAAAAATATATAACAATTTTAATTGAGCCAATGCAAAACAGATTTGTGAAATAAAATAGTACATGCCAGGTTTAATAAGGCTCTTAGTAGAAATTTTGACATCAAATAATTTTGTAACGGCACAAGAGGTATTTAGAAGATGCTCATTAGCAAATGTATGACTTACTTCACTTGCCTACTGTAATCTCTTAAGTTCTTGATCAGTACGTTTCTACCTGCTTTAATTTCCCCTTGGTACAGTTTGTCTGCCGCCTTTTGACATTTGAGGCTTGCCATTTTAATGGTATCATTTTCAAATTCAGCTCTGTGGGCTGGAACCCCTTCTCTTTGCTTAAGACAATGACAAAACCTCCCCACCCCTTTTAGCAGTCTGAAAGGGAACGTTTCTCCCTTGTAAGACTTGAGCTTGGCCTCGACAGCAGATGACCTCGTTACTTATGCCCATTCTGCTGACAGTGTCAGGCTGACATTTTTGATATGGAAGGAGCATTTAACCTTTCTGTGTCGCCCACCACCGAGCAAACCTAATCTTGAAAAAGGAAACCTCTGCGCCTGCTGCAGGCGGCTGCTGAGGACAGGGTCTGTGGAGCCTGTTGCTGGCCGTCCTCATCCCTACCTGGTGTCAGTCCAGGCGAGCAGAGTTCTGTATGTGGGGAAACGCAAAGCTGAGCTCCTGAGAAACCTGTGCGTTTTTCTGCCTGGCGATATGTACGCAGAGGAGGCGGCTCTAACAAGATGCACCCCTGACTTGTGCACTCACATCTGAAGAGAGCTACTGTATATCTGGGTCAAGTTATTGTTATGTTGCCTTCCTTATCCCAACAACTTGTGTTATCTCTTGGGAGATCCTCTGGGCCACGAGGTGCTTCCCAAGTCACAGAGGCCGTAGGATGGAGCAAAAAGGCTTCTGCAAGATTAGAACGTCTGGATTAGCTACCGAGAGGGAGGCACGCGCTGACGGCAGAACATCCCAGGGCACCTTACAGCTTCCTAGGAGACGGGACACGTTCAGCAGCGCGTGAGAGGCACAAGCAGGAGTGGTCAGTCAGGCCCTGCCTCCCAACACTGCAGATTTCAGTTTCCACAGTTCTCCTCAGAGGCTCCTCTTGCGAGTGAGAAGTTCCAGCGAGCTAAAATCTAAAGGCAGATGGTGACGGCACCTTCGCCGCTTCCCAATGAGCTAGAAAAAAGAAAACTGTTCTGCAGCAGCCCGGTGTTATTTTAATCATGAGGCAGCAGTCAATAACCACAGGATTAAATGGGTGCTTTTCCCACCTGGAAAAAAACCTAATTGATAGCACTCAGTTTCTTCACCCTTTCCTGCAGCCTAAATTGTGAGGAATAAAAGAGTCAGTTCTCCCACAGCTGGAAAGGGATGTTTTTGTCTAAAATGACAACATAAAGCTCCCCAGTCCCTTTCCACGTGCAGGGAAGAAAAGCAAAAGGTAAAACCTACCCTACTTGTGGCTTTCACTTTTTCTTTTTTCCTTGAGTACATCAACATGATTTGAATTGTAAGGACGTGCTTAAAAGTGAAAACAATGAACAGTGCAGTCTTTGGTCACCGTGAATTTTGAAGAGGCTGGATAACTGCGTATTCAGAGTCTATTGAAATCATGGGGAAGGCATGTAAACATGACTTGCACGAGGTACCATCCACTGGGATGGTTAAAAAATGTTGCCTTTTGCCTTTAAAAAAAAAAAAAAAACAAGCCACCACACACAGGAGTTAGGATTGCACCCACAGTGCGGGCGTGTTAGAGCATTTTAATATGCTGACACTGAGTAAACAACAGTACGTAAAACGCAGAGTTGTGATGTCGCATTAAGGACGATTAGAAGAGGAGAGATGCGGCATGGTAATTTCCTGCAGGAAGAATAACCAGCATGAATTTATACCAGCCAGCCCGGGCTCTCATGCAGCGCTCGTGACTCGGAATGAACCTGCGTTGTGGCACGCGAGACAATTCCCTTACCTTTCACCTTAGATCAGCCTGACCCGCCTCCTTCGGTTTAAGCCCAGCGGATTAACGTTTGACAAAAGCTGTAGTTCTTGTTAAATGAAAAAACAACTGAAAGGGAACACTGCAAAATTAATTTTCATTTTTATTTCATATTAACTCCAGCCAATTAATTTCTGCTATTATCAGAAAGTGTAAAATGAAAACAGCCTTCCTACATTTAGGATATCCTATTGCTCACAATAGTGTTCCCTGTTCCTATAAATCCTGCTTTGTGTCGGTCGTCACAGGAGCTCCTCAAGGACTGGCTGGTGGTATTTCTCTGCATTTTGTACATTGCTTTGTAGAAAAAAAAAAATGTTCACCAATGTGCTTTTCTTGCTGGGGATGCTCTCGTATGTGGTGAGGTGTGCGTTCTGTTTCTCAGCATGAGCAAGTTAAAGGAGCATCTTAAAAATGGAGAGATTATGATGGAGTGCTGTTTGTGTCTCACGCAGACCCAGTTTTGTTTAAACGGCTTGCCTGAGAACGGTGCTTGCAGACGTCTAGGATTACCAGGGAACTGAGCATAAAGACGGCGAAACCAACTTTCCATTTTCCTAATGCTTCAGGTTTTTTCTGCTCGGTTGTACCGCATCTGAAACAGGTTTCAATGCAGCTGGTGGCATCTGGGTGAGAATCCATTTAGATTTTATTTCTTGTCCCCTGGAATTGATACTTGCTTCCCCATAATTACTTTGTCTCATGTTGTACATGCACAGTATGTTGTCGGCGCGCTGACTTTGTGAGCAAGGTGTGTACTGTTTACAAAGCTGGTGCTGAGGCAGAACTTGTAGCTCAACTATAATGAAAGCAAATGAATGCTCAGCGTCTGTGCAACGTGAGGCATTTGCAGGTAAGTGAAATAACACACCACTCGGGAGAATTGTTCTTATTGTCACCTCTCCAGGCATTTGTAAATTGCCACGCAGCGGGATTTTTTAGGTTTTATCCTTTTCTGGCTCTATCTTAATCTTCATGCTTACAACAGGAAAACCCCAAGCATGTTCTGTTTTGCAGGGGAAGGTCTCTGGAGACCAAAGCAGCGTCCCAGGTACTGGCTGCAGGATGCAAACGGCAGCGCAGCACACGGGGACACACGGGTATGCCTGGGAGAGGCTTGCCTGGGAACGGCCGTCCTGGGCTCCGTTCACTGCGGCCATGGCAGTAACCACGCGCTTTGTACGGAACAGATCCTGGAGCATGTGTTCTGGAAAACTCTGCGCCTTCCTCAGAAGGGAAACTTGTCCGATTAGACGCTCTTTCTCCCAACGTTTTTTGAGAGATCAGCGGTTTCCTGAACTATTTAACGTGTGAAGGGTCACACTACCCGATGCCTGTAGTTGCTGTGTCATCTGTATTTTGATGAACTTTTTGACATGGAAATAAGATACTGAAATAAGAGCAGGCATCTTGTTAAAGAACGGTTTCAGACTGTGGAGTTTATACACACTTCGAAGTAGAATGTCTTCTGGATCACTCTTACCCTCATTTAATTTTCCAAGAGACTGCTACTTGCCTTACGCAGGCCAAAATACATACCAACAATGTTATCAGGACACGGGCTTTTTGTAAGGAGACACCCAAGGTTTGACATTGTGCAAGGGACTTACTCCATTAACCCTGCCGATCGTGGTTTTCTCAAGCATTTTGAGCTCTCGTGCCAAGGAAGTCTACTTTGTGTCATTTTGAATCAGTGGATTTTAAAGTATTATTACCCTATGCCTCTTGCCCCCCAAATTATTTGTGACAGATATTCCACACTGAGTAATAATGAAACGCTTAGGGTATTATCTTCAGCTAAATGAAAAGTGTAGCATACTGTAATATCATGCCAATTAGAAGGGAAAATCAATGTAGATACCTGAAATACGTTTCTGCTTGGTATCAGCCACTCTGTGAAAAATTGCGCGTTCCACCGTTTTTAATGAATATGGATAGACAGCTAGGGAGGACAAAAGATTATTAATGGATTTCTATTTCTGTGGCTCAGTTTGTTACAAATATTCTCTGAGAGACAGCAGATACATGTGAGGAGGAAAAAAATCCTCTTCATCTGCATGTTTTCCTGTTATGCAACGCGCTGCTCAGAATGCAAGCTGACAATTCTAGCAATATCTCAAAGGAAGTGTTGCGTTTACATTAAAAATGGAGGAAAAATAAGTAAAATGGAGCAAAGTTTATTTTAGCTTGGAGTCTGATGAGAGCAGTGTTTCTGCCTGTACCGCCTCAGTATCTTGAGAAGTGGTGCAGAACCTCACCTGTGTCCTAGCAAACCTACCTAGTTTTGGTTCTTCATCTTGAGTTAAGCTGGAGAGTACACAGCGGTTTAAATCAGTGGCTTGAAATATGCCGAAGGTTTGTTGATGGTTGGGCTTCATGGATAAAATCAGCCTAAAATGGGCTAAAATGTCCCCAACCAATGGCCAGTGGTACCAAAGCTGCGATTTCGCAAAGTACAGGAGCGACAAGCCGTCTCTGGGGGCACTGTATTGTTCTGTTTACATGACTGATGCTACGTACTGTACGAGCCAGTGTCTCATGTGTTCTCAGTAGCTGTGGCTGCCCAGCTACGAGCCCCGAGTTAGGCTGTGGCACGCTTTCCCAGCACGCCACGCGGGGCCGCAGGAAGGTGGGCTGTCTTTTGAAGCCGGTATCGAGGGCAACTGTGTAGCTGGCAAAATGAAGGTATGAGTTGTGAAAAGGATGGGAGTCTAGGGGGGAGGAGAAGAAGGAAATAATCACTGAAACTTTAATATAATTTTATTTATAGTCTCATGTGCACACATGGCTGTTGATGATGAGGCTACCAGTGACATAAATAAACTCAAGCAAAAGAAGTAAGCAGGTGGATATAAGTAAAGGCTTCTTTGGGCAGTGCCACGAATTTGGACATCGACCAAGAGAATTATTTATGTCCCTTGCAATTTCAATGAAGAGCACAAAGGAGATAATTAGACCAGGATGCTTCGCATTGCTCTTTCCATCTTGTGCACATTCGTGCCCACCGAATGTGAAATGTTCGCCTTTTCCCCTCCAACGTGATGGTTGTTGAACTTATTTTTAGTGTCATTTGATAAGCCTCCCTGCTCGCAGAGAGACATCCCACTGACCCAGCCACTGGTCATTGTCTATACCAGTTCCCATCAAAGCGGGCGCGCTTTGTCAGGTTTCGACTCGAATATCCATTTTGCATCTGAAGTACAGTATCGAAAGTGACTGGATCATTTGAGCCTTTTTCTTCAGCTGCTCCCTCCTTCCTCCCCCACAGTGTTTCCGCTCACGCTAACATAATTTGGCATCGTCGACGTGACACGACACTGGTTTTTCTAAAAAATTATAATACATACATTGTCAATGTTTTGTGATAGCCGGCGCTCCCGTAAATTTAATTTCTAAACTGATGGAAGAAGGTCTTTTTCCACTGCTGAATCTTAACCAATGCTCGGTGCCCCCTCGAAAACAGAGTAATGCACATACAGTAATAGGTCATTCAATGTCAAAAGGCATAAAAAAGATGAGCAAAATCTTCACAGGCTGCTGCTTGCTGTTGCCTTTAATTATATTAATTAAACTTTGAAATTCTCATGCAAAGAGAGTTCCTGGCTTGTGACGCTGAAGAGCCCTTGGAGATTTGGGGGGNCTGAGATACCAGCTTAGTGGCTACTGCTTTTTTTAATCAACAAAAAAAAAAAAAAATACATAAGCCTACGACTGCTAGGTATGTTTATAGATGATGATGTTTTATGCGCTACTGAACTTTGAATGCAGGAAAGGGGAAAAAACCACCAGCCACAGTGTCAAGGTCTTGAAGCATCAGTCCCTCAAACTCCGCTCAAGATCTCTGGTTACAGGCTGTCTTCCCGTGGAATAACGCTCTATTAATTTTCTTCCTGTCCCGGGTGCATAATGAAAGAAAGGTGTCTTCAAAAACTAAAGGGCAAAGTCTTGCTTGCTACCAGTACCTTGAGGCGTCCTGTCTACATTTTGTCATGCGTGTGCACTTTTCAGTGTTAGAATGACAAGATTTCCAGTCCGAAGATTCCCGTAAGGCACGATGCGATGGGAGACTCGCAAGGGTTTTGTGATCTGACATCACTGTAAGGCACTCAGCTCTTGCGCTTGCTTAGCCTGGTAGGAATTTTTATCCTCCGCCTTTGGCTAGTAGTCCCTGTTTAAATAACACGTGCCATCTCTGCATCTGAGAAACTTTGCATCTCCGCTAAAAGCACATTACGTCCTGAGAATTTGTAGTCCTTAAAAAACCATAAAATAACAAAAATAGAAAAACATAATCATCTTTGGTATCTGTATTCTCCCTTTTGTGTTCTACAAAAGCACAGGCATGCAAGGCAATGCTTCTCTTCTTGTCACTGTTGCAAATCACAGAGTATCAACGCACTGGGGTGAAACGCAGGAGCTCAGCACAGCAATGCTGGCTCCTGGGAGCGGGGAACGCAGAAACCTTCTGAGTTCGGGCTTGAAGATGATCCAAGAAATGCGAAGAAGTGCTCAGTTCTCTTTGCTTGGTTGAAAAGTGGCAATGTGGCTGTCTTTCCTCCTGGTATCCTTTTCTCCTCCTCTACTGAGATTGAACTCGGGTGAAGTTGATACATCGGCCCTGGGGGGGGAAAGACAGAAGCTCTTATTGGTGGAGTAATAAATGCAACCAAGATTTTTGAATGCTGAATATTAGATGCTAAAAGAAGGCTGTAATTTAAATTCAGATGTTTGTGAAAATAACATACCCATGAAAAACCTTTTAAGAATTAATGTAAATTACCCAGAGTGAGGCACTACATTTGACTTACAAATTTATGATGTTAGGAAAGCAGGGATGACACAGAAGACGCTTTTTGAACACTCCCAGGTCTTTTGTGAGGATAATTTACAAATTCTCAGTAACTGTAGTGAGCAAACTCAAACCTATCTCAACATGGTAAAGGAAGATCACGGCGAAGACAGATACTCCCCACAGATCTCCCCCAAGCCACATCCTTGCGCAGCGCAGATAAATGTGACCGTTAGTTAGCAGAGCTGCTGCTGATTTGAAACTGTATTTTATTAGCAATAACCCGAGCTCTGCATCTATAAACTCCGTTCTTATGTGCTTTAAAATAGCTGTGCACCAAAAGGAAAAGTGGTTTCTCTCGGTGTCATACCCGAGTAAATACCATTCTCTCATAAATGGGCCCAGATTAATCTTGGCAGCTTTTGGGGTAGCTGAATGAAACAAATCCACTAGCAAAAATCATGACCCCTTTTTATTCATTTGGGATAAGCACGAAAAATTGCCAGTCACTTCTCACAGCTTATTTAAATGCCTAAACTCCAAACTGATGGTCAGTTTTTGAAGTAGGGTGTACTCTCAAGGGAACAGCTCCTCTCTTTAAACAGCTCTTCTGGGCACAGCAGCGATACTTCCCCTTTCTGTGATGGAAAAAGCTAGCTTACATCAAGCCTTCGTTCAGGACTTCTCCACCCGGAGAAAGTAATTCTCCAAGGTCTGACATGGGAGTATTAAGTGCTCGTAAGAAAACGCATGTGGTACGGCTAGCGAGTGCCAGCCGGTACGGCATGTTTGGCATGAGGTCCTTCATTAATGACAGAGTCTCTCCGTTCAAGCGGGCCCTGTGACATGAAGTTCCGCACCGGGCGGTCCGTAAGGGGCCTTGAGGTGACTCCCTCAGCCAGGGACTGCTTCTGGGTCTGTGGCAGCCTCTTCCCAAGGGCTGTCTCAGGACTGGGGGGGGACATCTTTGAAGGCATGAAGGGGCGCAGGTTTCGGAGAGTTCAGAGGGGCTTTACGTGCAAGTCTCCTCAAAAGGAAAAAAGCTGAGCATTTTTGCTTTTCTCTGTCCCCTTCAGTTCCTACTTGAGCAGTTGGAAATTGCTGTGTCTATGAAGCAATTTATAAGAGAACTGTAAAAGATGATGCCAAGTAAACTGCTAGTTTTGGAACAGGCAGCTGTGCTTACACTTTGAATCCTTATTTCTTTTTAAAGATGCATGGTTGGGGGAAAATTACTGCATTTTCCTGAAACCTGGGAGATTATGGGATTATCAAATGAAATTAGGGCTGAATTTCATATTCCGCTCATTTTTTTATTTTGACCTAAATGTTTTCCCGGGTAACAGGGAGGGTGATTGCACACAGCGTTATTTGGCATTGCACAAGCAAGACTCGGCTGGCACCTGCCCTTGACTGGCATGAAAGGGGCGGTGTTCTGATCAGGGGATTGGGTTTTTTCCCTAATGCTCTTCTAACGATTCTACTTCTGTCAACTGTATAATAAATATAGAACTGGTGAATAGGTGGTTACAGTAATTGTAGTAACTTCTAGCTGCTACCATCTGTATTACAAATGCAGAAGAGATGCAGAGAGACCAACCAGGAATGCAAAGAGATTCCTTTAAAGGCAAAGTATAATGGGCCTGGACGTCTTTATGCGCCTTTCCATTTGCTTGTTTTGTTTGTTGCGTTCTTTTAATTAAGCATATCAAACTGAATTCTGTGGTAGAAGCAAAGTATTTCTAGAGCCTAAAATCCAGAAACACTGTGCAACTCAAGCACTTCTGACGACAGAGCTAATGTTAAATACACACTGACAGCAAGGATGTTTATATCCAAGTTAATGTCACAGTGGAAAAACAAGACTTTGCAAAATATTAGCAGAAAACAGGTAATGGGGGAATTGCAGTAGCTCCTAGCTCGTGTAATTATTATTACAATTTACCCATCGACACAAAATTTCCTCTTTTGTTTGTAGTTTTCTCACCATTCTTTAAAGATAGCTACCAGTGCACGAATTTGTACAAATTTTGGGCAAATGATTTGACTATTATTCATTTTGGTGTTTGCATTCAGTTTGCATTTCGAAGGTGTTTTAGTGGCTCAGTGCTTTTCCTGACATCTGAAATAATCACTGGAAGCAAAAATAAGTTCTTCCAGGTCTTACTGCATGAAGTCAGTAAATGCAGTGCGTCAAGAGGGGCCGAGTCTGGTTTTAGCTCTTGAGAATGGCGTTAATGAACTATATAACAAATGTCATTGAAGGGGCAAACTAGCCCCTTAGTTGCAGGGAAGACGGTGTTCTGTGGCCCTAGGAAGGACTTTCAGTTGAAGAGCTGTGTATAGAAAATTAGGGAGAACTTCCATCTTGAAATCTTGTTACCGCAGACAGCATGGGCTTCCATCTCTGCCTTCGCTGGGATCCTACCAGGTAGCATGAAGGTAACTGTCGCTACCAATCCCTGGTGAGTGGCACCAGCAGCGAAGGCTGAACCGCTCTGCGGTTAGAGCTGCTCCCTCTGCTCTGTCCTGGCCGCTCTGGGGCAGGGGGTACACGGCCAGTCTGCAGCACTGGGCCCTGCTCTGCTGGCCAGGTGCCTTCTCAAGTGCCCTGCGATTTTGGAGTGCCCAATGCCTTCTAAGGGTTGACCGTGACTGGTAGATGATTACAATGTAAGGGGAGGACGGAGGAGGAGAGCGAACATAAACCTGTTCCAAAAAGAAATCTGGCAACTGTGAAGCCTTAAAATAAAATTCAGAGGCAATATATTAGGAGTTACAGGGCATAGCTTTCATTAGAATTAAGAAAAAGACATTTTGTTTTCTTCTGAACACATCTTCTCTGCCAGCCTCTAGTGAGGGTTAGAGGTTTTTGGAAGACACTCCTGCAATACTGCTTTTTTTTTTTTTTTTCCCCCTTCCTTTCTGCCTACCGTAGACTCACTTCCACTCCGAACCTTCCCGTAGGCATTAAGTTAGTGAGTATATCTGACGTATGATCGGATAGTGCTATAACTTCTTTGAATTTCTGTACTGGCAACTTTGACTACCTTTTCTTATTTAAGCAACTGGAGGATGAGAGATTTCAAATGAAAACAAAGCCTTCCATATAAGAAGCCATTTTTTGTGTACAGTAGAGGACAGAGCTGAAATCAGGATGTTGGAAAATACACTGAAAGTGCTAATTAATGAGAAGGTCAGGAACACTGTAGTGTCATTAACGGAACAGCAAATACTGCATGCTGGCATAGCAGAGAACAGCTTTTACGTTTAGGTAATGGGATGTGACAGGGTGCCTGGTTTCACAGTACCTACACATGAAATGCATTAAGAAGTAGCTTTCAAGCCAACATAAAGGGCTCTGAGCTCTCACCATGCTTGCAGTTTAAGTCTAACTTGCACAATTACCATATATACCTTTCATATTATTGTTTCTCAGCAAAACCAGATACATGTATATCAGCAAGCCTCCCTCTTGGTCCATTTGCCACCGTTTCTTTCATGTACATAACTCTCTCCCCTAAACTCTGGCTTAGAGCTTTTTTTTCTTCCAGAACAAGTGGTTCCAGACGTGGCAGGGATAGAGGAGATTCTAAAATGAGCAATTACCCTTATGGTTCCCCGCTCATCTCCCATGGTCTTTGCTTCCAACCTCCTTACTTGAGGACTCACAGAGGAGGAAGGAGAAAAAGAAGGAATTGTTTGGTCAGCCAGACCCCTGATAGTGTAACCCATCCAACAGGCAGACAAAACACTATTAACTGGAGAATTTCAGAGCACCTAAGAAATACCAGCTATCAAAACACTGTCAGTATCAGACAATAATAGATAATAACAAATACACTTTAAGTAGTTTAAGTGAGATTTTAAACCATTCACACTGCAGATGGGCAAACTGAAATAGGCAGAAGATAAAAGACTAATTTTCAATTGTTAAGGATTTATCATTCCAGATAAAAACCAATATGAACTGCAGGTTTTCATCAAACCGGGTAGAAAACCGGGTTGTATGTGATGTAACCACTGTCACTGTCTTTGTGCAGGCTGGTTTTGAAAAAAGGATGCATACTTGTGTAAGTCATTCCTCTAAATAAATTCAGAACTTCCTATATCTATTTCATCATTAAGACCAGCTTTGAGAAACTGAATATTAAATTTTTCTTCTGATTAATCTGAACTTTATAAAAAGGACTATTTACTTAAATAGAAGCACTATTTACCCAACAGTAGACTCATCAGTCTGGTTTTGGCCTTCACAGTTAAAACGTGCTTGCTCTATGTAACTAATTACACTGGTGAATTACCATCCTAGCAGCACTGCCATGATCCACCAGTTTGGTGAGTTAATGTTATGCTCATGTCCCCGTACTCAATTAAACAATCGATACAACCAATTTGAAATCAGATGTATCGTGCCTTGTAAATCACTGGATCATAAACCTTAACAATACCAACATGTAGTCAGTATAATTGTAGTCAGTATAATATTGAACTAAATTAGCGGTTTAGGACTAGAGTAATTAAAAAATGAGTTATGCAAACATTCTGTGATCTTCATGTGGAATATGGGAGTTGCCTCCATGCACCAGAGTCAACAGAAAAAACAGCACCCTTAACTGTCGAAGATGCACCACACGTACTGCAGGAGGAGAATATGGCAGGTATTTAACACAAAACAGACAAACAAACAAACAAAAAAAAAAAGCAAGAGGAAAGATATCTACAGTGAGGGGTCTTACTTTAGAAGGAGTACATCAAAGCCATTTCTTAAATTGTTGGAGTTAAACCACAACAATATCCTACTGAATTTCAGCTGTGAGGCAACCAAGATAAAGTCTTTGCAGGGCACACAACCCCATGAGAAGTGGGTGCTCACACTGAATGGCAGATTAGAGCCTCACATGGCAACGCCCCCCCAAAAAAAGCACCAAAAGGTGCCTGCAGAAATGGCCGTGTTTCCTCCTCCAGTGTACCTCTGAGAGCCTGTACAGCTCTGCTGGAGCAGTGCGCTGGGCACGTGGAGGAGGATACCTTTTGGACTGCGCTCTGATACAAGCCTGGAACTCAACTGTTGATGTTGGCTAGATAGGTACAAAAAGCACTTTAATTTGTAAATGTGCAGGTGTGAGCAAATGTGCGCCGCCTTCCAGTGATCCGTAACGTAACATTGGGCTCTTTGATGGAGGCAGTGGGGGAAACCGCACAGGTTTCTCTGGAGCCAAGCACGCTTCACGCATGGCCAGAGCTGGCCTTCCCTGTTCAAAGAGTTGTACAAATACTCACCGTGTAGTTCCTGTGTGATCTAGAGAGTAAATTAGGTCTTGCTTCTCTGCTGCATTTTTTTCAAACTGAACTACAGATTTTCTGCTCTTTCAGTTACAGGCTGCAAACATGTACTGCCATAAAACTTGTTGTCCTGGTCAGCCATTTAAAACTGTCCATTGAGGTGGGCTTTTTCCCTCCCCTCGAGTAACACAGCCAGAAGACGCACTGCTCAGCAAAAAGGGTTTCAAAATGTGCAGGGGTGAGAACGAGAGGCGGCGCTCTCCTCAAGATGACTAATAAATTTTGTTAGATCTTTCCAAACTGAAAGAGGTAAAAGGCAACAAAAGTCTAATAGTAGATTTAAAATGAGTAGCAGGATGATAACTGGCCATCACAGACGTTGTATGCATTGTGTTTGTTGAGATGAACGCAGAAGTCCGTTATGGAGGTGTCGGGCTGGGAAGTCCCCCACACCATAGTATTAGGAGGGATGGCACTGCAGGGCGGGCACAGGCTGGGGGGATCTGGGTGCCAGTGCCATAGCTGCCTGCGTAGCTGGGGGGAGTTTTGTTGCCTTGAGTCGTGTCAGAGTGTAACTTTTTCTATTATTAAGTACCATCTGGAGTGCCTAGAGCTTTTTGAGGAGCATCTTTTTTAATATATGACATACATGCAAAGGAGAGACAAATACACAGATACAGATATGTGGGCTCTGTTCTTGGTATCTCAGATGCGGACTGGGTTTGCCAAAACAGCGACAGCAGTCCTCACAGTACTACCTCCGAAGCTGAAATTTGGCAATACAACTGTTCTTTCTTTTCCCATGTGATAGGCTTTGTACGCTCACATGTGAAATACTATACTAATCAATACCTTCTGAACCCAAAGGTCTTGCTGCATGGAATAGACTTTTCCAAAACGAGTATTTAATCATGGGTTGGTTAACAAATGCTTTACATTTTCTGGTTTGCTCTCCTTTATTGTGTTGTGTAATTGCCTAAAAGGATGCAATTAAAGAAGTCAGGCTGTCTGTATAAAACACTGAACCCAGCATCGACTTTTGGATGCTGTCACCAGGGTCCCAGAGAGATGTGATCTCCTTTGAGGCTGTGGATCCGTCATCACAGCCTTCCTCCAGATGCTGCTGAGCTGACAGGCTCAGGCTACCTATGAACTGTAACCAGTTTGTCACAGAAAGTTGAAGGGACAGAATATCCTCAACTCACAACAGGACTTCAAATGATTCGCTTAGCATTTAAGTAGCTGGCTGCTGCTGGGTGGTCACTGGTCTTACGAGGAAGCTTTTAATGTACCACCTTCAACCCACTGTCTCTGGCTACTTTTGTATGTTTGGCCTTGCTTGTAGTATTCTTCAGTAATTCAGAAAGGGCAGGTGAAGCTGTCTGTAAAATTAAGGAGGGTGGAGATGGGATGTGGTGACATCCAGCCACCCAGCTTATGCTGAAGCATCAGTTCTCAGGTACTTTGTTGCTCAACCATACCTTGTCCTTGCGTGTGTCTCAATTTCTTTAACATGCTGAGTAACTGTATATATAGGAAAAGGTTCCCTGTACACTGCTGAATTGTTCAGCATCCAGCTTAGGACTGATAAGAACAACTGCGTTTTCCAGAGGAGCACTTACAGCTCTGTTTTGTCCAGAACAGTTGTATTACCCCCTATAATATACAATGTCGTAAAAGATCAGCTCATTTGGGCCTTGGAGGATCAAGATCCTCCACTGTCTCTCACTGACATACCAGCGGAAGCTGAGAATCATGTCCTTCTACCCCCAGCTGCAGTGTCCCCATGAAGAGAACATAGCCTTTTGGGATTTGTCATTTATATGGCACATGTGAGCTCTGTGCCCTCTTGCCCAATTGATCGGTGCCCACATAGCTGTGAGGAAGGAGAGGTTTTTAGAATAATGTCACTCCCAAGACAGGTATTTAGCGATGTCACTGATGTTGGCCCTGTCTTCACAGCGTTATCAGAGCATCTTTTATCGCTGTGATCGGTGCATCCCTGTTAGCTCAGCTTTGTCATTCCCCGAGTAGCTGTCTTCTCACGACAGTCTGCTGAGATTGCTGGTGCAGTTTGGATCAGCAGACGAGAATCTGGTTTACCTGATTCTATTTATTCCCCATGGCCCAGTCTGCAGTTTGCCTCTCTATAGGGTATCAGAGTTGAGAGTGTCCGGTTCTTCCCTGTAGACATTTCAGTAAAGGACAGGACTGTGTAAACCTTTTCTTCTTCGCTAAAGCAAGGAAACAGGCAATTTCCTGCTTTCCAAACCTCTTTACAATCATTAACTCCCAGTACAGAGCTTACCGGGGATAATGAACTCCTACACACTCAGGTGCAGTTGTGACAATAAAAGGGCCTTTTAAAGGAATAAAGCCAGCAGGGATTCAAACTAGGTGTTGAGACGCCAGCACTGGCAGCACCTTCCGCAAAGTCCTCTAACAAGAGCTGAACAGCGGTGGCTGTTTCCCTACTGGAAAAATCCCACTGCTTCCCCTCAGCAGAGCCTGGTACCATGGAGTGGAACAAGACACTGACACGCCTGTGTCGGGCTCGGGAGCCAAACCCTGCTGTCTCACAGCCTTCAGAAAGGGCCATCAGTGATCTTCCCTGGGTGTAGCCAGCAAAAGCAACATTAACTAGAGCTAGTGTCACCTTGCCCCCATCTCCTGTGCATTAAAATTCTACTGGCATTAACATCCGTGCGCTTCTTTACTAGCTCCCCCGCTCGGGATGTATTTCACTGCTATAACCGTTATAATATTCCACTCACCTCATAAATATCCGTTGACAAGCTGGAGCATACAACCGAAGTTAAGTTTATATTTTTTCTTAAAGATAGCTGATTTATATGTTTACTTTGGAGAGGGGTTGCTAACACACCTATGTCCTGTGCAGCTCTAAGCAGTGTTCAGAGATTTAAACTGACACCTCTCTCACACTTGCTCTATGTTCCTGACAATCAGGTAACTCCTTGTCGCAGAGACCCAAGAAGCTCAGAACATTGTAAGAATTTGGAATTGGCTTTACACTTCTGCTAACAGAAATCTGTGTGCTCTGTTGCCAAGCTCTTAGCCCCCAAAACTCATGTCTGCAGATATGCACTGCTACCAGCACGTTCATTTTATATAAAGCAAAACCATTTAAGCTGTCAGAGCTTCCTGTCCTTGCGTATGTTGCATTATTGCCCACAGCAGACCACCCACAACAGGTTTCAGTGGCTGTGCACTCACCAACTGCCATCCTAATGCAGTGCCATTAGGCAGCCGCACAAATTGCAAGTGAAGAAATCCCAGTCGGCATCCCTGAACCACGCTATGGTGGGAGATATTTAGCACCTGGGAGAAGATGACTTGCAGTGCTATACACTGCTAGAAGTGTCATTTTTCACGGAATAAATCAGCAATGAATCTCTTAGAGGAATGATCTTGAACTGGCGTTATTGCTACAGAGCCCATCGCTACTCTGCAGACATCAGGATCATTTCTAGGGCTGCCCAAGGAGGCTTTCTCCCCAAAATTACTTAACCGATGGCAGAAACATCACTGACAGAAGTGAGGTAAGCTCTGAACCCCAAGAACAACACTGGATGGGCTCAAAATCCTCCTAAAGTAACAGTAACATAATAAAAAGAAACAAACTACACGTGAATGGCGCCATATACTTCTACCCTAAGAAGGATATTTATTTTTTCACTCTAGCAGTTTTTGCCAGTAACTTGACATAAGTGGAAAGGCATATGATTTGTTCATTATCCTCATACTTATGTAATGTAGCTCCCTTAGCATGTGGGCATGAACCTCGTGATCCTTCCAAGCAATCTAGTGGTCCTGTAGGTCAACTTTCAAAAGTCACATAATCTGAATTTCGAGAACAGTGAAAACTGGCATCATCTGCCTCAAAAAAAGGCTACTTTGAGGAGTGTGTGCCAGCACAATGACATGTACCTCAGGAGCTGAGTCTGACTGCACAGCCGCCTTTCATCCCTTGGTCCTGCTGTAGTTGTAGGCAAGTAAACCGAATGTCGAGTGAAGTGTTGAAAAGGAGGACAGGACTAATGTCTTTTAAAAGATAGTTCCTCTCTTTCTGCACCAAATAAATACTGTATTTTAGAGTACAGGCCAACGAAACAAAACTGCCAGTAATAGGTTCAAAATAGGTATTTCAAAGATGCTGCCTAAATATATAAAATGTGTAATGGATGGCCAAGAGTCTGTTGCTGCTGTGTCAGCCAAGTATTTTTTGCAGGAAAATACGCAGCTCAGTTGTAGCCATCTGCCTCAAACTTTTACCTCAATCTAAGTACTAATTTGTGCAGAGAAGCCCATTTACGTGCTATATCTGACGTAGTCGTGATTCAGCAGTTCACTACTGTTGAACAAAGTTGCTAAGTTCTGGTTTGTTGGCTTTTTTCAAGTGCCTGTGATTTAGGCGGGTGTTTTGGTAAATCTCATGTTGCCAAGGTTTGCTAAACCTTTGGAGCAGACATTCACTGATGCAGAGCAAGTGTGCATGTATAAAAAGCTGCTGTTGTCATCTGGCAGGGCTTGGTATCCGCTTCGTACGCATTTTGCTTAGATGTAAATGAAAATACTTGGTGCACTGCAGTGAGGAGTCGAGGGGTATTATCTGTAGTATTTTTAGTACGCTGGCGGCTTTGAGAAAATGCTATAAAGAACAGCTTTTCACCCCACTAATGACGCTTATTTTGTAACTGGACATATGGACATTTCGGCACAGTTGCTACAGCGAACAAAATCTTCGAAGTACGTGTTTACCAGTGGTGTAACCTTGTGAAACCCAGGACTGAAGGGATTTTGTAGCTCAATATGCTATGTGGCACTGAAAGGAGTGCTTCTGCCAAGACTCCCTGGTACTTGAGAGCAAAGATGCAGAGCTTGACTTTCAACACTGTTTTCTCACCTTTGAAATTCCAAGTAACTTCCGCAGAGTAATCTGAAAAACTCCATCCATGCTGAACTCCGGCTAATCAAGTCAAACATGAACAGCCCAGGCACCATACAGCTCCTCGCCTGCACCTGCACGGACCTGTGCTCTGTGGGGCTGCTCGGGAGCAGGGCAATGATCGATCGTATGAGCAAGCGTGCGCAAGAGCTACGGGTATTCTTATCATCTGTACTCCCCTTGTGTCTGAGTGCCAGTCACTCTGTCATTCACATTCCAGGGAGGCAGCTCCTGCCCTGATCGGTTTTCAGAGAAGGACAAGAAGGCGAGTGGATTGCACAGGTATGCAGGCAGCCAGGAAAGGGAAAGGAAACAAGCATGAGCATTTGCCATCCTGCTTAGACAGGTTTTGGTAATGAAGAAGGGAGGGATTTATTTTCCTTTGCCAAGTTTTCTGTGACTGCTTTATTCAGCAGTTCTCCAAATAAACTACTGCCTTGAAAAAGAGTGGTTGTGACAAGCTGCCTCTCCTGCGAGTTGGCCTTCCAGGTCTGGGAGAAGAGAGCGCGACGAGCTGCTGAGCCGGCTGTGTGGGCCTTAGGGGAGAATAAAACTGTATGCATTTGTAGCATCTGCTTCAAAAGGAGGTTGTGGCAAATATTTTATTCAGCAGAGCTGGAGGTCTCCTGTCTCTAGAGGGCAGGAGTTTGTTGTTTTCCCCATACAAGGCAAGCATTGCTTATGCAAAAGGAAAGGATGTGGAAATGGCCTGGAGAGTCCCTGTTTTTCTACCACGGATTCTTTGGAGCGAGGGCCCCGGCACACTCTCCATCTGACCCCTTGGCAGTAAGCCTCCCTCACTTGCAGCACTTCTGCCTCCATGGAAATACACCATGGCCTGGCAAGGTTTGACCCTTATTTCCTGAAGGACACATTCTTGTTTTCCCATTGCAAGCGCCTGCCAATGGAGGGCTCTTCTCCTTCAGATCTAATTATGCCTTGGAAGGCAGATCAAGCTTGTTCTCACTGCCAGAGGGAAAGTGATCTCTGTCCTGGCGTCCATCCCAGCACACACCTAACCCAGTGCTGACACTCGCTCACGTGGGCGCAAGAACCAGGACGTTTCTTCTCTCGTCGTCCCCAGAGTGATAGCTGAGCTGTCACTGGGAGAGCTCCCTCTCCTCGAGTGAGAAACTGGAGGGGTGGGATTGTAACACTCATTTCCAGGTGAAGCTCCGAGAGCTATTCCTTAATTTCTGCGGTATACATGCATCGCGGCAGGGGGATTGGGGGTGCTGAAGAACAGGAGAGAGGTTTTCTCTGAGAAGCATCTTGGCTCTTTAAACTCTTCTAAAACTTTCTGGGATGAATCCTTGTCAGGAGTAAGTATTACTGGGGATCCCATTTATGTTATGGGAGGACTCCAGCCAAACTGACAGCAGGCCTGTATCTTTGCTGCCAAATGGTCGTCTTGTGTTAGCATCCTAAATGACTCCTCGAGTCCCCTACATCTTTTTTTAGGAAGAAAGAGAATATGCTACTAGATGCATCACATTTCAAGCCTTGTAAAATCAAAAACAGAGCCCAATTTTAAGACCACTAAAACCAACAAACACCAAAACCTGGCACTTAGGGGTCTTTTTCATCTAAAAAGGCAAGGAATATCAGAAATTTACAGTTCCTAGAGATGGCATCTCTAAAGCAACCGTCTAACATCTCCATTATTTTTCCTTCCTCCCCTCTGTGCAACTACTCAAAGTGAGAAGAATGCAATTTATCTTTCTCTGAAATCAGAGGTAACAGCAGATAAACCATAACTGTCAGAAGAACCATTCTCTTCAAACTCCTTTTCTCCTCCATCATGACCTCAGGTCAGGAAAGTCCCCTTCAGGCATCTCCTACAATCTCCTTCCTTTAGGAATACTTCCCAGTCTCCTTTTCTGGATCGGCTTCTCTAAGAGATGCTCTTGTCTTCAAATGTCTCATATATTTAAGAAGCAGATGCTCTACAGCTGTGTAGACTGTAAGTCAGGCAGGGGTCATGTTCTCAGCTCGTAACAGAGCGATGACATGGCATCCGTACCCCAGCCAAAAACCTGGCCAATTTGATTTTACGGGATCTGACTGGCATATGATCATTACTTGTAAAGAGAGAAGTCACCCCAAATTTAAAGTATTTAGGCTGCTATGCAAATTATTTTGAAATAATTATCATGCAATTATTATGATGAAAAAATTCCACTTAAGAAATTCCTTGGGAAAATGTGAATCTATTTGAAGATGTAGATAGAGTTTAAGTAAGTGGGTCATCTTAGGAGGAAGACTAGAAAGACCCCAGCATGGTGGGAGCGTGCAGCTCTACCACAGTTGTGACCGCTTAGACTGAGATGGCTCCGTAGATGGCAAGACAGAGTCCCAGCAGGAACCTCGCTCTGCCACGCGAATGCCTGCACGCACACTGCATGTAGCAGCCCTCTAGATGCCACTGTGATCCAGCTGTCACTTCACCAGCTGAAGCCTTTACAGCAATATCCGATAGCTGGATCCTTCACAGCGATAATGAATTCAGCATTAATGACACTGACCACTGGGCCCAGTAAAGAATGCGGACGCCAAGCTGCTTCCCCACCCCTCAGCCCATGTCGGTTTCCCCCGTACAATGAGTACGCGCGGAGAAGTCAGCTCTCCTTTCTGCAGACAAACCCCCGCAGCACATCGTTAGGCTTTTGTTTTAATTCAAATGGATTAGTAATCATAAACTTCACAGATATTTGGACATCCCTCCCCCCCACCAAGAGAAACCCTTCTCCTTTCAGAGCAGTGTTAGAAGTGGCAGCTCCAGAATCCTCTACCTTGGACCAAGGCCTAAATCGTTCCTGAAAGCCAAATTCTCATGCTATACCATTGTTAAAACAACTGCAGAATATATTTTCTCCTGTGGCCTGCTCCATATCTGATTTAGATTTAGACCTTCTGGATTATGAGGGAGGAGAATCTATGAAACTGTCTCATTTACCTTCTTACACATCTCTGTCTGCCTTGCTCTCAGTTTGCAAAGATGTCTATTAATTGTAAGTCAGGCATATTTCAAATGATGCTAATTTATTGCTATTGTTGCTAGCATTACTGCTGGCTGAAGCCCTAGCCATTGATCCACGATCCACTGTACTCAGAAAACAGAGAAGAGGAGATTGCCGTAACTAGTCCGTTAGGATAACAAGTGCTGATTTCTGATGCTAATAAAAGGGGACAAAGACGAAATGCCAATATGCGTTTCCACATCTGTCTAGTGTTTGAATGAGGAGTTGGTGCCTCTGGCCAGGAACACAAACCGTTACAAGGTGAGGGCTGCATGTCTGGCCCCTTGCGTACAAAATTAAAGCTTCATCTCTCATTTGGACTTTACAGACCGCAGAAGAGATATGCTGCTAGGAGTTGCAGTGCTCTGGTGGGCTACAGGCACAGGTCAGAGCAGCCTTTGAATAACAGAGCTGTGGCGTAATGGAAGATGAGGATCAGCCAGTAGCTATCAGAGGAAGAGCCTCCTCGTACAGAAGTTATTCCAACAAGCAAGGTAGTGGGCAGCATGCATGCAGCGGGTTTCTGTAGTAATTCTTTGCCAAGAGGTCTGTAATTTAGGAAGACTTTTGTCCTGGATTAACTTGACAGCTAGCAGTACTCTCCTTATTTCCTATTAGCAAGTCATTTACTAACAATTCACTTGGATGTACTAGTGTCACAGTTACCAGCTTCTGTTAATTTTTAGGCACTGCTTCTGATCTCATGGGTCTTGCTGAAAATCACAAATAGTTCCTTGAAAGTCAGCAGTGTAAACCTCATAGAATTAAGATCAGAAGCGGGTCCTCAGATTGTATTATGACAGTGTGGTGTCTATCATGGGCTCCTTTTCAGGACTTCCAAGCAGTTGGCCCATCACAAGTGCTACTGGCAGCCTCTAGGATGTGTGCACTGCAAAGAAATACCGCTCGAGTCCTGCAGCAGTTGCACTCTTTTCCTTCCTTTTCAACTGGGGTATGTGGGGTGAAGTCTGTATTCTCTGAAATATTTTTTTCCTTATTGGAAATCAGTGCTACAGATGTGCTTAGTGGAGATGCTAATGTTCTCCAGAAGCTAGGACACAGTCAGGCTGCATTTATTCTCTTCCCTCTGTGTTCTTCCTAAGTGTACATTACCAGCTACTGCTGGAAAAAACATTTGGTATGGGTCTTTTTATGCCCTGAATCCTGAGGAAGGATAGGGTGTTTATGGTCTACAGACCTACACACATGGGATTTGCTTCTGTCGCTGCCCAGACACTGTCTCGATCACTTGACTTATAGGCACCTCCGTGCTGCCCATCTTTCCGCTTAGGAGCAATCCCGAGATGCACGGGGGAATGGGTACACAGTGCTGGATTTTGTTCTGCTTTTCAGTTTCCACCTTTCCCTTTCTCCCTTCTTTTACTTGGATCAGTATAATTTGTATAATGAGTTTGAGTTTTGGTGAGGTTTTATTATACATATGCCCAGAGATCTTGGTATTAAGTGCATTTTATAAATTAATAAATAAATATGCTCATTTGTTGTAGAATTTCTATTGTTGATTTGGGAACAGTAAGCTCTTGCAAATCTCAGCTTTCACCTTGCCAATCACTGTATTCCTGCAAGTGCACTGCAGTTATTTGGAACCTCTTCTGGGTTGGTGTTGGCATCCTTTTGCTAGATTACATTTATGCATTAGTACCATCTGTGCCTGCTGTACCTTCTGTGAGTTAGCCCTGGCCAAATGACTGGCATTTATCTGGAAGTGCACTAAAAAAAAAAAAAAAAAAAAGGAAAGAAAAAGAAACGAGGGAAGGAGGAAGAGAGACAACAGTAAGGATGGTACCCAGAGCTTTATGCTTGCTGCTGGCACTAATGGATCTCGGGGAGGAAGACACACTGGTGAGCACAAACACCTGGACTGATGTCCCTCATTTCAACTGCTGATGAAATCTGCCGTGTCCTTTCTGAGTCCTTCTCTCTAAATAAGAGCTGCTTCATCCTGTCGGGGTATTCAGATAAATTCTCCCTACCCTTCTGTTCTAAAGCAAAGACAATAAGAGAGCGAACAAACTACTGCAGTCTGAGGGACAGTTTTGGATTGGCGATGGTCTTTTCCCATCGCGCCTTGTTTCAGTTTGGTCAGAGAGAGTTTGGATCGAGTGATGCCTTTAATCTTTCAGCTAGTACTGAAGGTTATTTACAATATTGACTGCATGTAGGAATACAGATGTCACCGTGCTGGGTTTATCATTTTGCTTTCTATTCAGAGTCATCTGCTGGTCAAAAAAACTTGGGTGTAAAATAGCCTGTTAGGGTTTCCTTCCTATAAATAAAGGGAGAGGTGAGCATTTTCTGCTGTTACTGGTTTTTAAATGTCTGTCGTCTTCTTTGTCACAATAAACAAGAAGTGCTCCCTGTTGAAAGTCAGAGAGTACTGATAAACAGCAGCATACTAACCTTCTTCAAGGATTCCTGAGAAATCGGAGCATTTTGCACAGACCAAAGCTTTAGTACTATTACCCGTCTTACAGCAGCAAGCAATACATCACTGCTGTGTTTTTGTAGCCAGTCAAGGACCAGAGCCAGTGTCCACCTCCTGCCTCGTCCTGCCTTGACTTCTCCGTTGCCTGTCTAGGCTGAGGTAGCTTCAAGAGAAGGGCCTCTGAACTGTGCACCTCTGTGTATCTGTGAGACAAGGAAAGTCTTAACGCTAATACAGGCAAGGGAATTCCTCGCAAAGCCAGTGAAAGCATCATGGTCCGGGTCTGTCCATGCCTGTCTCTGGACACAGGATGATGGGCAGCATCCAGAGCACCCCACCGATATTTAGAGTATCTTTTTTCCCCAGTTAAGCTACGTCTGTCTCATGAGGTAAATTGCTCCTAGTTCTGCAGCTCCCTCATTCAGATGAAGAGAGTCGGGACATTTAAGAGATTGTGAACCAAAAGCAAAGGTTTTCTCATTCGACCATATTTTTTGTTTAAGACCAGTTTCACGGAACCCAAGAAAAAGAACTTTTGTGTATATACTTATTTGCCGGCAGATTGGACCAGTTTGTCCTAAGTAGGTAGGTACAAAATACAAAGAGCAGATATAAATACACGTGAAGGAGTTCTTAAAGTGAACATAACTGTCTGGTAAGAATTTAAAAGAAAATTATCTGGCTCAAAAATTACTTTCATTAAATAAATCAGTGCCATATCAGTCTGTCAAGAAAAATAATGTGCCTTACCCAGCCTATATTAGAGAAAGAGCACAAAAGCTTCTGGCAGAGGGGCTAAGCAGCCACCTCTGAGCTGAACACAGTTCCTACCGAGGCTCTCCACTCCAAAGAAGGACTCATATTTGTGTTTGCCCGGACAGTGCCAGAACTGATGGAACGAACTCTTTCTTGTAACGTAACCATTCCCTGAATTTAGGATGACCTTACAGTAGACCCTCCCAGCAAGAACAGATGTTGGAGTATGGGCAGTTTTACTTGCACGCTGTTTGATGCACAGTGCGTTCATAGTGTATTTTTACTGATATGCGATATTGCAGAGTATTGTAGAGCTTGTGATTGGTATGAATACAGCACGTCTCCTTCAGGGGCCTGCCTCCAACAATGCCAATTGTTGCTGCTTAGGTGTTTTGCGTTCGTGGGTCCTAGTGTGGGAATACAAGTCGCATCCTTTCATCGAAGATACTCTTTGATAAAGGCAATTTTATAGTTAAATTAATGGCATAATCGTACTGTGTATGGACTGCTTTTTGCTGCAGTATTCCTATAGCCCGTAGCATGAGGGCTCTCGGTCCATAATAGCAGGCACTTACCAGCAGCTCCAGCAAGACAAGGTCAAGCCATTAGGCTTCAGCAGTGCTGATGGCAGGTTCTGTGGGTGGTGGTGCGTGAGGGAGGCACGTGGCCAGCCTCATGCCTCTCGCCCACCCTGCGGGGCACCGGCCCCTGCCCACCCAGGCCAGCCTGAAACAGGGGAGGAAGGTCCACCCTGTGCTTGTGGAGCCCTTCCCTAGAGGGAGTAGCTTGTGGAGCACAGCCTGCTGATGACTCAGAAGGTATAAAAGCAACAGCGGCTGCTCTTGGTCTGTTGTGTGGCGGTCAGTTTTTCAGACATGCTCTTACAGGTGTACTGAACTGGTCTATTCCCCAAAAATACTTGTTGGCATTCTCTTCTGCACACTTTGTGCTGTCTTGAATGCTCTTACTTCAAATTTACATCACTATATATGAGAGAAGAACTAGAGCTAGTTTTACAAATATTTATATATAATAAATAAGTTATTTTTCATTTTGTTCTGAATGACCACTTTGACACTGTGGAATCTTTTCTACTAAGAATGAGGTATTTGGAATTCAAGATTTGCTTTTTCTTTCTTTCCATATGTTCTGTGTTAAACATATGCTATACTTTATATTTAAAAACTAGCAGTAGACTGAAAAAAATAGCCCACGCCACAAAAATATGTTTGCTTCATTATCAAGAGCTTCTGGTTCTTTGGTTTAGGTTTTTTGGGGTTTTTTTTTTTTTCTTTTTTAAACACATGGGGGGAAACACCATTGAGGACAATTTCAGAATGTCAAACTAACTTTTAAGAGCTGTGGAGAGAGTGAACATCTGGCTCTTCATTTGCAGCATATATAAGGCTTGTCATAGCTTAGAGCTATACATTGCCTCGTAGAGGTGGTGATTGAATTTTCAGCTTTGTAATTAAGGAAGGAAGCCCCTCCACTTAATTTAGGAATTGGCCTTCAGTAGAGGCCAGTTTAAGTAGTATCCAAATATTCAAAAGGCCAGTTCCTGTTAGCGCGGGGGTGGCTGTGCTCGAGGGCATTTATAGAGCATGGGAGTAGGGCCGGGAAGCCTCTTGCCACAACCACCTCTGAGCCACCAGCTACACTGTGCCATGAGGAAGTGCACTACCAAATCCTCTCCCTTCCACAAACGAGCTCTGCACCTCTGAGCCTCGCAGAGCTCCTGAGCAGCGAGGTGAGCTCTGCCAGAGGCTCGTCTCACAGACACGTTGGGCACGTGCGCGTGGAGGTGCAGTGCAAGCGCAGCAGACCCCTGCACTGCCCTCTGCTCTGAGCTTGCTCCTTTCTGCCTGCGTGAAGAGACGCTCGGAAATGTCAGCAAGAGAAGGAGAAAAGAAGTTTTAAGGGATTTGAAAGAAATTATAACTGTCCTCATAGTCTACTTCAAGATTGCTGCCTGAGGTATTGAATTTTTTTAATTGGTAAAAAGAAAATTAACAATCGCCACACAACGATCCTTGTTTAAGAGTAGGGAAATAGTACAGTATGTTTAAATCGACGTAAGATTTAAAAGTCCTGTGATAAATCTCAGTGGTGAATTTAGGAAAGGAAATGGGGTTTGTCACTTGTTATATAAATATGAAGTTATGTGCCCGTCGCTATGGTGACACCTTGTTTAGTACATAGCAGAGTAAACTGTGAAAATTTGCTGCCTGAGAGGGCTTTGAAGTATGTACTTTTTTCCCCCCCATTGTTTTAGATCTTTTTCATGAATGTTTAATTTGCTGTTTGGGAGGGGAGGAGGAAATGCCCAGGCATCCTCTAGCTAGGTATGAATATTTTAAACTTTATGAAATCACTGGTAATTTAGAACTTGTCTCTGAAATTACCTGGTAAATGACCACAGCAACATTTAGAAGTAAAAAGCAATGAGGTGTGCACAATTACCTTCTAAAGCTGGAGACACACACGTACTTAAGCATGAATTTAATTATAATACGGGTAGATTGGTGCCTCTTTTTAAATCCTATCACTGATGAGGATGACAGCTATTTCTAGTTGAAACCATAATAAAACAGAAGCCTACACTGTTACATTATAAACTTATAAATAAAAATTCTCTTCCGAAAATAAAATATAGGTTTAATTATTGTAATTAGTTGCATATTTCAAATTACGTTTTCACACAAGTGTAGTTAAATTAGTAAAGATAGCTTTGTGAACCGCCTTAAAATGGCTTCCATATATTTAGCTGCAGTTAGTAAAGGGCTGATTTAAGCTAAATGATTATTAAAATTTTAAAATGACCCAGGCATGTTGATAAGGGGTCTCGTACCAGTTGTAATAGAATTTAATCAAGCCAGTCTATCATTTCCATATGTAAGGCCTTACTGAAATCAATAGCCCTATTAAGCCCCACTTTGCTTGTCTAAAAATCCTTGCTTCTAATTATACCTTTGCAAACAAGCCGAGGTTTCAGAGTTTGTGGATTACATATAGCATACAAATACAAAAAATTCAAGACCTGCTATTGTCACTTAAGGCCAGATTAAGAAAACACACTGCTAGCACTATTCCTTACTGGGTGAGAACTGTACAGCTTTGTCTACAGCCGAACACTAGTATGTAATCTTACTTGCTATAATGGACAAATTAACAGCCCAGGTTTTTTGCTCCCAAAATCTTTTAAGGTGCAAAGCCTGAGAACGGTATGAACAAAGTACTTCAGCTAAACAGATTAGAACTTGCCGTGCCAATGCCATGCTTATGCAGCGAGGTGGGTTTTTTCCTTGACTGATCCTGTTTAAAATCAACAGGGCTACATTATGACATAGGACAGTGTACAAAATATTGTCAGTATCACATAACACTTCATTAAAACATGTGAAATGTAAAGATACAGGAAAATTTTGTTGGGAAATACATCTGTAAAATCTATCCAAACAATCAAAAAAAAGAAAACCCACCAATCAAAAAACAAACCAAAAACTGACCCGAGACATTGGAATGTGGTCAATCTCTGTATTGAATCAAATCTGATTGCAAAGCCAAGTCTTTTCAAAATAAAGTCTGCCTGCAGTGCTTGCAACCCAACTACCACAGCATTATAAATTAATGCAAAAGTTGCCAAAAGGCCCGTTAAGTAGAAAATGTCAACACACAAATGTTAATCAAGAGATTTACAGAAGATTTTAAAGTATCCAGGTCCCACTGAAACACTTCACATCCTGTAAACCCCTTAAAAAATCTCAGTCCTATTGCACTGAAATAGCCAGATTTGCTAGCGGAAGTACATTCTCCTTCAGACTAACTGAAAAAAACGGAATTCATGGGGACGGCTGCTTCTCTTCCACACGCACCTGTGGGACAGAGTGTGTCCACGGAGCTTGGTGCACACACTCTGATACAAAATCACGTTGGAGTTGGACCAGAATCGCTCCCACCCCTCTTGCCTCCCATCCCTTTCATGCAAAGGTGCGGCAGAGGTCTCGGATCGGCACGTGATGGTACGTACCATATGTGCTGCAATACCTATGCACAAGAGGATGAGTTAAGGACAGAGTGTCAGCCTTAATTGGAGTAAGCTGTCAGACCAGCGATGGGCTCGCATGTTTGAAAGTCTGCCACTTGGACATTAAAACAGTCACATGCCAGAGCTCTTTCTCTCCCAAAGGATAGCACAGATTAAACTGAAATGATGAGGTTAATGTGGGAAGAAGTGGTTTTAGTTATGACTACAAGAGACAGGCTTTTTAAAAAAGAAAAAAAAAAGCTTTTCAGTAAACAGCTGATTCAAGCAACAGGAGTGCCTCATGTTTCCACAGGGCAAGAGGTGGAACGTGCACTTACAAGGTTTTAGAGTTTCTTCCTAAGACTCATTAATAAAGGCGGCATTAATAACATATTTTATAAACACTAAGGAAAGTGCAGAAGCTGTTTCAAACCTGTAACAAACAGGAATCATGAAGTTGCATTAGAGAGGAAACATCGGAATTTAACTTGGACTGAAATCCTACCCCCACACGATACAGACCAGATAAAAAGCTTTGGCTGAATCCAGACCTTCAAAGGCTGCAAGCTAGGAAAGATTCCACCCTGCATCTGAGCACATTAACTCAGCTCTAGTCTTCCTGAAAAGAGCCAGCTTAGACTTCTTCCACAAAGCTGTAGCCTTTGAAGAGGCTGGTTGAGGCAAGAGTAAAATGAATGGGCGATGTTGAAAGAAGACCAAGGAAAAATCCCTTCACATCTACAAGTTACAGATTTACACTTCACTGATGGCAGCATTTGATATTTTAGGAGAGCTTAGTACGAACTTCTGATTTGCTTGGGGAAAACCCTGTAATCTGTTTAATGTTCACTGTGGGTGAAACATGAGCAGGAAGGAGAAGCAATGCATTCAGAGGAAGCACGGGGAGGTGCAGCTGAGCTCGCCCTTTCCACCAAACCCGCTTAAGACTGTAGTTTAAGATAGTTAAGATTGCATCTGCAAAGCCAGGACAGGCATCTGTACTTGACTTGACCACGGGCCAAGTCTACCACTAATTCTTCATTTTACTATGATTTATTGTTTTAGATGGACGCAGTGTTTATTATAGGCATCAAAAACTCATTGCTGCCGTGTGTCATCTCCTGGTGTCTTATTAAATTAAATACGAACTGTAGAAGCCAGGTGTGAAACTAACACCAGGAAACACTCAAGAAAAATATTTACGCGTATTATTGAGGTTTCCTGTACAACAGCACTCTCTTTAACTTGTTGCCTTTACTCTGGTAAGAGCCTGGATAAGAAGCTGACTAGAAAGCTGATGGTGCTGATGATCAAGTCGCGGCACACAGCTAAGCACAGACAATGCATTCAGCTGGAAAGACGGCTGTTGGCTTTTCAGCTGGCTGCTGAGCCCCTTCCCCAAGTGCCACACCACGGTGGTTGCAAGCTTTTAAACTCAGTATAGCCAGGGAAGTTACTTTGTGCGTGACTCCTCGTTCTTATCAGGAACTAACTGCAAAATCCAGTTGTAGCTGCGCTCGTCCGTGCTCCCTTGCTTAAACTTCTGGTGAATGGAAGTATGCAATGAATTTTTCTTAACCTGTGAGCAGAACAGGGAGAGGAGATGAAGTAGCCGCACCTGGTGTTACAGAGGGGCACTGGCGACTTCTCCTCACCAGAAGTACGCCACGGGGTCTTGGCAGTTTCTGAGGGCAGGCAAGGGAAGAGGTATCTGTGTGTGCGTGAAGAACAGGCAGGCACTGTGTTATTCCTCTGGACTAGCGCAGCCACTCCCCACCTGCACAGGACTTCCTGATCGGTCTGTCTTAAGCGTAGCTTCTTTTCAGACAGATAGCACTCTGCCACCAGACAGATGTCGTATTTTTTAAAGGGAAAGCCTTCGCTGTGATGCTTCTGCTTGTGTGTGTTCTCCACCTAAGGTACAGGTCACCAGCCAGCACTGTCAGCTCAGTGGGACAAGACTGAATCTTTATCAGGAATTCCCCAGGTAGAAGACAGAGCTGAAAGCTTTTGGGAGGAATAAATTCTTAACATTAATAAAAAAGAAAAAAACCAAAGCCTTTGATATCTCTTTGAGAGGATATTCTCACTAAGGCTTCACTACTACAAGTAGAGATCAGAAAAAAAGTTTCTGCTCTTTATCTTTTTCTTACTTCTTCCCACAGACAAGTGATTTGGCTATACCTCATTAAGAAGAAGAAAAAAATGGCATAAGCTTAATTAAGATTTTAATTCAGATGACAAAAATAAATCATTGCAGACTTGGTAGTGACAATAAGAAAATACAGTGCCTGTTCTTCCTCTGCAATAGAGATAATAACAAATGATGAGGAATCCTGAAGAAGCAAGAGCTTCTATGCCATTTTGAGCCCGCTCAGGGACAGTGCGGTCACAGTGGGGTTGACATCACCTCTGGTAACTGTGCTTCCAAGGTGGGGCCCTGTGTCCCCTCCTGGGGCACACAAAGGTGGAGTCTGCAAAAGACTGCTCCTCCTTTCTCATGTGGGTCTGCCTCCCGTGAACTGGCTGCTCTGAGGCTGGCAACGTGCAGAAGGACGGGAGGAGGAAGAGGCCAGCTTTTGTTTGAGAGAAATACGAATAAAGGTCCCGTACTATGCGCATGAATTCTATAAGGGATTAAGCAGCCAGCTGTATTAGCATGTTATCTCAAAAAGGGACACGAGCTTGTCCTGGCTTAATACGGTGCTCTAAAACAGCAGGAGCTCCCACAACATGGCAGCACGTGGGACTGTCAACAAGCACCTAACCGGAATAGCCTTGGAGAGGCTTTAAGAGCTGCAGTGTGTTGGCGGGTGTGTGCAAGCAGAACTTGAGAGCTGCTACTAAGAACTTAGATGTTTGTTAGTTCAGACATTCAAATGGGATGCTTTTAATCACCTGGCTCACTCAGCACACCACCAGGGAAGCACAGTCCCGCTGCAGCCAGGAATTGATACCCTGTTTGCACCTAGATTGGCGACTCAGTGGTGCCAAGCTACAGCCGCATTCAAAAGGAATCCCAGACCTGTATGGACCACATGAGTGCTGCTCTCCCTCAAGCTTTCTGGGGCAGGGCCACAGTGCTTGACAGACCACTGGCAGGATGAATTACAGCTCTGCTGAGCATCAGCAGGTCTCCCAGACGTCTACTCCCCTGCAGCCAGCCACCCCCGTGTCAGGCTGCGCAGGTACTGCGGTGCGTCATGCCTAACAGAAGTACTTAGCCAGTTCTGGTACCAAGAGCAGGACAAGTATTTTCCTGCAAGTCCTACCATTTCTCTCTCCAGGCAACAAAAGTTTAAGTATTTATATCTGACCAGCACTTAAAGGTCCAGATGCTTCTCTAATTCAGTTAACCCTATGTTTACACCTTCAAAATCTGGATCAAAGTGCAGAAAAACTGTCTTTCTCAAATATAATTCCTAACTGTAGTGCTAACAAGAACCAGAAGAACTGTTAGAATTTTTGGTGGATTTTTGGAACATGGACATATTCTTTGGGAAAATGTGAAACATTGGATTTTTTCCCAAGCAAAATAATGGCTTTCCTTAGCATTTAGTACAGGTTGCGAACACAAGAATGAAATGCAAACTCTTCTTAGCTGTATGGCCTAATCATTGCAAGTGGGGTGGAAATAAATGAAAATGAGGCCAGAACTCTTGCAGAATCTATGCTGAAATCCTTTTTTCCATGTTCAAATCAACCTAATTAAGATCCCCTGAAGTAAACAAAGTTTCTTTGAGCAGCACCTCAGCTTGTACAAATTATATGAATTTTTGAAGTAAAAACCGCAGTGATTTTAAAAAAGTAATTCTATGATTTTATGGTGTTTTAAAAAAAGAGGGGGATGGGGAGAACATATCTTCACTCCTTGGCTAGTAAGTTCTCTGAAAAAAGTCTTACTTTTACTCATACTTTTAACATGAAGTTTTCAGTTCCAGGTACTCCTGCAGAGGAATTAACATCGTGTTAAAAAGGAGAAGTGACTGCTTTATTTTAAGGGCTACTTCTTTCTAATTCAGGATGTTTAATAATTTGATCACTGTGCAAGAATAACTACTCGTATCACAAGCATTAAAAAATTTATATCACCTGATCATTAAAAAAAATGCTGCAGTAAGAGAAAAAAGTTCTGAATTTTACAATACTGCATTTCAAGGACTAGAAACGGGGCGGGGGGGGGGGAATATATCTATACACAGGCAAAATCACCCTCAAGCTCACCCATCTCCCTCAACATTTGGTCCCTGGTCAATGGCAAGGTTAAAATATTTTGGTCAGGGAAATCAAGGGCAGGTTTGTACTTTGGTGACTACCAGGGAAGGCAGGCAAACTGGTAGCTTGGAAAGGCAGTTCACAGGACTGTTGGCAGACAGAAGACTTTGGCACAATACATTTGCAGTTTAATTTCAATAGGCCGTTAAGCTCTTAAACACATTAAGCATATCCAGTGCTGCTGGCAAAATCTTTCATGGCTTTGACTCTACCGTGTCAGTGTTCCCTGCTCCTAGCCGGGCTCTGGGGCCCCGCTGGGGACTGACCTCCAAGCACTCTGCGCGTTCAGTCCTTCTTTTCCTTTCTGTGAAGGCAAGCGTGGGTTCGGTTGTGTGCATGTATGTGTATATCTAACCATGCGGCCTCGTAAGTATCTAGCTTCTTCCCTTCTGAACTTTTAAGGTCATTCAGTGAACGCGTAATTTTGCAATGCTGGTCTCTTTGCTGTTCTTTTACCAGGCAAAAGTAACTGCTGTCACTTAGCTAAGGCTTTTTGCATTATTGGCTCAAATGCTGTTTTAAAGCTCTTCCATGGTGATCTCTGTATCCAGCAGGGTTATAAACTAGTGCTTGGCTGGTTATCGCTCTCAGCTGCCAGGTAGACGTACTGTTTTCTGCCTTCCCAGTTTTTAGAACTGTGTCTTAGGCATCCCCCTTGTACCACACAGAAGGGGCTCTTGCCATTCTGCACACGCCTCTGGAGATCATGGCATTAATACACTGCTGTAATGCTGTACTTGTGAGGGGCTTCTGAAGCACTTACTGTGAAGCCGTGATGTTTTTATTAAGTCATGAAAAGGCTACGAATAAAGAAAATGGGTTGTAGCGTGTTGAAGTTGAACAGGCACGTGATAAATGCAATGCAGTTTTCCTGATCTGAGAATCAGGCTACCTCACTTAGTTGCCCTCGGCTCAGGTTTTAAAATTCAGGTTGAAAACTTTTAGCAGAAGTAAACAAAAATGAAGCCAAACAATCGCATATCACCGATGCAGTATTAACAGAAAAGGCTAAAGCTGTTCCCCTCCTGCTTTGCAGCTTCACCTTGCAGTTCACACATTGTTACTTGGAAAACGCTAATTCTCGCACGTGATCCTTGGCAGTGAGAAGTCATTTCAGACGAAGTAGTGGCTGAGTGGATCGTGACATTGACAACATTCTCAGATAAGACATTCCTCTAAAGAAAATGCTGTCCCTGAATAGTGACAATGTTATTTTAAACTGCATTTTTTTCTTTGGAATCAACCTAGCTGCAGTTTCAATCACACGCTGTCTGTCAGCTGAATCACAAATCACAGTTGGCTGGGGTTTCCCCCCTTCTTTTCCTGGTTGAAAGAAAGAAAAAGAAGCTGCAGCAGAAAGAGAAAAAAAATAGCTAAATAAAAGCCAAGGATGGCCCAATGCCAGAGATGCTGAGAACTACCAATTCCTCCTCTCTTACCATACCCTCTGATGACTCCACATTCGTTTCCTGAAAAACAAGCAGTTCACAAGAATCAACTCGGCACAGCCTGGTTCCCTACGGACTGATACCTTGAGAGCACATCAGCACGGATAGCGAGTGTGTCCTCAGGGAGCTGCCTCTGCTACAGCTTGTCCTTACAAGGAAGCACCATACCATCTTCTTTTTCTACCTGGCCACTTCTTCCATGATACTTACAGGCAATGTGACACCTGTGAAACATCTACTTTGCTGTAAAATGTGCCAGGCTCGTTCCCAGCTGACCGACGGTCAGCACACCCATGCTGCAGCCTGTCCCCTCTGTCACTGCACAGCACCATCACCTCCGTCTCGGCAGGAAAGCCAGGCCAAAGCGTGGGATGTGCTTGGGAAGAATGCGGCAGAAACCCATCTTGAAAACCTTGCCCCAGCAGCTGCTCCTGCTTCGAAACGGCTGGTCTCAAATGAAGGCCAGGATGGTGAGTGCTCGGCCTGGTTACAACACCTCCACCTCCACTCGCAGGGGTATTTTCAACAGGTGGCATCCCAGAGCCTCACTGGAGGACGGGATGGAAACAACCGGACAGCTTCAGAGGAAGCGTGGCCATTTTAGCTAAGTGTGCAATTGCATTTTCAACGTAATTAGGTGCCTAATTGTGTGCCTAGGCCTAGCTGATGTATTTGCACGTGTATCTAATTATGATTTATCTAAATGCTCTCTGGCCATAATGCCTTGCTCTCCAATCTAACAGAGGCATTCATAAAAGTGAGAGGTGAGTTTGAGTGGTCACTTTTCCCTAGCTTTTATTTTAAACTGATTCCTATTTATCTTGTGTTTTTTAAACAATTCAAGCTGCCTGAGCAACGGGAAAACTCCAAACACCAGCACTACTGGAAGACAAGCGTAGTGCTGCACAAACAGCTGTGAAAAAAAGAACACTTCTAGGGGAGAGGCCAGGGTGAGGTAAATAAACAAGACTTCCATGCAAGACTTCCAGTGCTGATGTTGGACTTACCCGGTGGTGTGGATGTCACGCACTAAGAACTTGCACCAGCAATCACCAAGGTCAAAAGGGATCTTTTTTCACTCAGTGTTAAACAGGAGCTGCAAAGATGGCGGCTTTTGTTGGGAAACAGCGAATGTCACAAATGCAATACGTAAGAGCACCACAGCAACACAGTTTGTGCTACCTACATGAGCAATGCAATCACTTAAACTGTCCCAGTGTCTTTTCTAACAGCAGCTGCGAAAGGCTACAGGAACATTTTTTGTTCACTAACTACAAACCTCATTGAAAAAGGCGAAACAAAAAAAACTCCACAGATCTTTCCCTTGAATTATGTTTCCTTTTACTTAGATAAATTCTCGGTATCTTCTCTTAGGATTATTCAGCTGCCTTTAACATAAAACTGGCTTAACTCAGACACCATCAAATCCTCAGGTCCAGCTAGGCTACACAGCCATGCAGCCCGACCTCTTAATATAAACAGCACTGTGGAAATGTCTATTATTTTTCTTCAGTGAAACACTTCTTAACCTACAGTATCCAGTCATTCTTTACGGTGTGTGATGTCAAAAATACTTACTGCACAAGCAGAGATCTGTGTTTCTTTTGCCACAGACAATAAATCTTTAGTGTCTTCTCCTGATACGCATCACTCCACTTGATCTCAGGAGGCACTATACGTCTCTCTTTTCCTCTGCCTCTTCTAACAAGGTCACTTTCCAGTGATGAAACAACTTTTCCAGAAGGTATAGCGTTCAATAATTAATATCTACTGATAATAGCTTCCCAAAGCAGTGCTTTAAAACTCTAATGCAGGCTCTTCACCAACTTAAGAGCATGAAGAACCCTTAAAATAGATTTCAGTAGCACGTCTGAAAGTATCAGCCTCAAAAACTTGACGTGCATATGACTAAACTTACCACTGATATAAACAGAAGTTTATCGACTTACGCCAAAAGGAAATTCAGCACTTCCTCTCTCACCAGCCGGCATTATTTTACTATAAGTCTGAGAAGGTTAAGTCGTCCTAATGCATATGATATAATCTGCTGTGAATAGGAAAATAGAAATACCTCCTGCTGCTTTTGCTATTGCACACACAGGTTCTGCAGTAATACCATCACAAGCGTTAGGTTACTCAGGAAGGCGTGTTTTACTGTAGCATCTGCAGGCTAGATGGTGAACCACAGCTGGAGAGAGAAAGAGGGATCTTAAACCAAAAGCTGTAGTGAACACGGAGCACGATTTTCTGTCACTGTTACTGTATTTCCTTCTACCAGACATTTCATTACTGCCAAACTGGCTTTGTCAGGTGATCTCCAGTGAAAGCAACATTTAACAAAAGCACAGAAAAACTACTCAAGCAGGTACTAAAAAAACCCAATAGGTTATCAGTAATTTCTCTCAACATTTTTCCTGGTTTTCTGGTGACTTTACAATCATTTGAATGGGGTCTGCATTTAACACAGCCAGTCAGAGGGAGAAGTTTGTTCATCGGAGGCAGGGTTGAGACCACAGAACAGAAGTAGTTGGTCTCTGTGTCCCTCCCTGCTGCCACCCTTTTGGAGGAGCGAAGAGGAAGCATACCATCTCCCTAGGGATTTTCCAGCAAAGAGAGACCGTCTAAGCTTGAGTCTCTGCAGGGGCCAGCCAGGACAGCACGTTTTCTTGGACTTGATGTTTTTCCTGTGTGTGAATGTTCACCTCTTCAATACAGATTTTACAGCTGGTCCAGCAGCCAAAGAAAAAACTTCATTTGTAGCTGTCAGGTTGCTTCATATAACATTGCAAAGGTGAAGCAAGAACACTGGCCACACCTGCCCTACCTCGAGTGTCTTCCTGCCCATACGGGTGACCTGCCAGTACCACAGGATGCAATCGGCACAAAGACATGCCTGGTCCAGGAGTCTTAACACCAGAAGAGTAAAAGGAGGGATGGAGAAACTGAGCTGTGAAGATACATGCCATCTATTCCAAACTGCAAAACAGTCCTCCACTAACATGGTATTAAGAGTTATCTCACAATTCGGTGAAGAGCATGCACATGCTAAGGACATCCGCTGCTTAGGAGTGAGCTACGGCAGGGAGGCAGAAAGGGACAGATCGTGTAGCATCCGTGTAGCTCTCAGGATCAAGATGTCCTGGGCTTAGGACCCACAAATCCAAAGAGACAGAGACAACTGGGTAAAGATGGTATCAAGAGTTTTCCATGTGTTCTTGAGACCCACAGCCAGGAGGGGAGTAGAGCTGTGGAGCATGGTACAGCCGATAAAAGCAGCCCACCTTGCTGCTCTGGCTCTGCAGGAGCCTGGACACCTCACATGTTGTTGATGATTTACATGTGACGGTTCAGGAAGGACAGAGGGACAGTCTGACTCTCACTGATGGAACTTACTCACTGATACTACCTGAGCACTGGATGTGTGCATGCAGAGGTGAGCTGTGTGCATGTCTGTTACACACGTGCACACATGCACAGAAGCCCAGACACAAAGAGGGAGAGTCAGCATTAGTTTAGCATCCAGTCACAAGTCACTTGTGTGTCTGGGCTGACCAAGAGGTGAATGTGTGTGAAACGGGATGACACGCGGTAATTATTCCAGTGTGACACTTGTACAGTGAAGGAGGGTGGCTGGGATGAAGCATCAACTGCAGGTCGTTAATGCTGACAAGGGCTGCGGTCACCTCCAACAGCTGTCCCTCTCCCAGGTGGTCTGACCAATGTTGCCACCATCTTGTCTCCGAGGAGGCTTAGGACTAATACAGTAGGTAAAGCAGATACTAATGAAAGTATCGCTCAGAGCCATCTTAAGATTAAAGCCTTTCAAGTCATGATATTCTAACACTAAGCAGTGCACATCTTTGATAAATACATGTGATTTTGTACAGGTCAGTCTAGTCTGGCATAAGATCTGACTTTACTCGATTTTTGCACTGTATACGAGGTAAAATCTCTGCGCTTTAAGCTCCACAACAAATCAGAGTGTATTATTTAGGCATTTCCACAAGACTTATTAGCGTGGTATTGCACATGCGTGTGGCTACCACATAGAAGAAATCCCAGCATTTAAAAATGATACCTGCTTCTGTTTTCAATGACCGGTTGACCCTGGTATTGCAGTAAGATCCCTGGGAATGGAGAATGCCACCAGTGGGGTGTTATTTAGAGTGACATTTACCTGCACTCCGCAGAGCTATGGGAGCAAACCTATTTGTGTTGCGCTTCTTTTGCACCAACTGCCCTTGTATCTGCTTTTAGAGTTTAACTCTCCCATTTTCATCCACTGAAAATGGAACATGAACTCTTTTACCCGTATTAGTAGCCATCTGTTTCTAGCTGTTGTTCAGAGCTCACTAGAGGCATGTCTTCTTCTGTCATTCTCGTAGGTGGCTTTGCCTTCATTACTTGAAGTTCACATCATCCCCATAGAAACATCAGATGCTACCAGTGGCTCCATTCTTTATTGCATCCTCCTCCTCAGACACTGTAACCCTTAGACACCTGCTGCTCTCTCTCTTGTGTCTTAATTACCACCATTGTCACTCGGGGAAAGCCCTACTGCTTTGTGCAGAGAAGACACACTGCATTTAGTGAACGTGCAACTTGTACATGTGGCAGTGGCCCAGTTGCTGGGAAGTGCCGAGTGGAAATCAAAACTGAGCCAGCTGAAAGGCATGCTTTCTGTTTCTCTTGTATCTCCCTCCTGTTTTTGTCGAAGTGTCTTCTGTATCTCCATTCCAATCAGCAGCATTTATATCTCTGTCATGATCTCGGTGGAGACAGTAGCCTGGGAAGGAGACTGTAAGAGGTGTCGAATGGAAAAGGTTTGAGTATCAGTCAGCGCAAGCTGCCGCCATCCCTGATAGGAAAGGAGAGGAGAGCAGGCACACCCTTTGCTGCTGAGCGTTGTCCTTGGGCTTTCAGTAACAGTGGGGGTTCAGCCCAGCTGGGAGCGTCTCCCAGAGAGAACCACTGCAGTTGCTTCTGAGGAGGCCCCAGGGCCCATGCATCCTGGTCTTGGGAGCAGCAGAGGTGGTGCCAGGGGAGGCTGTGGCATGAAGTGACAGCAGGTTCAATAAATGGAACAGGTCTCTCTTGCTCAGAGACTGATCAGCGCTGCTGTCGTACACTTCATGGTGTGTGCTAGGACATTTCACAGCCTCATGTTTCTGTTTCATAACTACCTTCGCTGGCATTTCTTCTTACAAATTCATGGTGATGTACCATGTAAACAGGTATAACGTTTTTAAAAACTCAAGTACTGTAGTAGTCTAGAGAAAAGAGCTCACAGGCGTTCCACGCATCATCACCACCTTGGTGTTGTGGCAGTTACCATCTCAAGTACGGCAGCAGGGTTTACAGAGGCCGTTGAGGGGCCTGGTCCTGCTGCCCTCGCTCCAGGGGCACCCGACTGTGACCACACCAGAGATGCACATTTGGGGCAACCTTCTGTACTTCTACCTTCACAAAAACATGTGATAGTAAAGCGTAGTCTCGTCAACAAAACTTCCCTGCTGCAGTGACAGAGTATACTGTTTTTCTTCTGACTTTTACTGAGCCAAAGCCCAATATTATTTTTCTTTCCCTAGTCAGAGCATTTATAGTTTTATAAATCATGGAAGACTGACATAAAACATGCACTGAATGTGCCTAAGAAAGTATTCAGAGAGTGCCAACTGAGCATGTGGCTGACTCTTAAGAAAAGGGCTTTAATTACAATCAACATAGGAAATACAAATTTAAAGAAATAGGAAGAGTTCTTTCCATTTACCTTCTTTTGGACTATCGAAATATACTAAAACTGAATTTCTAGAAGGCCTAAAGCAAAGGTATTTTTCAGGGCTACATTCACAAGTTGCTACCAAACCCTCACCACCGCTGAGCATAAGCACAGCACTGGCAATCACAGATCTAAGTCGGTATCAGGCACGGTTAGCCAGAAAGTTGAGTTTTAACATGGAACCATCTTATAAATCAGATATAACAGATAATTACTTCAGCTGAAAAGCAGTTACATTTACTAGTCCTCAGACAAGCCCTTGGAGAAAATTTTGCAGTCTCTACTGAAAACCATTGGATGTATATTTTAGTGACCTGAAGTGGGAGGCAAGTGCCATAGCTCAGGATCGGCTGTGCAGATTGTTAATCCCACACAGGCCGAGTATGAACAGGCTGGATGAGCTGAACTGGAGTAATATACCAGGAAATGCAAGGGTTTCTAAAACTGTGACCCACATCACTCAAACCTTTAGAAGTCGAAACGTACAATTTCACTTGCAATTTGAGCCACAGCTGTAATATTTGTCCAGCACAGAGAAACCAGCTTTCATTCAGTAAAAATGTTACACTAGGCAGGAATTTAAAACAGAAAATGGTATAAAGCGCTATTCCAAGCTTGATGACTTCGTGCTGTTTATTGACTTGGCCCTGACTAGGAGCGGTGCTAAGCAGATGAAGTTGGCCTTGATACCCCCCAAGGTCAGGTCCGCAGAGACTAGCCCAAAACTTTATGGGGAAAGTTGGGCAGGAAGGCATACCGTCAGTTTGGAAGGAAAAAAGGGAGGATAAATCGGATTTCAGTTTGGTAGGTCTGAAAACTTCTGAATGCTTATACACCAAAAAAGCAAACGCTAGGAGCAGGAAGGACTTTCAAGGAAGAAACATATGACTCTCTTGTGCTCTGTTCGCTAAGATGCAAGGGATGCAAATCCACAACAGGCAGGTAGGTATAAAGAGCCACCTACACACACAAGTCCTTGATATGCGTTTGCAAGGCCAAATTACTGAAATTTGCTCTTTCTTTCATTTTTTCCCCTCTCTGTTTCTCTCTACCAGAGCAGGAAGGATGATAACTAGCTCTAAAATACGTGGCATGGCTAATTCATTCAAAGGCACAGAGTCAATAGCAAACATGCCATGGAGGAGCCAATATCATGTGACTTTCCAGTTAGTACCTACATCCATTAGCAGTTTCTTTCACTCTGCCAACCACAAGACAGTGTATGCCACTGCACTTTTAAAGCAGAGAGATTTGAGAAACTAGATCTAGGATTCATAGAATTCACAGAATTCTAATTCACAAAATCCCAGATCTAACAGAAATGTAGTCCATTACATTCTCCTGTTCCTTTACACACCTTTCTTTTCCTTCTGTTATAAATGTTGTTATCAGAGGGAAAAATCTTACTTACTTGCCATCATAATCCTAATAAAATGCTCCATCAAGTTCATTAGCCACCTATGAGCCCTGAGCATCTACTTGGGGTACATCTATGTCGTATTACCAAAGGGAACCGATGCCTACCACTAATGCATGGCAGATTGGTTGTCAGGCCTGACCCTGAGTATCATGAAAATGACTGCACAAACAAAAGATCATTCCCATCAACTGCCTGAGACTCAAACTGACTATTAGCGGGTAGAAGCCTTTGTCTATAGATGTTATTATTTTATTAATGAAATGAAATAGATGACCTGTGACTAGTTGTGGCTCAGCTGTGATAGATACTTGAGGTTTAAGATAGCCAGCGGTGAGGGCAAACGGAGCAGTCCATGCTAGCTGAGGAACGGAGCTAGGAACAGGGTAACAAGGCAGCTCTGGAAGAGGGAGGGAAGCAGCCCTGACGTAGGGATGTGCCTTGAAACATAACATCTCTCTCCTGGGGTGAGCAGGTGTTCTCTAGTGGGAATATGCAGAACTTCTATACGATTTAGAGACCTGCTACAGTTTGTACTGCTGGGATGTGCTCGGGTTTGCAGGGGAAGTCCTTCCACACAACTGAGTAACACCCTAAGAGCCCTTAGGCTCTTCTGAAAATTTTCAGCCCTAAATAATCAACTTTCTTCTGGGATTATACTCTACTTCCTAAAGATACCTGTCCATCATTTTACAACCATTCCAAATCTTAGCAGGTTTTATGTTGTACTATAATGCAAAATAAAATATCATCCATCTACTTCGGCACAGAAAGATATAAAATGTGCTGCTAGCTACCGTGCACTTTCCGCCTGCGTTTACCCTCTCTGATCAGACAGTAATATTTTGCATCCAGCAAGGAAATTTATATTTCAGACCATTTAAGAATTTCTCTTGTTTCCAGTGGAGAAAGTGATAATGAATTCCAAGAAAATCTAATCCTTTTTAGTTTGATCAAACCAATTTAAACTGCAGGAATTGGATTGCTAGACTAAGTAATAAAGATGGAGCAACAGTGTGGGAGAAACTACAGATAGAAATGTCTATCAAAAATAAAGTAATCTTCATCTATGAACGACAAATCCTGAGCCCTGGAGTACAAGCAATGCAATGCGGTTGAAAGTGCTGTCCTCAGAGGGTTATGTTAAACGTTCAGAGGCTATAGGTCAGTGAAACTGTTACTTATCATCTGGTTAGCTGTCCGACAGAGGCTGTTGAAGAAAGACGGTGAGCTCAGCCATTTAAACTTGTGATTGATTTTCATTTAGCATTTGACCACCACAGTTATCAGAAGTTGCAAAATTCATTTCAGAGTGACTTGAAAGGAACAGAGCCGTATGCATTCATATATACTTAGTGACATGAAGCAGCATTAATAACTCCATTAGTTGTAGTTGAATTAACTTTTTTTAAGACTGTGCTTAAATTACAGGAAGGCTATGACTCAAGTCATCACAAAGCAGCACCTTCAATATTAAAACTGAATGTGAAGGCTGAGGGTGTGCCATTATGTCACACTGTTGAGGGACAAAACTCAAATATATTGAGACATTTTAATTTATGGATGGATGTCAGCCTGAACCTTAAAGTATAATAGGCTTTGGCAACGTATGGCACAGTCACTTCTTTTACTAGGTAGCAATTTCCCCTTTAGACAAAGCATGCAAACAGACGAAGATGAGAGGCGTATGTTACTTGAAGGCACTCTATAAAGACGTTGCAGCTGAGATGTTCAGAAAATACTATGGCTTATGAAGACTCAGTCATTTTGAAATGCTAATAACTCAAGTGTTTAAGTTTTTTTGTTAATTCTTTATGGATCTATAGTTTATACTGGACTTAGACATGCAAAAATTGATTTCAGAACAAAAATAATTTTGAATTATGGGAATACAGTAAAAAAATCAGAATCAAAAAATATAATTTTTGATCATATTTCTTCTTTTTCTCCCCACTGTCCGCCTCTAACATACAACTGTCAAATTCAGCAGCGTGTGTGCTGTAGTCCTTCCCAACTTTTTATCTTCTTGTTCATTCCTTGATGTCCGCAACAGCTATGCAATCAATGCCAAGATAAGTGAACAGCTCCCTCACCACGCCTTCTTTTTGATAATGTTGTATTAAAGCTAACAAGAAAATTTGCATGCGTGAAACTATTAACATGTGCAACTGCTTTGAGACTTTAGAGACTCTTGTATCGGTCCAGTGAGTATCTGGGTGGGCATATTTGAGCATACTCTGAACTCAATTAGCTACAGTTTAGCACAAGCATATAATAAACTCATCCAAAGTGAGTAAGAAGCCTCCTTGAGGTCCAGGCTGCCACAGCTACCTGCAGGTGACACTGACACCTTCTAGGTGATACATGAACTCTCACTTTCTAAAAACAGTCTTTTCATGATGTTTTCACAAGCCTTTCTTTCCTGTTGGTTAGAGAATTAGAGCCCACTGAAGCCAAAAGAAAACAAGCCTGTTTCTTTTCACAAAATTCTGTCACCAAGTTTCCCATCCCAGAGCCTCCCCAGTTCCTGGTCATTTGATTTCCATCATCGCTCGTCTCTGTTGATGTAAAGTATTTGTTCTGATCTCCTCCAAATTGCAGTGAAATCACAGTCTGTATCTTTTAAAACATGCCACATCACTGTTGAAGAATGCTGGGACCTTTCACTTCTGTAGCGATGGAGAATCCCATCTCCGATAAACTGTACCGTTCCTAATAATCTTTGGGAACGTCGGAGCTTAAATGCCTAATGCATTATTTTTGCTCCAAATAAAATCTTTTCATTGAAATGTTGTCAAAAAGCAAACTCACAGGGGTACAGATACACAGCTAAAGGAAATTCTTTGCTGATTCTGCGTGAGCAATTGGAGGGCTTCTCATCCACTCTTGGTGTTTGTGGCCTACAACATGGTTTCATTATTTTAGTTCCTCTTCTTTATCTGTGACTGACAGGGAAAAGGCAGGCACAGAGCTATGTCAAGGAAACGCGGTAATTAAAGTCGTTTCATCCTGGGACTTCAAATTTGTGATGAGGTGGATGAAATGATGCCGTTGTCTGAAATCAAGTGCTGATCTCTTCTTGAATCTGCCAACATGGAGGTGTTCCTGACTCAGTGACAGAAATCCTGAGACACCACAACAATGGATTAACTGCCAAACCAGTAAGACGCCTTCTTGGGGCATCTGTTGTTACTATGCTGTTCCTTCTCAGCAGAAGCATCTCAGATGCAAAGTGAAAAATTACAGACTGATTCAAATGGCTGCTGAATGACTGATACAAGGCAGGACTTTACTAATACCCACATAGCCCAATAGTCCAAATGAAGCTATACGGGCTGCTAGAGACGAACGTGCTACAAGAGTAAGAAGACATAGCTCATAAACTCCAAGGCCCCAAATGGGACTCTAATAGAGAAATACCTTATCAATGAGTCAAAATTCATTCCTTTTCAAGAGCTAAAATACTCCGGAATTGTCCAGCAGATAATTCCTATGAAATCCAAGTTGAAGCACAAAACCACAGCGAGTCTTTGGCAGGTGGGTGCTTTTGTGGGATGGCCCTGTGTGGTGGTGCAGTAGCTGACACATCTCTCCTTAGGGGAGACTGAACGCAATTTACTGCAGAAAATGAGCAAGAATTGTGCACAGCAGTTTCAAGAGACAACACAATAACCAAGAAGGGCATGATGAAAGAGCTTTCAGTTTGTTTCGTGTGCTTCTCTATTGATAGAGGTCTCTACAGCACTACAGCTGCTTCGTACAGGCTAGTTTTAGGTGGGCCAAGTTATCTATCTCCGTTTTCCAGGAAAAAGAGGGAGATTCCTGGAGCCAGTTGTCAGTAAGTCCTCCCTGATTATAGGCGCTTTTTTTCTCTTCCTAAAAAACAGCAGTTACACCCTTCTCTCTAGTCTGAAATATCTCAAACCATTCTTACTTGTTGTGAACACTTTAAGAGCAGACTTTTCAGCCTCTGAGGTACTGAATGGTTGCTGCCTTATAATGTTTGCATTTTGTTTTGGAAAGCAGGACACAGCATGGCCTAGCACATTTTCCAAGACACAGGAATCTTCCACTGTCACTCACAGAGGACTTAAAACAAAAGGCCTCCTCAGCCCCGGCTCCATTTCCATACATGGGATTAGTCACGTAAATCATCTTCTGTAAAGGAAGGAAAGACTGCAGACATTTGTAGCGCAGTTTGAATCTGCACAAAATTCAAATGCCAGGACTCTGTCACAGCGTTTTCTTTTCTTGCCTAGTTTATATGCTCAAATCGTAATTTAATATTTTCTCCTGCAAACAGTACTTTGGTAAATGCTGAAGCGGCGTTACTGGGATTTATCACGTAGTTACGTAGCTGCACCTATGGATAGTTGCACCTCCATCCATTCTGGCTGCCCAACAGTAACTTGTTTAAAAATAAGAAAAGGGAAGCGTGAAGAAGGCCTGAACATTAACTCATCGAAACTGTGACAGATGAAGATGGTAATGTTTCTGTTTGTGATACGTATGTGTCTGAATGGCCAGAGGCACACAGAGACATGTGCTGCACCTTAGTTAAACATGGCTTAAATCTGCAAATCAAAGACTTCTCTTATGAAAGATAGTCTAGATAACTGGCATAGATAATCAAAATGGATTCATGTACATACCAACATAAATAGAGGTATACATGTTTATTGTGTGGAAATTGAACCTTTGTGCAAAGCGTGGTTTTCGTTTTCATCACATTTTGCCAAAGAGTGTGCGATGCCTCTGTGCATGCAAATGCTTCTAAAGCTATTTGTATGCATATATACATATAACGATTTCTTCATACAGAAATGTATGTATGAGTAAATTGTGTGAATGTAAATATAGGATAGGCCATATGTCCCAAAAGTCCCAAAAGAGCATCTGATGTTGATATGTAGACAGCGTGTTAAGGACCTTCCTAATTAATAACTCAGATTAAAACCTCTTGACAATCAATTAAGATTAATGACAGAAGTCATTCTCTATCCCCCTACGCCCGCGTCTCGGGCTGTGAAAACCCTGGGTCGTGAAACTTTAATCCTGTTATCTGCTGCCTTCTTCATCTGAAAAGCCTACAGATTAACACAGCAGACATTGCCGAATTTACAACCAGCCGCTCGGACAGCTGCCCTACTTTCAGCAGTTAATGGAAAAGGAACTAATCTGGTTAGGAGCGTAGGACTAGTTCATAAATCTGGACGCCCAAGACAGTTAAAGCTGTCACGTCTGTTCTGGAGAGTAGCGACCAAATGAACCTGTCAGCTTTCTTCTTGCTGCTTCTTGAAGGTAGCCGGTCTTTCTGTAAGCTGGACTAATGAGATACTCGGCATTAACATAAACTACATAAGGGCTGTGCCGAAGCTCAGAGCTGTGTTTTATGACTGGGTTTGGTTAGCTACATACTGCCTTCTCTTCACTGGAAGCCAGGTAGTGATTAAATGTAACTGGTTTTACTGCAATCCGCTCCATAAAAAAGATGTTTTGAGAAATTAAGAAAACAAGTTTGTTTTTCCCCTTTTGAATCATGCCCAACGAAACAAACAGTTATTAACAAAAACTGCACTGCCAAATGAAATGGTTTTAGTGCAGCTTGGAGAGGGGGAAGAATTGTAATGCTCTTTAGGGTGGCAGAGAAGGTATTTGAAAGCTGTAGCAAATTCATACGCCACCCAGAAAAGATTGACTTTTCCTTTCTTAATAGGCGTTATCCCTGTCCTGCCAGCACAGCTTAAGTTACCGCGACGCCTGGTATGGTGTATTTGTTGCATTTTAGGAGGCCTAAAGCACTCTTCTTTCCGACAGCTGTTTGTAAACTAAGAAAGACAGCAAGAGGCTGCACACTGTGGTGGCAGCTCAGCTTTTTAAAAAGCTCTATTAAAGTATATCCTGGCTTCACAAAAAGTACATCCTATGCTGGCATGACAGTACTTCCATCATTGTTGTCTACGAGCAATGGTAACAACATAGGCGGAGCAGTGTGCTCACCAGCATGGTACTGCCCTCCAAGGACCCGTGCAGGGTATGTCAGAGCCGCTTTGTCCATTTTACTCTGTGGGAGTACTGGTCAAAACGGGAAAAATGTCATGACCTTAAAACTGACAAGTAGAATTACTTCTTTCTACTATTTCATTCATACAAGTGTTCATACTCACACTAATGAATTCTGAAGGCTCATTTTAAAAAGAGCATCTGCACAAAGGGAGGGAGTGCCAAAAGTGACCGCCTACGTAGAGGGGAAAACATCCTTGTTTCTCCTAACACCAAAACAACATCGTCTTTTAATAAAGATGATTACTACTGCTTTCACTGATTGGACAACTAGCAAATCCAACTATTAAGATAACCACTCTAGCTAGGATGGGGCACCCGAGAGGCAGACAGGCTGGACCCTCCTGGATGGTAGCCTGCAGTCCAGCTTTAACAAAGTGAAGCTGTGATATCCATTTACGATGACCACCCTTTTGCAGGAAGTACTACTATCTAGAAGTTTTAATTGCAGGATATTCTTCTGGGTCTTCAGCACAAGAAAATTCTAGTAAGTTCATAATTCATAATCGTGCTCATCTCTTGGCTCTCACTCACCATTTTAAGAAAAGGGGCAGGTGTCCTCTCCAAAATATACATTTTTCTTTTAGGCAGGCCAAGGGACGATTGTTTTTCTGAAATTTAGTTCAGTGCTTTGCTCAGTGGGATGGATTGCTTCATGTTGGAGACTGACCTCTGAATTCAGGCTGAATAGGGCAGTTTGAAATGAATACTCTTAAAACACGTTCCTCCACTTTCTGTAACAGTGAACTTAATTTTAACAGTAATATGGGTCTGGAAGTTTAAGAAAAACTATGGCTCCAGTTTAGCTCTCAGGTCTACACAAACAAAGTCCCACTTGAAGAAACGGCAGAAGGAATATTTTGGCAGAAAACATTTAAGAAAAAGAGCTGCTCTAACTCCCTTCTAATCTCACACATTTTGTAACTAGTTTTGCGTCTTCTTATCATTGCAGCAATTTAGAAGATCCAACAGAAACATAAACTTTGCTATATGAGTGATACTGAAGTTTCTTTTTAAAACTCTCAGGCAACGATTTCTTGAGCATAATAACTCCCACGTTCCACTAAAATACGCTATACCATGCTATCACTGAACACGGACCTCCAGTGAACCGAGTCTTACAGTGGAATATGAATTAATGCTGGGTGCAGTTTAATTTTTAGAAGTTTTAAACTAAAAAGTGCACTACCTCTAAGTAGCCACAGCAACCTTTCTCTAACTGTAACTTGTTATTTCTTTACATATTTCAACAATTTGCAGTGATTAAAGAAGAAGCCAAATCACTTTCATTTTCTTGAAGGAGGTCCTCCTTGGTTAGAAAATGGATAAACAGTTCTGTTTTTCGAGACTACAGAGTAAACCAAAAAATCCTGCTACCACCAGTCTTGTTCCTGTTCCCATTTCCTTGTAGGCAAGCAAACGTTGCTCAGTGAGTGATAAAGCACTAGGCTAGTAACAGTGCTGGCAGACGGGCAGCTCTGCTGCAAAGGTAGGTGATGAACTGCCCGTCGAACCCTGCGAAAGCCTTGTGGGAACTGACAGCTACAGTACTCCTAGCACTGCAGTTAGTCTTTTGTTTTCTCTCGGTTGCAAGGCACTTAAAGCCTCAGCCTCCTAACAGTTACTATTCGCTCTGCAACTGACAGGCCGAGCTAATGATTTGGGTGTTTTCTGCCTGTGCCCGGCGTAGGAATTACTGAAGAGACACAAAGGGAGTGGTCACATGGGCTTCATCTCAGAGAACATAACACTGTCAAAATGTTTCTAACAGTAAATTGTGAGATCCTAACAGAGTTACAAAGCAGAATATAATTCTTTTGTATACCGCAGAGATGCTCACAAAGTAACTTTAGTTTGAACAGATGTTTGTATTAATTCTGCAGCCATTATTACAAAAGAATCTTTAAAGCAGGTAAATGCTAGTAGGCTTAAAATTAAAAACAAGTAAAAGTGTCTTCCTTTTTATTCAGCTGTTTTGTAACATTAAAAAAGCTGAAAGTATTCTATAGTTCTACCACAAAAATTCTTCTGGAATTAGCTGTAGATTTTTTTCTTCCTTTTACCAGTCACACATATTTGCATCCTGATAGGGCAAAATCTTAAATACAAGTGCCGTAGGATATTTGTGGACTTCAAAGATATTTGTGTGCATAAATGTGCACAGAATCAGAATCTCAGCCACTGTCAAACTGCACAAAGCAACAAGGTCATATAAAGAATCTGAAAAACCCTGATGATTACCTTTAGGTGCTAACTACGAATCAGAAAATAAGCACCAGGATTTAGAGACAAGACCAGGACCCTAATGCTTGCATTGCGAACCTGTGCCAAGTTCTGTTCTCGTGCAGTAACAAACTCCCTGGAAGCGGTGTTCCCGCACAGAAACAATGGCAGACGCTCCTCCGCAATGATACCGTAACGGTGCACGCATTCAGCTCTGCTTCCTAGCTGAACATGACGCTGTGGACTGAAGGTTGCCATAACCTCAGTTAAAACCCTGGGACAGTTAACTGGCTTATCTAAGTACCCCGAAACCACTGCGGTTCATTCTTCTTTGCCCCTTTTATAAAAAAAGGAAAGAAAGTATAAATAGGAGTATGAACGCCGGGTAATGCATCATTTATAAATTATCTTGTTAGTGCAGAAAACAAAACATGGCTCTGAAAACAAAATCTCCTGCTGCGGACTCCACTATGTTTGATGGGAGCCCTTCAAAAGAGTTCATGGCTTAATGGAGGCTGTTTATGTGGGGACTTCGATCTGTACCTGCTGTCCCCTGTCACTCCCTGGAAACTTGGCGGCAGATGTTGCAGTGTTAAGTTGTCTCTGAAGTGGCTCTCTGTCCTCATCTCCCCACCACAACAGAGTCAAACTATATTAGATCTCTTTATTTGTGCCTGAGGCATGTTTGGGAGCGCAGCTGTGTCCACCCCCACTCTACCTTTAGTGTTTCAGCCCCCAGGCGGCAAATGTGAGACCAAAACTGTTCTGCCACTCTTAACTACATCTGCTGACAATCCTGCAGCCTCGCTGCAGGCTGCCGAGGACCTGTGCCTCCGCTCTAAACAGATGTCGGCGACAACCTGCTAGCTCACACCTGTACAAGCTTCCCTAACCTCACGGATTGCTAGCTGAAAAATTTATAACTCAAAGGAATTCCATCCACAATCAAAGCTTCTTGGCTTAACCGCGTGCAGCCCTCAAGCTGGGCCACCCTCGGCATTATCTGGCAACGTGGCAGAGTGGGAGAGGAGAGAGAGAAGGAAGAAAAAGCTCCCTTTGCTTTGATACTTCATGCCTAAATTTCAATTACATGATCAAGGACTTGAATTCAGCAATGAGTTCTTCTACAAATGGGAACTACCAAGTTCTTAAACAATAAACAAATGAAGACAAAACAAAATAACTGTGTGGCTGCTGTTTACCGTAACAGTGCTTCCGAAGTATGTGTATGCATGTCTTGCTGTACATACACATGACTGCTCATCCGTTCACTGACTTAAACCCATCAGGGGTACAGCACGAGATCTCTACCTAGCAAGTCACGAACAAGTAAAAACATTTTTTTTTCTCCCCCAAGATACAGAATATGGTACCAGGCAGAAATTGCACTCCTACAGTGTCACAGGTCACACACCTTAATGACCACTGGTTTAGATTTTATTCATCAGTACAAATTCTACTCTTTTTTTCCATGGGGTGACTGAAGATTAGCGAGCTACTTCTCTGTTTTTCATAAAGCATGATGTTGGTCAATGTCTTCCTGTCAAGTCCAGAGAAGGCAGATGCCTGACTTCACAATGGCTCAGCAAAGCCTTCCCCGACAGGCAATTTTTACAGTAACTACCCGTCTTTACAGTCAGAAATCCTCAAAACAGGGCATGACCTCAATTTTTTAGCCTGTTCAGGCACCATTTTTTCTACATTCCTATTTACATTGAATTTACCTGTTAAACTGTATTCTACTGTATATTTTGTATGTAGATTTGTTATTGTTAATTCTGCTACATGTAACACACATCATTCATGCAAACAGTAAATAACTTGCCAAGGTAACAACTAGAATGATAACGCTAGTATTTGACTATGCCCCCTATTTCCAGCATTGCACTTTGTCATTCTGCTTCTTCCAGCGCTCGTCCTTGTCTTAATTAAATCTCACCTTTTCTTCCTCTAGAACAGTACCAGACTTCATCCCAGGAAAATAATCTAAATACCGATTACCTCTCATTCTCTCAAAGGTAACTCCCTCCCTTTAACCTTTCTAATTAATCCTTTTATGTTATCTTTATGGCGTATGTTGCAAAAACAGTGTTCTCGCACACTACTGCTTTGTGGTATGAGAGAATATGTCCACTGGGGCCAGTTTGTTGAGAAAAAGTTGCCATCTCAGTTAGAGGAAATGGTTTGCTCCTCTGTCTCTTCTGATGTGCCACAAGCAGGAAGCTGAATGGTCCCAGTAGATTTGAAATACCTGGATGATAAACCAGTTCCTGAGATAAATGCTAAGATTTAAATAATACTTTCTTAAGGAATAACAATCAGAAATACACAATCTAGCTTCACTATAAAAAGTTCAGATCGTAACTCTGCTTCCCAGTCATAGCAGTCTTTGTAGTGAAGGCCACTTTTTCGTGGGTCATGACTGTACTAGAAGAAAGGATCATCTGAGAAACAAGTTTCCTCACCTTTTTTTCTGTGAAAGTTGCCTTTGGCATGGCAGCACAAAGCTACGGGAAGCAACTTGCATGAAAGTTATTGGTGGTCAGTTAAATCTGATGTGGTTTTAGTATTCTGATTGCTAGACTCTACTCTTACAAATAGCCGGTTATAAGAAAGATTTGGGTATTCGTTACAGAGAGTTTACACTGAATGAAGTGTGTGCTATGTTTTTGTTTGCCAGCTGAACACACAAAAAATACAGAATCCTTCACTCTGCTTTTAGGAGATAAGTGTTTCTGCAACATTTCTGGGCTGGTGCGATGCGTCTTTCAGTGCACTGTGTTTCCTCAATGCGTTATTTTTCCTGTCGTGCCATTGTTTTGGCTCACTGCTTCATTTAGCTAAGGTCACGAAATTACCCGTGTTCAGCAGCTGCTAAAGCCTGGCTGTAAAATGCCCCTCTTTTGCCAACCGTAGCGGATACACGCGCCGCACACAAACCTCATCTCCTTGCTGTGGTCGCATCAAAGAGACTCTGTCATACTGTCTTCGTAACAGCGCCCACAGTGCATCGAGTCGACCCTGTGGCAACAGAGCAACAGGACTTTAAGTCCGATAAAATCAGTCAATGGAGAGCACACCACACCTGCGAAGTTACTGTCCAAGGAGATCCACGGAGAAATATACCGGCAGAACCAAGCACCAGCCAGTGCCTTAGAGCCAGAGAAGCAAAGTGTAACCTTAGGATGTGTCACCCACACCATACAGCTGTGGCACTGCTCTTTCCCATCAGTGAATGCGAGGTACCACACTCTCACCTCCAGAGCAGCTGGGAGGCTGTGACCGCATGTCCATCTGGGATTTCTCCCACATAAACATATTTGTTTTTACAGCATGTATACAGCAAGTACATCGTTCCCAGGAAGCCTCGGACCTGCTAGGCACGTGGTACACAGCTGATTCGTGCTGTGCGGCAAGTCCCGCACGTAGCGAACGCAGCGGGTTTACTGCGAGTGCACAGGCTGCCTGTGCAGAACACACATAGCAGCTGTGAGGCTTGTCGGAAGCATCCCGCTCCGCACGGATGGGATGCAGAGTTTGCGTGTGTGCGTGGACAACACGTCTCCAGGACTTTCTGGTGGTCAGAAAGGACTTACAAGGAGTTGTAAAGACAGAATAGATGTATCTGTGCTCCCAGCTAAACCTGTGTATTCTCTGCTCTTACACATTTAAAGCAAGGTATTTATGGACCCATCTTCAGTGTTTTGAGAAGAGCTTGTTACTGGTTTGCAAGTGACTCCTGGCATCAACAGCGGAAAATCTCTTTATTTTACGCCGTTTATTATGTTTCACTTGTTTGTCAAGACTTTTTGCATTATATTGTTTTATATAATTTTTGGCTTTTCTTGGTTGGTAATGACTATCTATGTTTAAAACTTAGTGTAACAGCTACAAACTATGTAGCTTTAGGCTTAATTAGACACACACTGAGATAGACCAAATGCCAAAGCCCCCGTAGATTTTAGTACTCTTACCATAGGATATGTCCCTTTTTTGGGCAAGGGTAACAGAATGTGGCAGTAATGATGAAGCACTGCATTTAGGGCTAAAAACTGCTCCTGCCATTCATCCTGAGTAGATGTTCACTTTGAGAATAGTACATCACACTTGAATGGGAATACTTGAAAAATAACGTACAGTTTAGCGTGCCTAAGACTGGTAAGGCAGACAAAACCCAGCCTTCAGTACAAAGCTACATTGTACTGAAGACTAAAAAGATTACCTTAATTGGCGTATACCACTTCTCCTGAATGGCTGGTGAGGTAGGCTTTGGTTTAGGTGGTTTAGGATGAAAACGTTCTTCCGGTTCTTCTGGGAGTTTCACCACAGCATTTTTTGCTTTTTCCAATCTAGCCCCTTCTTCAGTGGATCCTTTATCACCCCAGCGAACCTAAGTAAAGCCAGAGTTCAGAAGTAAATGCACTGTATGCAAAGAACAAGGAAACTGTTGCAAATAACAGAAGTAGCTGAAAAAGTTTAAATTTGGAAGGAGTTCTGAATAAACAAGAGGGGAGGTACTGAGGAAAATGTTCCCTCTTCATTTTTGATGACGAGCATTCTTAGTTAAATACATTTGTAAATATGAGTCTCTCAGTAGTGAAAAGTAATACTGAAAGAAAATTTGACCATGCATCACACAGGCTGTACAGGAGACAGGAAATCTGGGAAATCTTCTCTAATTAATGATGTAAAAAATATAATTTCCAGTTATGATTTATCCTAAAATACCAGATATTAATCTGGCACCGATGAAAGCCTAGATTTTTGTCACCCCAGATTTCCTAACACAGCATGTTTGTTAAGAAACCCAATTTAGACAAAAGGCAATACTTGAGCAAGTTTTAGCAGAAGCTCCTTGAAACCGCTCAGGATTTTAAGTAGTTCTGCAAGAAGATAAATACTGGAGAAAACGCAGATGAAGCAGTCTAACCTGCATAATAAGGAAATGTAAAACATGTAGCAATGTATATTTTGTCAGTGCCACAAGTATATAAAATATACACAAAGGGTTCAGAGAGAAAGGAAACCTGAATTATTGCTGTTGGTGAGACAAGCGCGTTTCCACTTCTACAAAAGGTTGTACTTACTATGCTGTGAAGAGGAAATACAGGAAAAAAACTTCCCTCTAAGAGAGACGGTTTGTCTTGCTACAGTAACCTTATTTCATCTTATAATTGGAAACACCATGCAGCAATTTGAGCAAGGATGTTTGCTGTATTTTACAAAGAAACAAACCTAGACAAGACTGTTACTTTATCATCCAAAAAGAGCATCTAAAAGCTATGGCTGAGTTTGAAAGTTCTTAGTAAAACCCGCCCGGATTATTTTCAGTGCAAGACTTTCTAAATCATGCCATCTGCTACAATCTAGCTTGTAAGGAGGACCTGATACACCTAAACGCTGGAAATTAAATTCTGTCATTACATCTTGGGTAAAGGTGACGCGCTGATGAGTCACGAAACTGTTTCTGGAAAATAGCAGTGGTTACTGCTGCAGGACTTGACCAACATACTTGTTTTTTCAGGAACCTCCTGAGTGGAGATGCCAGACATGGAAAGAGAAGAATCCAAGTAAGAAAAATCCTTCCACCCTGAGGGAAAGAATTAAGAGCATCACTGCACACTGCTGGGTAGGTATATGTCAGTTCTATCTTGCTCCCTGCCAATTCAAGCACCTGAAAAGTAGGCAGAAAAAGAGTGGGATGCAACAACTCTCCCACTGCAAAGGGGCGCAAAATCATTTTGCGCACCAGGAAAAAGACATGCCCCTGGTCTTCCTTCTGCTTCCCGGAGGGAGGGAGAAGACTGCTCCAGGTCTTGCTAGGGACACTATAATGTGCCAGGATAACTATGCTACAGGATGGGAGAAGGAAGCAGCCTGAGTTTTTCTTCCTCGTCAGCACCATATGCAGAACATGCTGACACGGAAAGTGAGGAAAATACGAAGGCAAGCCGGAGTCTAGCCTCCTTCAGAAAAATGCAGTACCCTGGAGGAAAATCTTGTCATTTTATCACCACCACCAAGTGTTTTTTACCACTGTAATCTCAATGTAGAGAACAAGAGCAGTGATGTACAACAGAGCTTAATTTGATCTGTAATATTATAATTCAACTTGGTAAAATACAGACCATCATTTCTTAGGAGGGGGATTGTTTTGAACCTTTCTGTTATTTTGAACTTTACCGTTTGGCTTGCTTAGTGATTTCTTTTTCTCGCTGGTGAATCCTCTCTCTGCAATATTAGAATGGGCTTTCATGTCCAAGTAGGCCCTGCTGAGTCATTAAAATGCATCTGTATCTTTCACTGTGATCAATGGTACTTTTACAGTGTTTTTTATGAGGTTGTTAAAATGTATTTTAAACACTGTTAAAACCATTTAGAGAGAGATGGTGGATTCCTGACTGATAAAATTACGTTCTCCTTCAAATTAAAGTGACTTCACCCAGAAGAAACCAGAATTTGTGGAGTCTGACAACACAACTTTGACATAAAAACTTACTGCCTGTAATGGGTGGAGTCTGGAAATGACATCATAAAACTTTAAAGCAATGCCAAAAGACAGATCTAGGAAGAGTGAACAACACTGGCTAAATTATTTTGGACTGTCAGAGAGGGGTGAAGCTAGTGGGGAAGGCAGGAGTGAATGCGTAACTGCCTCGAAAGGGAATATAGTAGGCAAAGAGAAGTAGGGCAGTAGCGGTTAAGCAGAAGTTCACTGGTTCATTCTCTCCTTTCCTCCATGCAAGGAAGCTGCCAGAAGAATCAAGCTGCCAGAAAAATGGCAGAAGAATAGAGCACAGAGAAGCAATAAAAAATCAACAGCTGCATTACCACACGAACTGAAAACAGGAAAGAAATGTAATGACCAGTCCAGCAAGTTTTTCCATTGGCCACAGCACAGAAACCACCTTTAACTGTCCGGTAAGGAATAACCTCCCTTTGACCCGCTCACCTTCATCATCATGCTAGCCTGGTTTTGTTTTCTCTCTCGTTTCCACACTTGCTCCGCCCTGATTCACTAAACGAGCAGCGTGCTCTCTTGAGCCAGCGAAAGGTATGAGGTCTGATACCACTCTGTGTGAGCAGCCGGGAAGGGGCCGTTAAGCCAGCGTTTCCCTCAGCCCCACTGTTACAGATACTACAGCAGAGAGGTAAAGCTCCATATTCAAATGCCAAGGCATTTACTATGTGGCGCCCAACCCCGAAATTTGTTAGTACTGTCAGGTCCCAGAGAAGGACAGAGACACGGCTCACCAGAACAAGGTGCCTTTCAAGAGCCCATGACTGTGTTGTCACACAGCTGCAGCTGGTTTACATCTTTAGCCCTTAGTCCTGCACAAAATTCCTAGCACAGATGAAAAAGTTTTCTAACCTAAGCATTACTTTCTGCTCTCTTCTTTGAAGAGGAAATACTGCATTTTTGCCCTGTGATCAACATGCATTTCTTTATGGTACTGATGTTACTTGTGTTCATAAGGTATCTATCAGTTTTCTGTTTTATTGCACAAGATCCCATTTACAAACTGTAATGATTTAAACCCTTGAACCCCTCCTGGAACAACTTCTGGAGGCTCATCATGGCTCCTGCTAGAAATCCAGGCTTGTAATTCTTTATGTTGGAAGTATTTTCTAGCTTGCCTCTGAAAAGCACTGCACAAAATGTTTTCTTTTTCTAAAATCTGAAGCTCTTCTAAATTAGCAATTCTGAACTGCTGAGGGAAACACACATAAGCCACACCGCTTTGGACTTGCACGTTCTTCTGCTGCATTTAAAAAGAACTAAAGCAAAGCTGATTCTTAGGCCAATACCTTTAAGTTTCATCAAGATACAACAATTTGGCCTAGGTGGGTATTTCAGACAGAGACAGTTTCTTAGATTGAAGTTAAAAACTGCAGAAAACTGCTTTGCAAATTCCATAAAGGCTGACTTGACTATAAAATCTGACATAAGGACGTGCCCATAAGGATGCACATTTTCCATTCTGTTTTAATTAACATGATGCTATCATGTCTCTTCAAAGACAGGCACTGTTGTTGCTGTGAGTTCCTTTGGGATCAAGCCTCTCCTTAGCGTCACCATTGTCAGCGCATTTGGCTGGCCCACAGTTGGAGGACTTATGTTTCACCATAATTTCTTCCAAAACATTCAGAAAAGGCTCTCACTCTCTCTTTCTCATTAGCTTGATGGAAAGAGCATGTCTTCAGGCAGCTATTTAAAGTTCCAGTCAAATGGAACTACTGAAAGCTGTTCTTTCATAGGCAAGGTCAAAATTGATACGGTAAAAAATTTTACAAGGCTTATGTCACTGGGAAGGAAGCACACATTATGCCCTTGTATTTTCAGTACACTTTAAAAGTCCTTGTTTCCACCATTTGCAGCCTCAGAGAGCTTGTGTTTTAGTGAACTGGCATCTCCATATCGTACAAACCTCCATCCTTTTAATTCCTCCAACTCCTCGTCCACCATAGTAGGAAGCATCCACTGTGGGCCATTTCTTGGTAGGCAAGGGCTCTTGTTCTTCTTCCTGTCAATGAATTCAAATAACATTTACTTTAAAAAGATACATCCCCCACCACCACTACATGTCTTTTTAGTATATTTCACTAGAGTTCACAGAGAGTAAGCTTTCCCATGTTAGGTGTAAAAGATCAGATATTTAGGTTCCCCGAGCGTTTACCAATTTCCAAACAAAATCTGGACATGTTTGGAAGTATTTTTAATGCTTTGCATGGGAAAAGCATTGGTGGTAACCATTAGGAAGGTCCAACTGGGGAATCTAACTGTGTATTCTGCTGACAATCATTCGTTTGCCTCCTCCTTTTCTTTTCCACTAATAAAAATAAGCAAAACATACACAAAGAAAAGGATTTGCAGTGGCTTCTTCTACAGAAAATATAATGCCTTCAAAGAGCCAGATCATCAGCCCTACTCATTTGGATTCAGCAGACGGTGTTCAGCAGATCTGCAGATAAAGGTTACACAGCCGATCACAGTTTCCTAAGCCAACCTTTGTCAAACTCACTCTTGGCTGCCTCAGCTCAAGGAAGTATCATGGACTTAACTGTCAGAGTACGCTTGAGTACACTCAAGCAATTGGCTAAATCAAGACCAAGGGGCAAAAATACTGAAGACACCACAAGATCCTCTAGTGCATTATTGCCCATAAGAGGGAGAGAAGTTCCCTTGTAAGGCTTCTTCAGTGTCTGCAATGCCCAAGCTGTGGGAAAACGCTGTTTAAATCATACATGAATCTTTAGACTGTTATACCAGAGCCACTCAGTCTTTCTGCTTTCGCTGCAGAAGGGGAAAATAATGTTCAACTATTTTGGGATAAAGCCCCTAAATATTTCTGTGGATTTGAGCTTAATTCATGACACGCTGAGATGACTGAGTCAGAACAGAGATTTGGACTTTGGCCATCCCGCTCTCAGCTTAAGGCTTCCCATGGGGCGGTTCTTTCTTCTTCAGCATCTAGGACAAAGAGCCGGATTCACAGAACACAGGGAAGCACGGAGAAGTGGTATTGCGTAACCAATGTGATGAGCGGAGCACCATCGTACCGTACCTCTTTTGGAACTGGCGGAGGTGGAGGGGGATCTTTGATGACCTGAAAGAGCCAAACATATAAAAGCATAAGAAATTGCACTGGCAGCATCCAAAAGCCAACAGAAAATTTTAAGAGTGAACTGTTTCCATCTGAGTCCCCCACATCTGGCTGCGAACTGGCAACCACTACTGCCAAGTCCCTTGGGTATTGATTATCAAGGCCTTCTGGAAATTAACACCATCCGTCTAATAGTAAAATAACATCAATTGACTGGCAGACACTCTTTGGGCAGACGTGTCTGCCACTTTGCTTCCTGACCGGATAAGACTCAGTCATTCTAAGTAATAGCCAGTGATGAAACCCTATGGAGTTAATTAGCGAGCCTGGGAGGAAAAGCATCCCAAGGTCTATGTGAGGTCTTGCATAATCTTGGGCCAAGATGCCTGCTTCCTTGTGCCATGCTGCTGGATAATTTCTGGCCCAATGACAAGTGTGAAATGCCTTCTGGTAGCTCAGGCTTCACCTCTAGACATCCAGATCGTTTCCGCAGATCTCACATTTCATATCTAATAATTTAAGTATGTAGCTCCTTGACTGTTCAGTGCGGAATGCCTGCAAGTGGGAGTTACATTCACAAGGCTTCTTAAACTGTTTCTGGATAAGGCCCGCTCTTAGGATACTTCACTTACACCTATATTTAAACCTCTACCTACAGCTTCTTCCTGTTCCCTTTCTCACATTCATATAGTAAATCTCAGGGTGTTCCCCGGTACTGACAGGAATCCACTGAACAGTACAGGGAGGGGAAAAGGAAGGCAGCGACCCTCTTAAATGATTAAGCTGAAAACTGAATGCACAGCCGTTCTTCCACAGGAAAAGCAGGTTTGTAAGCTAAAAAGAAGTACTTCAGTGATATCATGTCACTTTTTGTGCTTGAATATTGGATAGAAATTACTAAAAACTATCCCATGAATATAAAGGAGTTTCTTTCTGCCGTGCCTTAACATTATACAAACGTAACCAAAACTGTCCATGATGACAAACACCTACATCTCCAAATACAGGATTAAGTACCTTAATTGAAATGTACTTTCATTTACTCTACCACTGCCTATAAATAATGTCACTGCACAGATGTATAGCATCATACATAAAAGAAACATTTCTCTTGAACTATAATCAAGAGTTTTCCCTCTTCATTTACATTTCTAGTCACAGTTCCACCAAGATAGTTACTGCCTAAACAAGCTGTGGACTTGTAGCACTGCGTACAGGAATTCTATCAAATAAGAGAAGTTATGGCACCCTTGGAAACATCTTTCCACAGTGCTTCAGGTTTAAGATACTCAATTGTTCATCAAGCAGGCTCAGAGTACTTTGAGTGGACTGAAAGTCAACTATGGATTTTAACCAGACATCCCTTTGCTGCTATGATGTTGCAAAAACATGCCAGAAATTACTTTTTTTTTTAGATATTTCTGAATATTTTTTCTTCTCACCCATCAGGAATTTTCAGAATACTTAACAGAAATCAATTATTTAATTAGTGAAACATTCCCGAGAGCCAGATTGGAATTACTGCCCTAACTTCACAAGAAACAACACCACAGAGGGATCATGGGACAGATTCTGAGAGATACTTGGATGCTGAGCAAGATTTTCCAAAGCATGAAGATATTTAATTCTCACTGAAAGCAATTAAAAGACTGGAAACAGTAAAGCAGTACTTTCAATATATTAAGGGTCACCTTATCTTATTAATTCCCATTCTTATTTCCCTTTTGCCTGTCTCTAACGATTATCTCAGAAAAATGTATTTCGCTGCCAAAACTGCAAGCTGTACGGGGGGGAAAGGCCTAGCTAGGTTGTGGATTTATATAAATACATATTAAATGGTATTATCACTCCACTTTCTAGAGTTCTACCATTCTTAAGTCTTGCAATCTTTCCCGAGAAAAAACAACTTTGCATAGGAAACTTCTTTGTGATGCTTGCTAAAGTTCGCTTGGGCCCTATGCCTACTGATACTTATGGAATCAAAATTTCTACCTCAGTGAGTCAAGAAAAGCTCTATTTGTTGGACCTCACTGGGCTTCAAAAGTCACGATTCAATGACAGTTTTTGTTTGACTCCCTGAGCAAAGCTTCTAATCCTATGCCAGCTGCTAAACTCCCTCAAGTTACAAGGTAAACTTGATTTGAGGCTAACCAATACGTTAATTAGCTGCTATTTCTAATAGCTTCAGCAAATGAAACTTGTTTTAAATGTGACAGTGGTGTGAGAAAATAATCTGCTTTGAGTAGCAGATACTCACCCCTGCTGACAGAAGCGGAATGTAAATGCCTGCATCCTTATGTTTCCACAGGCTCCTCACACGCTCTCTCTCCCTCACACACACGCGCGCACACAAAGATTATTTTCAGTCTTGTGTGATATTTCAAGTGAAATCAGTAGAAAGCCATTTTTAAAAAAGAGAAATCCAAGGAACCCATGCAGCTTTGGCAGAAAACGATGCAAATGGAGCATGAAACTGCACATACTGAAGATCATAATATTGCAAGTTGATTTTTCCTGAACTTGACTCAGCTTGTTTAAATACGGAAGACTCTGAATAATGCTGCTGTCTTATTAACCCCATGTAGAGAAGGATTGCTTCCTAATTTTGTTTTGTTTTGTTTTATTATCATCATCACCAGGCAAGGCTGCATCTCATTTATTTAGTTGCAAAGAATGAAGACTTGAGTTTGGAGGAGAGCCGATTTCTTAAAAAAAAAAAAAAAATAGAAGAAAGAAAAAAAGTTAGTTGCTTCAGGCAACAGTCCCTTTGATCTGCTCATTAACACTTTTCAAATGTTCGCGTGATGTGGGCATTAGGAAATGTCAGCACCAGAGCCTGAAGCCAGCTTGATGTGATCATATGTTCTGATATTGAGGGAAGAGTGAAAGAACTGTCAACAGTGAACTGCCTTTAAAAAAAAGGTGTGGGGGGGGGGAAGAGAAGAAAAAGAAAAAGGAGTCTCCCTACCCCAACCTGTAAGTGTACATGGACCTCACAGCAAGGAACGCTGTCAAGGCTGAGTCCTAGCGAGGATGAAGTAGAGCGCCCGAACCACCTGAAGCTCACCACTCTGCCTGCAGGCGGGAGGGATTATGTGCTCGTGTGGTTCCGGATGCTCATTCTGTTCTGTCCGCAACACCTTTTGCCTCTCTCTCTTCCATTTGATTCTGAAGCGTGGGATGCTTACAAGGTTTGAGGGCTGCTGTTTCACTCCTTGCTCCTGTTGTTTGTCCCATGAAACCAGATGCCCCACTCTGCCAGGGAAGCAGACTCAGGAAAGGAAGAGGAGGTCCTGCCCGGCCCTAATATGCTGCCTCTCTTGTCAAGGACACTGGCACCAAAGCCCAAAACTACATAGCCAGAAGTGGCAATAACATGTAATGTGAGAACCTCAGGTGCAGGACAGAGGGTAAAGAATGGAGGCATAGAATAACAATCTGAGGAAACGGACATCAAAGCAAAAAGAAAGGAAGAGTCAGTATTTGGGAATAGGTTCAGTGCAACAGTATGTGGTTTCGGAACTCAGTATTGTTGTAGCAATGAGTCCTAAAATTATCTTTTCGTCTTAAAGAAACAAATCATACCCATGAGAGGTGGCAGGAAACAACACAGGGCACTAACATTTAAAGTGCCGTGGTTTTACTGCTCCCACAGAAGTCAGGCTGCTTCTCAGTAATAACTTCTCAATCTACAGCTCAAGACTTCCCTAGAAATAGCCAATTATTCCTGTACCAAATTAACAATTACTCCTGGACCACTATATCCAGAAAAGATGCTCAGGGTATGTTACTATTCCTTAAAGTAAACATCAGGGAGGCACAGACTTAAGCACAAGGTGAATCAGAACCAAGGGACATTTTCTCACAGCTCAGTGCAGCTCTTTGTGGAGATGTAGCTCCACACAGGAGATAAGCAAAGACAGAACTCTGCCTTAATGCCAGGGTGTATCTTCAGCACCCAAAGTAGTGTCTTTGCTCTGCAATTCGTTATAAAGGGCATCTGTTTTGGTTAACTGGGTCCTAGCTTAGGTATTCCTCCAGAGCTCTGCGTGATATGTTAAAGTACATCTGTAATGTAAGCTGAACTCCTTTCGCTTGTAACAAGCATAGGCTGGTGAGCTAATATTTTAATGTATTATACTGGCATAGCTACCGAAAGGACTGGAAATTAATACTATAGAACTATACATTTGTCTTTTTTTTAATGTGGGACTTTGACATAAAAAAAATCCAGAAAGCACCTTACTGATTGTCATTACAGAGCCGTTACTGGAAAGAGAATTCCGGCTCTCAAGGGATGGAGATACTGCAATCACTCTTTACTGTAAGGAAAGGAAAATGCATAGTATATGAAGCTTTACAATACCATGGAAACTGACACTGATGAGCACTGACTTCTGAACACTGGCCAATGCGAAGAGTATTTTGATTTTTTTCACTAGGTTGTACATGTGTAAACCTGATGCTGAAAAAAAACCCATCCACTTGGCAAATGATTAAAACTGCATGTGCAACTGAATACGATGTGATTGATTGCACTTCCAACTGTAAAAGGCTGATTCTGGGCTAACATAAATTTGAGATGCATGTTCTGACAGTCATATTCAGCTAGTGACAAAAACCATAGTTTTAGTGAGGCAACTCTTTCTGAGAGCTCTGACAAACTAAAAGAACATTAGGTTTACTGGTATCAGTCAACTCAAAAGGAAGCGTGTTTGTCTTGAAAAAAAAAACCAAAAAGAAAAACTTGAGACGTCAGGACAAGGACAAAAGAAAAGCAGCTGCTTTCAGAAAAGCAGCTTTTGAGAAAGGCTATGATGATCCCTCTCAACAACTATGAACGAGTAGTGAAACAACTCACTCCAAAGTATGTCTGTAATTAGCTGACAGGAGACACTGAAAAAAAAGTTACTTGGCTTCACTTAAGGATTTGAATTGTATTTTACATGCGTATTTTTAAAATAACTAGATTTTTAAACACAAAATGTTTGCTTTTCTACCAGCATAAGTCTGCTACAGTATTACATCCTTCGTGTCCTCCATCCCCCTCTCACCCTGGCCCAGACGACAGATCTACATGAAATGCCAAGCTGTAGCCCACTTTCTACAGAGAGAAAGTGTAGAAACTAAGTGTGACGATGATCTATGAATCAAGGTTAGTCTATTATTTTCAAATAAGAAAACAGGAAGCTTTCTTCTAACTGATATCAAATTTTCCTTTTCCACAGGAAGGCTTGTGATAAAATAAAGTTGAAGTAGAACAACTACCAGACAAGCTCCCCAGATTTCTAGTGGGACTCTACTGTGGAAAATGAGACAGAAGAGAGTCTTTTTATAAGAGAAGAGCTCATAGTTCTTGCCTCAGAAACCATGAGGATGCAGATGGGGGGGTGAGGACTTCTTGCCCTAAGGTAGCCTAGGGCCTGACGGACTACGCTAAAGCTTTTGACTGCATGGGCCTCGGCATGGTCAGGCGGGAAGGCCAGTTCCTCTGCTGCCCCGGGTTCCACAAGACCGAGACAAGACAAGGAATACAGGGACAGCCTAGAAGCAACCTCCACTTCCCAAGCCCTCAGCACTGTCGTTGAACTAGATGAATAATAAACTTCACCAATCTAAACACTTCAACATGCAAGGAGACGGAAGGAGAGCTAGTGAAACAGCATTGCTGACTGCTCCTAGAATGATAAAGAGTGCACCCAGATGAAAAGACATGCAATGTGTTGCGAGGGATAATTAATACAATAAGGGATTTGCAACTCAAGAGCCAATAATGGACTCCAAATACCAATTTTAGTGATGGTACTTTTAAAATGGTCCTTGATTTCAGGATAACATCTGCATCCCATTATGGTCAACAACTTTCAAGTAATAGAGAAAAGGCTTTTAACAAAGATTTCGCAGAAATATAACACATGTGCTTGCTCAGTAGAAAGCCAGTGAGCAGTATGCCAGCATGCTGATGCTGGTTCACATGCGTGCAGGTCTCGGAAAGCCAGAAACACTGCTAAGAGTTCAGTCCACAGTGTTGAAGCTGGCCTCTTCTTCCATTTATTGCGTATCGCTAATGAAAAACTCCCTCAACAGATGGCTTCTGTCACATGTAGCTCTCCTGTTACTTAACCGATTTCCTATGGTATCTGTGTTTCCCAACATGGTGTGAGTTATAATCACGTGAGTTGCACATCCAGTGACTTTTTCTAATAGTCTTTACTCACCACTTTGCAGCAGAGGGGCCAGAACCACCAGAGCAGACCGAGTGCCACTAACAGTAACAGCACAAGAACAGCAATAAGTGCTGCTACTCCACTAGACTGTGAAGAAAGCAGAAAGACAGTGTCAGTGGATGTTGCAAATAACTGCTGCCTGGGTTTCCCACTCACCCCAAAACAGCTTCCTACTGACTGATACAAATCCCAAACAAATTGTTCCCACTTGTCGGATCCTGTTCTTGCCAATGGAGAAATTCCTCACAAAGGAACAAGAAGGGGGTCTTAGCCAAACTTGTATTTGGCACAAGTCCAGTGACACCCTCCGCTGTAAGTCTCCTCGGATCCACGAGTTATGCAGCAGGTAAGCTAGGATGCTTCAACAAGGAGCTGCGTATCGCAATGAGTGACGTATCAACGCTAAAAAGAGGGAGGAGGTGGTAAGGTACTATTCGTGTTTCCCGCTCCCTACATATTCTGGGGCATGCAAGTCTCACGTGTCCTAAGGGACTGAATGCAGCATGCTGACACAGCAGTACTGACAGACATATTAAACTGAAAATGACAAAACTTGGAAAACTACTTTTTTTCTGCCTACCTGTAAACCTAAGTTCAAATTAAGTCATTCAGTCACGGATAACAGGCCCAGTTTGCCCCAGTGCAAGCCAGGATTATTTCTGCTGATGTCAGTGGATTCATTTTGATGTAAAACTGATATCCTTGACGTCAGAATGAGGCCCAACTTGAAGAAAAGAAAGAGTACGTTGACAGCTGAGAAATGAGCTGTTGGATACAAACAGGGAAAGTCTCTTCCTGCCTCTGTGGATGAGAGTTGCCCTCCTCCTCCCATGAGGACACAGGTCTGTATGGGTTGGGGGGGGTTGGGGTGGGAATTTTAAGGAATCTCTACTAAGAAGACACATAAAGAGCTTTTATGCTTATGTCCGACACATCTGGGGCATTTACACTGTACAGACTATAGCACACTAAATCCCTGTAGGCGTGCTATTTGAACCTGAAGCCACCATCCTAAGATAAATTCCGAATGAGTGTTTCTGCTTCCAGCAGTACTGCTTTTAATGAAGAAAGGAGCAGCTCGTCTCCCACCACCTCAAACCCACATCCTGTAGGTGCTTTTGTTCTTACACTTGGTGTTCTGTGCTGCTGTGCTGGTTTAGAACAACACTGAGAAAAATGCAACAGTGACCTTGTGAAAATAGAAGTTAATCAGGCTTCAGCTGGGGAAAAAGGAAAGGAGGGACACCCAGGGAATCACTAAGGCTGGAGTACAGCATGAGTAATTCTATCAATGTGAGAAAAGTTGTACTGGAGATACACCATTGCAAACGGAAGGTGAAACAGAGCTGTATGCCAAGTACACATAGGTGCAGTGAGGCATATGCATTTGCGAAAAACAGGTAAGATGCATGCCTTGGTGCCTAGCTGCAACATTTTTGTTTGTTTGTTTTCACTGCAGCAATGTGCGTTTGCTAGGAGAGGCTATAACTTGTAACTCTTCTATACCAACTAGCCATCAGCTGCTCAGCTATCAGAATTAGTGGAACAATTCCAGCAGTGACCCATTTCTTGCAGTTGCCCATCTGCTACTATGGAAACAGCAGTTCTCCTTGTATGGAGCTGTCTTTGCTGCAACATGTATGAAAGGCAAAAAAAAAAAAAGATGATCAGAATTATGACAGTTTTTACCATTAGTGTGCATCTGTACTCATTCTGTTTCTTGTTAGTGAAAACTTTTGACCACAGAGAAGCACTATTAGAGTACAGCAGAGGGAAGACAGCCGTACCCAGCAATTTGGTATGAACTGCTTTGCATCAGTGCTTTGTTTTTACCTATCTGTTCAATCTTAGCTATTTTTTAAGGGGGCGTAGGGCCAGACTTAGTATGTGCTGCTTTCTCTGAAAGGACAAAGAAAAAGAGAAAAGCAGTCTACTGTTAGTCTCCAGCATCCTCCTGTGACTGTACTGTCCTTACGTTATCATGCCGAGAGGCTGCTTCAGCATGCTTTGGTGTAAGATTGAAATGCTTCCGAATGACAAAGAGGCCCTTAAACAGAGAAATGCTATTTGGGTAGCGTGTATTTCTTCAGCTCTCAGTTCATTCAGGCTTTCTTCCTGAAACTGAAGGGCTGAACTGAGATGTCTCTGATTTCTACAGTTACCCAAGTATTTAGTTTTTAAATGAATAAAATGTCTTTTGTTTTTCTCTTGTAGGTTAATTACCTACGAGCAATAAAAATACTGTTGGAAAAATACACGCTGATGAGCAGAAGGTACTGTTCTGTATGCTTCTATGCCTGACAGGAAAGCTGCACTAACGTCACACTTCAAATGAGACAAATTTAAAGAAACACAGCATCCACGCACAGCACGTTTTCAAAACTTCCATCCCTACATCATTGTCTTGTGTCTAACTGCAAAAATTTTAACTGTCCTGCCTATGTAATACAGAAGACAGAAGGAATCAGTGGAGAGATGTAAGATTAGAAATTTTATATATTAAGTTAGAAAAGTCACTGACTGTATAAGTAAGTGGTTTATCCTAGAAGCTGTTTTTAACTCTATTCTATAAGCCCGTGATAAAAACATAGCAGGATGTTCACACTTCCTTAACCCTAGGCTTAACTTAGGTACTCCAGCCTGTGCTTTGACAAAGACTATCTCCCCTAATTAACAGAGTCGGGAGCCTACACTTCTTATTCAGACAGCAAAGTTAGGTTATCTAAAGTTATGTAGCGTTAGTATCCTCCCGTAGGATTATAACCACCTTCCCTTCCCAGGCTGAAGTCCTAAGGTTCTGCCTGCTCAGCTTCAGCCTGCTGCCACCGCTCCTACTCCGTGGAATTGTGCTGCAACGGGACCCCACGTGACTGAGTCACACCTGGCTCTTACGACATGACTGTATTTCTAGTGAGTGAATCTCCAATGGCATGGAATCTTCCCCATATTTTGAAAGCCACAGCTGCACACTGTGATAAAGTAATCTGTTGTAATATATTTAGCAAAATACAATTCACAAGCTATAGAAACATAGAAGCCCCGCACAGACAAGGAACACACAGACACTGCTTGGATCTCAGGGCAGAGCCAGCTGAGGTAGCCCAGGATAGGAGGAGAATTCCAGGGCTTTCCCTCTACATATGTTTCTGCATAGGGTCTAAATCAGCAGCCTCTGAAGCAGCTAGGAAAACAGATGCAGCAGCAATGAAAGGAGAAACCCTTGTAACACAGCCTATGTCTGAAAGCGAATGTAAATCTCCAAGCCTGCCACTCAAGACATGGCTTTCATGTGCTACTAGGAAGTCTCGGATGATACATACAGAAATATTTCACTTATGTGGAATCCTGCAAAAAAAAAATCTTCCTAAAATAAAAGGAATTGTTTTATATAACAGAAAAAATTGTTTTATGTACTGCAGAAAGAATCTCATCTGTAACTCCCCACACACACTTCATCAGGGAATTTAAAACAGCTGAAAACTTTGTTGCATGTAGTGGTGTTACAAAACAGATTCTAAGCGCGTCTCAAAATACAGAGAAAGCAACTTAGGACGTGTGTATATATATGTATGCACCTACTTATTAAGAAATCCTGTATCGTTACATTATGGGTACTCTGTGTGTGCCTGCACAGGTGTATTTTTTAGTTAGGTGGATTTGTGCATTCTAAACATCTAACGGGACTTGCCAGGCGCTGAGGTTCTCTGCACTGAGGGGTCACGCAGTGGTAAAACCAAACGAGAAACTGGATTTCAGGATTTTACACTGAATGATGGTCGCCATTTACTTACACACTCTGAAGCGGTGATTGTTAACGAGCTGGACATTAAAGACTGCCCTTCATTCAAACTCACCAAAACTTCCAGAGTTCTGGAAAGAAAGAGGAAAAAAAAATCAGCAGTCGTAAACCAGTCAATGAAAGCACATACGTGCTACAGATGCAGTTGTCTTCACAGACTCTGTTCAACATGGAGAGTGTTTCGAGAGAGCAAAATGGGGGTTGGGGCCTCTGAGCTGCAGTAGACATCAGAATTGACTTCACAGAAACCACAAAACTGACGTGATTACTTTGTGTTACTTCTAGAAACCTCTGATGAATTTTAAGTCATCAGGACACTTGGCTGCTACGGGGCTGAACCTTGTGGCTTTCAGAAACCAGTTTTTGGTCTTTCAGAGTGAGCTTTCTTTTCCTCAATTTATGCTGCTTAAAATGAACAATACTCAGTCTCCTGCGGGTACTGTGTTGGTTACTGTTTGAAATAATTTTAGTCTTCTCAACACGGAGCTATCTGAGCAGAGAATATCCCTCCTCTACTCCATGTAGCGTAAAATACTCCCAAAAGTTTTACACAAAATAAATTGAAGTTCAACTGTAAAAATAACATGGTTTTGTCTGTTCCATAAACATCTCTTTAGTCATATGCAGACATTATGGATAAAAATGTCGGATAATTATAAATGGTCAAGACTTTCTATAAATAGTACATAAACACTGCCTACAAATAGTATGTGGTTTACATTTTACAAATTAACCCTAGAAGAAAACAACACATGGTGAATGTTAAACATAAGAAGACTCTTCAGCTTCTCTGGCTTGGATTCCCAAGATTCAGACAGTTTATATTATGCGTAGAGGTAATTAAATAAAAATATAGATATCCATGAACTAAAATGATTAATCATTTATACCATTCTTATATGTCATGGATTTTTATTCTGGCACAAATGCTTTAGTCAATATGGAGTTCAAAGATATTTTAACTAATTTGGCTAATTTCTTTTTCAGTTTTAGTAAAAATGAAGTAAGTTGCTTCTGCTAAACTAATTTTTAAATGATCTGTTATGAATAATTGATCTAACAGAAAGAATACCTTTAATTTACTTCTAATTATTACTGGAATAAGTGAATCAGAACCGATAAAAATAAAAAATTAATTCAGTTCCCTTCCAACGCACTAAATAAAGCAAACTATACCAAAACTTTTGTTAGTGATGAATTTTTTAATGTGATGTTTTTATCTTTTTTTTTTCAATGTTTTGCTTTGCCAGTTTAATGAGAAATGCTGTGGGAAATTTCAGCACGACAATTCTGCTTGAGTTTGACTGGCAAAACAATCCTATTGACTGCAGTGCGAGAGGACTTCATGCCGTGCATTTTCTTGATCAGAGAAGGACTTAAGTACATTCTGTGCTGTTGAAATACAGCCCAAATCCTGACAGGTGTCCCCAAAGAAATTTGTGTGTTTAAACTTTTAAACCTTTTGGAGATTTGCGCATCATAAACACATCGCACGAAGCAGTTTTCTGTCCAAGTCACTAATCTACAGCCCAGTGACATTAATGTGACTCCTTCCGGTGTCCTGGGTTCGCATCCTTTTGCACCCTGGTCATAGCACGGCATTAACTATGACTGTGTAACTGAACCACAGAATCACAGAATATCTCAAGTTGGAAGGGAGTAACTGAATTCAGCCCATAAATACTGAAGAATCCACAGCACACAAGTATTTTTGGATGGCAACTTTTCAGTCAAGCACAAAGAGGAAAGATTAATCTCTCAAATGTTTCATTTTCCCCTATTAGCCTTGTCTTTTTAAAGCATGACTTGGAGAAACACACCACAGGCTCTGCACCAAGTTTTGAACTTGCTTACGCCCAAGAAGGGGCATTCATTGCGGTCATGTTTCCTGGACATAAAAGCTATTCGGCCTTTCTACGTTTTCTGAACTTGCCTAAGTAACGGTGGGTGCCTTCCCGCTGACTGATGCCGGAATTGGGGTTATATGGCTTGGTTCAAAGCTGGCTAGCACAGTAAGAGCCCTTCCAACTGCTCTAAATCCAAATGTAGTACACAAAGTAATTTTCATTTTTAAATTAAGATATCATGTTCTTTAAGAACCTAGATCCTAATATGCCTCCTGCATTGACTTTATTTCCGATCATATTTTAACTGTGTCTAAATAGATTGTAGGTTTTTCTCAGCTCTTCTATCTTTGGTTGGAACCATTTCTGTAGTCGCTTGTGGGGCAAAACTCCCACCGAAATCAAAAATAATTCTGCCTATGCACTAGTGAGGAACTGCTGGATTTGGCCAGTAACATCTGACTACAGTTCCTGCCAGCTGCTGGGGTCGAATTTCCAAAACAGTTTCAGATGCTCACTTTTTCCCCATTTCATTTTTTTTTAAAAAAAAGCGAGTACGAGTCCTCAATTTCCTATGGGTTTTTTCTGCTATCCAATCCATTCCCTTTGCTGCCCGGCAACATCATCCTTCCCCCGACCTGTGTGTGTTCTTGTCTGTCAGGAATATTTTCTAACATCATTTCACAATGTTTTTTATCCTCTGGCAGTTTGATGATTTACACAACGTGCTACTACCAGTCCCAAACCTACGTGGCTGAAAAGGAAGATGCATCGGTGGCTGACTACTGTTGCCAGCACTAGCAGGCAGTATCTGAAATGTCATATACTCAGGCTTGCATGTTTTTTAGCTGAACAACTAGGAAACAGAACACATTTGAAACCTCAGAAGAGAAGTAAAGTACTGTTGAGGCATGTTCTCACTATGCTAGCAGTACCTCTAACTGCTACTCATCTTTAATTTCATTCTCCTGTATAAGAAAGCCTACACAAAAGAACCGCTAAGTCCACTAAAATGATAATATAAATTATTTCATACAGATCTTCATAAAAGCAGGTTTCCACATATCCCTTAGATCTTTAGGAAACAAATTACTTCTTTTGCATCAATGCTTCTGACACTCACAACCTCCAAGGTGTCCCCCACACACCCTGACAGGTTTGTCAGCAAAATTCTAGGTGCGCATTATGGCTTATCCTGAATTCTGTTCTATTATTAAAATACTGCATTTCACACTAACTCTTTCAGCGTGCGAAGGAGACAGCGTATCTTAGGAATTCCTGGACCTGTGACTTACATGTTGGGCTTTCTTGGCTTCCCTGGAAAAAGTCCAGCTTTCAGGACTTCAGTCAATGCTGTTAAACTTCTCACTCCATTTCTCTCTTATGCATTACAACTTGAATCAAAAGTCACCCTTTTTTCTTCTACCTTCCCTGTGTCGTGCAGCAAACGACACACTCCTGCTGCGATAGGTATTATTTTCTTAAATTTATAGGGATAATTCTCTCTTCCCTTCATACGGAACATCTGTGTTAGTCGTCTTCTAGCAGTGTTCTGTAGCTACCACACTTAGCTGTTTGCCACCGTGAGCTTGGTGAGCCTTGCCCGAAACTTGCAAGGTTTGTCTAATTTAGCTATTAAGAAATGAAGCTTTTTTTTTTTGATGGTGTTTGCTAGCAAATTGAGCAAAACAGGAACCTGAAAGACATTTGGACAAAACACTCCAGAAGAACATCTTAACCCATACTAGAGAAAAGGATCATTGCCCAGGTATCTTGTGGATCTTGACATTTCCTTGAGCTCACTACGTTGTATGAAAAATTTTGTATAACAGGTAACATTTCTAATGCCCATGTTTATACCTTACTGTTTGCAGCAGAGAGCTGGCCTCTATTTATGTCCACTGACAAGTTCCACTCAAACAGGGATTCTCCAGTGGACTGAGAAGTGGTAATGTTACAACTGTCTTCTACTAGAAAAGGCAGCTTTAAACTCCAGCCCCACCGAAAAGCGTTTCCTTGGCTGATGTGCTGTACAGGCCCGAGAGCTGTGTTCCGGCTCCACTCACTTATGTAAATATTTTACCTGGGATTTAGGAGAAAAACAGCGAGAGGGGTATCTGAAATCTATCCTCTCACGCAACGTGCCTGAGTCCCGGAGGGGAGGAGTGCTGAGCGGGCAGGGTCACTGGGACACAACTCCGGCTCGCTCTCGCAGCTTCAGAACACAGCCACACTCAGGCACTGGGTAAACGACAACTAAACAATTCCTGTTAGAGTGCGTGAGTTGGTGGAAACCGATCCTCCGAAGTGGCACAAAAATCTCAGTCCAGCAAAAATGCCGAGGAAGAAACTTGCCATTAACTGAACAGAAGCGTACCACAAAGTCTGCTCAGGCCAGTTACTGAAGGGCAATTATTACAGGCAGTCACTACAATGGGGAGCTTACCTGTAGTTTTAGGAGGTACCGCTGAGCAAGCTCCTGTCACCCTCTCAGACTGAACTGTGCTCTCAGCGAGGCCTACAGTTCAAATCCTCATTCACAGCAACGCCTCTGTACACCGTTCCGGCCACAGAGGGCCCCTGAAAAGGGCACCACTAACACACGTGTCTAAAGGAGAACCGGGCCCAGAGCTCACTGACTCCCACAGACGGTGGTTAGAGCGGGTTTCGAGTCGCTGGTGCCATGCGCCACCTCGCTACTATTGAGCTTTGCATTCCCCCAACCTTTAGCTGTCAGACGGTCTGACAAATATCCCAAGCAACAGGCTCACTGAACACATCAGCTATCAGCACAGCTACAGCGCAGTAAGAGCAACCAGTTTCCCTATCAACTTCCATCCTGATACACAGCTGCAGGGATGAGCCATTTGCAATTCTTCATAGGAGTTGATCATACTCGCTCAGTTCTAGAAGCCACAGAGTGAACTCATACAGATAATTATCTCATCTTCAAAAGGATGAACCTGTCAACATACAAAATCACTTCTTTCTTGAAATTGTCATGTCTGTAGGGTATAAGAAATGCGGGGGGGGGGTCATTTCTTTAGCATCCACCTGTTTGACGGGCCACATGTACTTTCTGTTCATATAAACACTCCCCCTTCAAATTTGGCATTCCAGAAACTAGGTGCCCTGTTTCTTCTACTCTCTTAGTCACTAACATCCAAGAGAAAGACATAAATACATATAGTGTTTACTAGTATCTGTCCATGTGTGCAAGGCTTTTAGCTCAGCACTCTGCATAAACCGCAAATATTTTGAAAATAAAATGACATTCAGAAGTTATTCTATTTTCGGGCACCTTCATTTCCCACTGGTGATTGTCAGTATTTTGTGAGTGTCAGGTTCCTTCAGTAAAGCTCAAATCAGCTAAGAGCTGAACCAGCCTATGTCACCAGATAATATTTCTAAATCTTTGGGCCTCTGCTGATAGTTTTTTCTGCAGACTGGAGGAATACAATTTCAAGGGTTATGAGACTGCAGTGATTTCTCCTGGCAGGCTTAGCTCACGAGGGAAGGAGCAGCACCGACTTCGGTCAGTTGGTCATAAGACCATACACCTTCAGTCTCCCTGGTGGAGGCGATCAGACTCACCTCAAAAACGTCTCCGCAGGCACTAAATGCCTGGTTTTACAAATCTGTATGGCCAGTTCTCCCAGTAATTGTGATTTACATGAATACACCCATAGTGTCTCAATTGCTTTCCAAAGACTCAAGGAAAATTGCCTCTCCTTCTGCTGAGGTATGCCAAGAGAGCGAGACAAGAGAAGAGGGGGTGTCAGTGTCCCACCCCAGCACCAAAAGAAAGACCGTGCTGGCGTGTGAGGCCCCTGTTTGAAGCCTCACTGTGCTCGATTCACTGTGAATCTGGTCACACCCAAAAAGCACAGCTACACACGTGAGGGCAGACTGTCCCTGAAGTCACAAAGACCTTTCGACACAACCCTATTTTTGCAAGGAAAAGTTAGATTGATACTAGTTTCGTACCAGCACAGAACAAAACCGAGAGTTGAGCTCTTGAAAGCTGCTGCAGAACAGAGTATCTCCTCAGCTCAACCCTGAATAAAACCCACAGAGTCAGGAAGTGTAAATATTGATGTTGCCCTGGCAATCCAGGATGACATCCTCCAATGCCCAGCTAAAACGTCACCTCTGCTGTGAGACACGTTCTGCCTAGGTCACGGTGTGGCTTTCACATCTGTGCACAGAGGAAGGGGAAGCAGATCCTGACGATAACAATCAATCAGAGGTTCTAATGATCAAGGCCGGCTCACGCTGTGCACAAATAAGCAGGCCTCCTTGCAGTTAGACCCAAGAACACAAGGAGTCAAGCTATGTCTAGCTTGAAGACCATGGCTGCAGGAACAAGCCTCCAGGGAAAGGCAAGTGCAGCCCTTTGCACTGTGTTTCAAAACAATGCAACAGTGCCCAAATCCAGTATCTTTTTAAGGCTGTTAGACAGGATGCTCATTCCTATCTTCTGATCACTTCTGACACAGCACTTCAGTATAGTCTCAAAGACACAGCAAACCTGAGTCAATAAGCATAAGTAATTAACACATTGTGCAGTCACCAACTCTATTGCTTTTTAGGTAACCACAGGTCTAATGTGCACTTTTCTAGTGGTCCATACTTTTAAAGCTATTTCATTGTAATTGGAAAAACTGTTGGTTTTATTTACAGTTCGTAGCCCTTGCTTAATGTGGTAGGGATTTTCCTATATTTTATCTGTGAAGTATCACTTTTTGGATAGGAATCAATCCTGGAAAAAATGAGTGTGAAAAGACCTTTAAAACAAACAAAAAAAAAGGTTCTTATTTATGATCAAAGTTAACCACAAGACTCTTGCAACTTTAAACTGCATCACTCACGGCCTCCTGGCTGTTCTAATAAATAATTTACAAAAAAAATGTAACTTGAGAAGACCCAACAACTGCAATTCTTTCCTTCCTTTATGTGCATTGCTCTTTTACTGTTACAGAACAGGAATGTGGCCCACTGCCGTGTGCCACTACAGCACCGGTCTGAAGAATTTCATACCCTGTGAAATACAGCCGACATTTCAATCCGCAGTAACCTATTTGCAAAGTATTCATTTGCTCCTTACTTTATGAGTATCCAATAAAAGACTGCCATTTTATGACCCATTAAAAAGATGAAAAAATTAAATAAAATTGTGAAAGACATTTGCTGGAAGTAATAAATAATGTACCTCCGATTTTCACACATTCAAAATTAAACTGGCAACTGCTCAAAAAGTTATTAAAATTATGGTGACAAAGGTATTTTAGAATCCAGTGCCAGCATTAAAATAGCTAAAATGCTGTACACAGTGGGAAGGAAAAAATAGATCTATGTATTTAACAGGGTGCTTTCCCTTAAAAAAAACCACCTACCTCTGTGAATTAACATATAACTTTATTACACAGTTATTATTGGTAAGCCAGTAGTAAGTGTGTGTGTGTGTGTATATATGTGTTCTAAATATATCTATACATACATATGCATCTGTGTGTCTGTTTGCATACATATATACACTAATATACGTATACAGAAATCGCACACTGGAAGATCAGTAACAGTGCTGGGAGAAGGGTTTGGTGGAGCTACCAATTTAAGCATGATTTTCTGCATGCCTATCACTTTACCCCCACGTAATTTACCATCCCCTACACTGCAGTCTGGCAGCACTAAGCGGTGCCACTGGGACCCTGCTTTATTTTGATGGCCACCTGAAAGATGGGGAAACTGGAACACACTGTGACTGACAATGGCATGTTCAGTGCAAGCACTTCATTTTTTTAGAGTTTGAAGGAAAAGCTCCATTGCCAAACAATACTGACCTCACCTCAGGAGGTAAACTGAAATTTCTAGTGCCAGGTGAGGCAGCCTCTGTCATGCCACCCCTCATTTTCTGCCTGAAGGTTGAAAAGCATGAGTAGTAGCATACACAGGGAGACAATGAATGCTCAGCTATAGGGTAGGGGAGACAGCTGTAGGACTCTGAGCAATAGGTGGTGGTGTCTCAGTGGGGTCAGCTCCGATCTCACTGTATGGACACAGGAGTTTCATTTGACCAGCTTGAGTATGAAATCATTGGCCGTTGTTTGCTGGTGATACAACTAACATTTACCCACACATTCTCACCGACCAAAGCACAGAGTATCCCTTCCCCTGTTCTCAGTTAACAAGCACTCCAGGACCACAAAGTTGACTCTCTGCATCTAGGGACACATCCCTGCAGCAGAAGGAGGCAATGCAAAGCCACGGAGGAAGGTATTTCAAGTCCATGCTTCTGGTTTTGTGCTCTTCCTAGACCAAAAGCCGCAGTTGCAGAAGGACGCTGCAAGTTCCTTTGGGGCAGGGTTACAAACCTTGCCCACCAAATGTTCAGTGCAGTTCCCCTGTGCCAAGGGTCATGTATGCATGGGAAGCATAGGAAAAAGTTTACTCGAGTTGATGGGAATTGTACTGGGGACAGTTAATAACCTGCAGTTATGCTAAATGGTCAGAGTTGTTTTCCTCTCACCAACTGCACAGGAGTATTTAATTATTTTCCCGAGGATAGCAAGACCTGCACTCTCTGCAAATCATTACGGGGTTGTGGTAAAGAATTAGTACAAACTCTTCCCACCCACTGCCTTTCTTGGTGTAGCTTAGCACTGACATAAATTCAAATTGTAGTTCTCTTAGGACCCCCTCTTGTTACCCCAGAACTATCTAGCTTTCTCAGCAGAGTGTTCAATATACTGTCTATTTGGGTTTGGCCCTCCATGGGAAACAGGCAGAAGCACAGGTATACGTAAGTATTTCACTGCTGGGAAGTGCTAGTGAATTTGAAAGAACTGGAAGCCAGCAATGAATTAGCTCTGATCTCATGGAATCATGGGAACCTGCAGTAACAGGGTATGAAATGTCATTATTATGTTAAATTAGTCTATTAATTCAGCTCAGGATACTATGTCCACTGCATAATATTAAGCACTTAGTTCTGCTCACGCACTCTTTCTTAATGCTCTGGGAACACTGTGTGCCCTATTGAGGAACGTGAAGGACTGCATTAGAAATTACTACTGATCTTAACATCAGATCCATATGTCTTAGGAGCCAGTTAGCCTATACAATTCATTGAGGATGTTTCCATCTGTGAATAGTTCCCATTATAATCTAATTGTGTCAAACTAAATGTATTTCTAAAATATTTTCAGAAGTTAATATTTATAAAAGACATTAAGCCTAATCTAGCCATATTTCGGGCTATCCCCCTACATGAGTTTATTTCTCAAGCTGTTTTGGAGGGGGTAGATTGTACCATGTGAGTAACAAGTGATTGGTAACCATACTCCTTTATTTTTATTGGAACAAAAATGCTTGCATAGATTAAAAAAAAGCTTATGCACTGGTGCTGAAAATAATTGCTAAGTATCAGGGACTTTACAAAGAAAGGAATTAGCCCAGGTGGGAGAGGATCTGATTCACCTCAACTCTCTTTACCCAGTGCTACTGGGGTAGAACAGCTGTTTACATTGAAGCATAATGTTAATATCAAATCAACAGGCCTAATTAGCCATGAGTACATCTATGATGGAGAAGTACTCCAGTCACCTGAGCTCAGAGGCTCTGGAATGAGAACAACAGGTGAAAACAACCTGATTTAGAGATAGCATACTACCAATTTGTGAGCACAAGGAACTCACGTGGCTGACAAGGGCAGCAGGAAGGCAAAAGGGGGCAAGCATACCTCAGTTCTTTTTTTTTTTTTTTTTTTTTTTGTGTTGGCATTCCTTATATCTACAGTGTTGGGGAAATGCTCAGTTGCTGTGAGTTGGGAAGACAGAAAAGCCTTAGGAAGGCTGACAAGCCAAAAGAAGCCCAGTGTTTGTCCTGATGGCTGGTACCTCCTTTTGCAACAGTGGGCTGCTTGTTCTCTTTCACTGAGCGCTTTCTAAGGTACAACTGGTTACTGAGGGGTAACTAATATGTGGGTTTATTGTGCTTTTGCCTTTTTATAGTAATGACTAGTATTATCTGGAATGTGAAGTATCTTAGTCAACAAGCTACCTCTAACTGAGAAATCCTACTGAATACTAAATTTAATTGCTCCCCTTGTCTCTGGACAAGGTGTTTTTCAAACAGTGCGTGGTCACAATGTATTTTATAGACTGAGGAAGAGGCCTTGAAAATGGGTCCTTAAACCCACACTTTAAAGTTTAAACCAGCTGCCTAACTTTCAAGTGGGTGAATACTCATCACGTACACTGCCCCTTCCATTAATGAGTAATTTAGTTCTGTGGCAAAATTAATCTCTTGTTTTAACTGTTGAAAATGTTGTGAAAAAGCTATTTACTTAACAATACCCCAAAAAGAAGGTAAATATAATTTCTTAGTTAGAAAGAGAAGAGAAAATGCTCAATATAGCCTGCAAAATATTTAATCTTTTCTTAAAGGACTCTGAAAGATACACAAATCAAATATGCAGGTTGCATGCAACTTCCCTCCTTTGGAGCTTCTTCTCTGCACTCGAAACATGTTTCCCAAACTTTTACCTTTCTCAGCCAAGGAGGAAAAAGTGACCAAAAAAAAAAAAAATCCCAGCCATAGCCATAGAAAACAACATTAATTATCTCCTTCTGGTTTTCTGTTCCTCAATTCCATGTCACAAGATAACTCCGTTAAGTTACACACAACTTTTCTTAGTAGTCCTTAAGGCAGACAAAAAGACCCTCTATGCAAAGTAATGAACTTGAATAAGTTATGGGCTTGCCTGAATAAACGGCTGATCTTGTATCTTTATCTACATGCTCTGGAAATCACATGGTTTTGTGTATTTGAGTATTCGTACGCAGCTGATGTGGGAGATATACCTGGTGTGACTTGTGAAGAGCATCATTTAAATATATATTTAGACTTAGTTTGTAATAACACATTCATAATTTCTCAGCTTATCTACTTTTGTATTTTCTTTCCATCTGGTAAAAGGAATGCAGGAAGATGAAGGCTAATTTTAACTTGCAATTGTTTTTGAGTTACTAAATAACACAGCATTGAAAGGTGGCAATGTAGGATGAGCACAGCACTGATTTTCAGTTCGTAAATATGAGCATTGTAGGCACGGTGATTGTTGGACGGAAAGGGTATTTGAGAGGCATTAGAGTGGCTGCGGTGGTCTGTTATGCCAACACTGAGCTGATAAGATGTGAGAACTGCTGCTGGGTTAGGTCTAAATATTAGTTTATTGCCTGCTTGTTTTTTTTTAATGCCTGCAGAGTGAGAAGGAAGTACAACTGTGTAATCTTAACAATAAGTTAATGACACTTTTTGTGGGGGAATGTAAATCTGCTTATCATTCACGCCCAGCCCCCACTCTCACATATTTCCAAAGGCTTTCATATGCCTCCTTTGAGAGAACTAATGGTACTGTATCAGCTCTCTTTCTATTTAGATAGTTATTTCATATTTGCTTCAAGAATCGGGCCAATGTTTTTGAAAGCACATCTAACTATACCATATGCCTACTTAAATCATCCCTATCAAACAAGTTGTAGGATGATGCTCTGGTTCATTCTGTTCTGTTTTCCCTTCTTTCACAATGTGTTTATGTATATTTATCCAATTTGTTCTGTTCCTCTTGCCAAATTGCAGGTTTGAGATCTTGACTATGCAGGGGCAGCTGTGCTATTGTTGATGCCTTACAAAACAAAGGTCACAGACTGAGCCCATATCACTAGAACTAATGACAGCTGCGTGTTAACCATTATGGTATAGGCACAGAATGATCAGGGTTCACGCACCCTCAGAAGTAGGAATAAATCTTACCTCGTCCTTTGGTAAGCGAGAACTCAAGTCTCATTTTTAATAAGTAATTTTTGTGCAAATTAGCCTCTTCCAAAATAGCCTGCTGTTTATTTAATTTATTGACAAAATTCCTCCCTTTGTCTGGGGAAAAAAAAAAAAACACTTTAAACAACCCCACCACAAAAAGCCAAAATCTGAGAAACAAAATGGCAGTTGAGTTGGAAGGAGTGATGTCTTCTGCATGTAACTCATCTTAGCTTTTCTCACTTTTGAGATTGATAAGAATTAACAGTTGTTCCAGCCTAGGAAGCTATTGAACATGTGAAGAAGTAGGCTACCAGAAAATGACATTTCCATCCAGAGATGGTTGTTTCCAAACCTAGCCCAGCAACTCCAAGTAATGAAACAGCAGGGCGGGACTGTTTCAGATGCCCTTTGTTTGGTAGGAAAGATCAATCTGCAAGGCTTGGGAATTCAGAACTATTTGCCCCTTGGGTGGCCTGACATATTATTCCTTCTCCTGCTGCCCTGTCAGACCAGAAGCCACGAGTCCAAAGTTATTTAAAAGGGTGTTTCTTAAAGCTACACGTAGCTTTTGAAACACCGTAGAAGAGGGAATGTAATAGCTGGAGCAGAGTAATGAGATGAGGCACATGTCTGTGGACACAGCTCTGAGCCTATGCAGCTGGCTTTGAGGAGGTCTGTCTAAGGCTACCTCACCAGTGTGCTGTTAATTATTTAAGAGAGCACTGGGGAAACTACCATCACATCTGTCACCCACATGCAGGCAGAACCTTCAGTCATTGCAGGACCAGATGTGTTTATTCGAAACATGTACTACCTAGCTACTTAATGGCTTAGAATTATTAGCCAGAAGTTAATTAGGCAAACATATTAAACAAAGTGCATCAGTGTCAAAATGATTCCCCAAACATGGCTTTTACTTCTNATAAAGGAGCTGCAGTAAAAAATAGACTTAAGAAATCTGATCACTGTGTACTAATGAAAACTGCAGGTAATTGCCTTAACTCTGTGTCTCGTAATACTGCAAGTATACTAGCATGTGGGAGGAAGCAGGGAGGCTTGCTGAAGGACCTACAGGTGTTGCAGAAGAAAAGGGAATTAAGAGTGAGAAAAAAGGTTTTGTGGGGTTTTTTTTCTTAGTATAGTCAAGTCAAACTTAGAAAAGGATGGCTTCACTGCTTCTACTTAAGACTGCACATTTCCCTGAAGATTCAAGCACTTGCATGGCATTCTGCCTGCATAATGAACTCTGAAACAGTGCTGGCCAATGTAACATATTCTTGTTCCCCAAGAGATGAAATTCAGAAGTAATTTTTAAGTTTCTGGCTTCCGGGTTCATGTCACAAGAAGCAGTAGGACTAGTCGGGGCGGGGGGGTGACAGTTAGGATCCTTTGTTAGAAGCCTGCCATGACAACCATTTTGTAGAACACCTTTCAGCTGCCCTCAAATGAGAGCAGCTGTCTGGAAACCAAATGAGGCAATTTGCAGGATGGAGCCTACAATCCATTTATCTTGGCTGTGTCTGTTAGCTTTCATGTGTCCATGCCCTTCCTCTTAAATCTGGTGCTGGTATTAATAAAAATGACACTTCGAAACTGGAAAGCAAGACTCAAAGTACCACTGTTCCACCGTTAAAGAAACATGTTTCACTCAAAGCACCTAGAAATAAATATGAAGCACGTGTCCTCTTTGTATTGAGATATTGTTTCCCAGGGAGGCAGAAGCTGAGGGCAAGAGTGCCGGCGACAGCTTGGGCATGAATTCCTGGGCTTTCAGCTAGTTCTAGTTTTCACCTGCATAGCTGCTGTAAAGAATGTTCAAGACCCCTGAAGCAGTGAGCAGGAAAGTCTTGGTGTATCCTGTAAACTACAATGAATACATCTTTAAATAGACTCCCACAATACTGTTTTACTTTCAACTGACTTTACATTAATTTGTCAGAAACCCATATGAAGAAATGCACTGGATTCACATGTCTATTTCTCCAATTACGCAGAGCTGCAAGCTCTTTCAGAAGACAGAACCTTGGCTTCCCTTAAGCCCCTATTCAGAGATGCTCTCAAAGCTATGATTAACTTGAAGCTTGTGGTTAGTTCCTGTTATACTCAACCCTCAGCCCCGCATGTGACCCACAGCAGAAAGTGGAACAGCTAATTCTGCCCTAAATTTGTACTTCAGAGATTAAGATCCTACTCCCAAAACTTCAGCCAGAGACAAACCTCTTGACTGCGTTCAAGGTATTACAGGCTACAAAAAATGGTATAAGAAAGAAATGGACTGTGTTGTAGCACTAGCACAAACAAAAGTAGAGAGAGGGCAGGTAATGCAAACTGTTGAACATAAACAGACAGATAATGTTTAGTAACCCTACAGGATTTACTTCCTGCTGTGGAGAAAAAATATTTTCTAAAAGTGAAATAGAACTCTAAAAAGGTTTTATTTTCGTAGTAGGTAAGTTCAGAAACTTCTTAACAGGAAATACGTGGATGCAATAGGTGGTTAATCTAGTTTCTGAAATGGTTTACTTAAAGGCTGAAGGTGCTATGTAAAATAAGGAGATGGTTACTTTCTTCCCTCAACTTTTTATTCTGAAGGGCTAAGGGTTGTACCCGAGT